>GL876977.1:734773-749733 GCA_000193285.1 Magnaporthiopsis poae ATCC 64411 | reverse complement strand
CCGAGACCAGCGTGGCGCCCATAATGACACAACTGACGATGGCGTGGCGGCGGTCCAGGTACGGGTTGAGGATCTCGCCGACAGGGGTGCGGTCCTCGCCGTAGCCGGCGAACGGCACGTTGGGGTTCACGGGCTCGTGCTCCTTCTCGGCGTCGGAGAGGGTGTGCATGTCGATGGAGCGCGGGATGAGCTTCTCGGACCGGAACACGAGGAACAGCAAGCATGGACACAGCACGAGCGCCGTGACAACAGCCGGCACGATCATGTTGGCCGTGTAGTCGATAAACTTGATCTGGAAGGCGCCGGCCAGCACCAGGTTCGTCGGGTTAGACGACACAAGGATGGCCGAGCTGATGTTGGCTACAGCGAACTGCGAGAAGATCCAAGCCCGCGCCTTCGAGATGTTACTCGAGGCTCGGAACATGTATGCCAAAAAAGCCGTGCCTGAAGCAAGTAAACTGGCGGTCAGCTGGGGACTAACAGGTCAGGCAGGGGTCGACGCATGCGGCAGATCTGACCAGACAGCACGATGGGGTCGTTTCCGATCACCGTCCCCACGGCAAAGAAGAACCAGTAGAGATACGTGTACAGCCGCCGGCCATGGGAGCCGCTCGTTTTGAGGACTCGGAATGCGAGATACTTGAGCAGGCCCGATGCGTCGATCGAGATGGCGATGTAGGCCAAGGTGATGAAGAAAACCATGACATCGATGGGCTCGACATGGTTGGCGCCGACGGTGCCTACACGAGTGTGGTCAGAATGCTGTTTTGCTTCAGGCGGCTTCCCCACGACTACTACAAGGGGCGTCAAATACATACCCGCGTAGACTTCGTCACGTCCAATGGCCTGACAGGCGAGCAGCAGAAGACATGCGTAGAGGGGCGCCGTAATGGTGCTGATGTGCAGCCTCAGAATCTTCCAACGACTGGACCCTTCCTTATGTTCAGGCTTGGGGATGATGCGCAAGCTGGCGAGTCCTGCCAAGAACGCGTTCCATGCCGGCCTTGGAACGGGTATGGGGATATAGAATGGAAAGCTGACAACAGTGTCTGACCCGAGCGTTTGACGATTAGTAACAGATCCCTAGGCGCACAAAGGGAAGGCTACGTCAAGGGGATAACTTGCTCGTGATGGCAAAGAGGATGATGGTGAGGATGGAACGCCAGTCCCTGATCATCGTTGTGTCAGGAGGCGGGGGTCGTTGGCCCGCATCCATCTTGAAGGCTATGATCGATAACCCCGAGGAGGTGCAAAAGAGAGAAAAAGCAGATGAGCAAGAACGAAGTGAAAGGTGAGTGACGGGAGAGGCACAGTTATCTGATGACGCAGTCTGGGGGAAGTCGTTCGGGGCTCGGGAGCTCCTTCCCTCTCGTCGGTCTGCACAAGCGGTCTGTTATAGACTGGGCTTCGCTACAGGAAGTGATATACCAGACCGGGGATCACGCCCTAGGTATCACCCGTGGCTACAAGAACCTAGTCCTCGCCAACGGGTCGCCGGGGCTCAGCCAAGCAACATCCGCAAACGCGGAGCCGGGCGCGGCGTGGTGTAGCCACAATTAAAAGCACTCTAGATGTTGTCAGACACGATGATTTGGAAGCACGGATCCGCCAATGGAGTTCGCCAAGATGTTCCCGGAAAGAGTGGCTGGCAGGGCAGATACCACTGCCGGCCGACGTTTCAGCGATAGCAAAGACAAATGGCGATTAGGAAAGGTTGATGCAATTGGTGATGCAGCTAGCGGCTGGGGACGGATCGCAGCGAACCCGAAGAGATACGCAGCACAGCCCCAGCCGCGCCAGGCGCGCGGAGACGCAATATAAAGTCAGAACTTGACGAGATGCAAAAGCGGCGTCTCGGAGCCAAGGCGTGGACGTTTGCAGCGACGTGTCGGTGTAGCGGGGTGGCGCCGGCGGTGGGGAATATGGAGGAGAAAAAAAAGGGAAAAAGGATATATGCCGCAACAAAGGTCTGCGCCACATTGACGAGCCGGCAAGGATAGGGTTCTATGTCTTACACGGCAGCCCAACTGTCAGGCGTCTGCCAATTGGGTTGAGGGTGGCTGTGCCTTGCAATATCGGGCTGCTCGCAACCAAGAGAGTTGTAAATGTAGTTTGGTTGCCAGTTTTTGTGCACAGCCCGAATGCGACGCTGCCATGTGGATGCTCGCTCCGCAAATGCTACGTCGTACCGTCTGTCACTCTGTGAAGCTTTCTAGATCCGTTAACACAATGAAGCCATTTGGGAACACATAGGTGGGGGAACCACATTGCAACCACCAAAGTACAAATGTGGGATCCTGTGACGGATTTTTATTGACTCAAGCAGCCGTATTCGTCAAGGGCCGCGGCAAATCATTTGAAGATCTCCACAAGGAAATACCTGGTAATTACGGGCGCAAGGATGGGCGGGTTCTGTATCAAACGAAATTCGACGAGAAAAAGCCAACATCGAAGAAATGACAAGTGGAAACGGGGTTGAAGTTGATGCCCAATAGTTTGTAAGATAATTCGGGCCACATATCTATCTGTCATACATTTCCCAAACCGCCCCTGCGACAAGGGGAGCAGGAATTTTATCTACAGACGTCCCCACAGACCCAGAGCCAAAAGCACCGGCGAATAGACACGACAGATCTTGTCCTTAGCACCGAGTCGACGGGCCGGCAGGCAGGCCCCGCATGCTTATCCGCCCTGGTTCCCGGGTCAAAATACCGGAGCAGCATACTAGTAGGCATCATGACGCAATGGCCAGCGTAAAACGCAGCCGGCATCGTATAGTCCCGGCCGAAGCCGAGGTCCTAGCTAGTCATGACGGGCGGCCCGATGCAGCGGGAAGGCGAACTTGGCTTTGGCGGTGTGCTGCAGAAACGCGCCGACGGGAGTGCGCGCCAGCCGCGTAGGTAGTATTTCATACAGTACGACTCAGTCACGTACGGCTGCAGGCTATAAAAAAAAAAAAAAAAAAAAAAAAATAAAAAAAAAAAAAGGAGGATCAGGCCGATGAAAGCCGCGATGCCCACGACAAATGTAGTGCAGCTCGTTTTTAATGCATCAGCCGTACAAGATCATTGCGGGCGGTGCGGGCATGGCGGCGCCGCTTTTGACTAGCAGCCGCCACTCAGGCCCACGCCCGGTCGTGTGGCGCCTTGCGGGGGAAATATTCCGAAAACTTGGTGATAGAGGAAAAGGGCTTAATGTTGTTGAGCATTGGGTCAGCTGCTGCGCCGCAGGCGCGATGTCCAGCTCGGCCCTGACCACGTCGATCGCGGGCCCGGCCATGATGGCCGGATGAACGACATCTTGAATTTTTCAGCATGCTCCAGTCTGCTGGCTTGCCCGGGTCGCCGGGTCCGTCCCAGGTGACGGCGTCTTTGTCCAAGTCGACGGTCGTGGCCGCGTGGGAGACCCCGCTACCTATGCTGCCGTTGCTGCCTCCGACGGCCGAGGAGGTAGTCCGGAGGACCACTGTTGGGCGTTGGTACGCAACGGGCTGGGTATTGGCACAGCTCTATGCCGCTCAGCTTCCTGCTCCGCTAGATTGGCTGCTGCTGCTTCCCGCTATTGCGTTTCCGCGGGTGTAGCGGCCATACCTCGGGGATCAGCCCGTAAGACCTGGACGACTGAGCGAACCA
Source organism: Magnaporthiopsis poae ATCC 64411 (assembly GCA_000193285.1). Lineage (NCBI taxonomy): Eukaryota > Fungi > Ascomycota > Sordariomycetes > Magnaporthales > Magnaporthaceae > Magnaporthiopsis > Magnaporthiopsis poae. The sequence goes on along the minus strand of GL876977.1, from coordinate 746,101 downwards.
CAGGGTCATCGCGAGTCTCCTCTCCCGCTATCATACTGGCTTAGTAGCGGGTGTGAGCCGCACCCTGCGGCACAGGGACTGGTAAGCGAGAGGCCGCCCTCGACTGTGAATGGTTTCGAGCAGGCAGCGGCGGCAAGTCCTGCAGAACGGGGAGGTTCTCGCCCGTGGCAGGTCCACTGAGCGGTGGCGGGATGTAGCTCGCCCAGTCAAGAGGAGTGTTTGGCTTGGGTAGACTGGGCTGGGTGGTGCTTCGGGAGCCGGCTGCTTCCACTTGAAAAGTGGCCCTTTCCACGTCGGGCTACATAGCGTTGCTCCTGGACCTGTCGTGGTAGGCTCTGGCGGCAAACCGAGGATAGGGGATGGCGGCGACCTGGTCTGCCAGGCGTGATCTTGCCGTTGGATCGGCGATGGGGGCTCCATGGCAACCGGTGCACCGGCATCATCGCCTAGCGGGACGACTGTTCTGGTTGCCACTCCTGTGACATGGCTTTGGTGTCCAGCCCAAAATCACTGTCAAGGAAGGATAGAAAGCACGTAATAGGAACACAGGCGCCGTATCCTCGCTATTAGCGATGGCCATATCTCAACCCGTCGCCACATTCGATCATTTCAAATGATCGAACGCGGTGGCCGTGAACCACCGTGGTCGGTTTCTTGGAAGTCGTCTCCAATTTTGCTTGGGAAGGTTGGAGCTTGGAGTCATCCTGGTCCGATATTAATATATATCATTCACGCCTCGTTGGATGCGTGTAGCACCTCGGCTCATGCAAAGCTCAATCCCGGCCTCCCAAGCTCTGGATAAGCAAAGACGCCAAAGTTCTCTGGACGGCATGCCAAACGCTGTCGATCGACCAAGCTGTCGTAAAGCAATGCTGTTATGGAAAAGAAAGGTCCGATATATTTCTTGGATCATGGCGACCTCGGATCCTCTCCCGCCCGCTCTCGTCCCTCCGGTTCTTGCGACGGACCGAATCGCGAACCGGATCCGAAGCCAGACACACCCCTGGCCCTAGTACCGCAGCGTCGTATTGATTGTGGATTCCATGCCAGCGATGAGCAAAACAAGCAGTTTTTCTCAAATTCAACGGCCTTAAAACAACGCCGGCATTTGCGTGGTACGGCGTTTATTGCAACTGTGTAGTTGCTGGTTACGTCACCACCAGATCAGCATATATAATCAACACATACGGTGCAATCTTTAAAACATCGTGCCATCTTCCAAACACACGAATGCCACGGATCCGCTCCTGCAACCTCCAGGTCTCGGTCACACCAGTGTCTGCAGCTTTACCATTTCGGAGAGCACAGCTACTTCGCCAATGTGGATAGCAGTCCCCTCATAGGGGTAATATTGCCAGAGCAGGAGCTCTACGGGTCGTATCCGCCCTCAAACGGACTGGAAACAATCTACGACGAGAAGAAGATGAGAAAGTCAACGCAAGTGAGCGACGCAGGTAGCGGAAACTCCACATGGGGCAAATTATATCATCCCATAATCGCGCTCTCATCTATCCTCGACCCTCTTAGAATGGCATGGATAGGATTACACAAAACCTGCCTTGTCCAAAGAGATACTTACAACGGCTGCTTACCTGTTAAGAACTTACCAGTGTCTCTGCGGTCGCACCTGCTAGGCTTGGGGTATCTAGCCGCCTCTCTAGAAAGGCAAAGAGAAAAGACAGTAAAAAAAGAAGAGAACGAAAAAGGTACGGGAAAGGGGTAAGAAAAGAATCTGAACCCCTGAACAGAATTGAATTCACCCACACAAAACCCTTCTATCATCCTCTGTACTCCGGTCCTCGTGCGAGGTCCTCCAGGGGTGTGAAACCCAAGAGCGACACTGTGAGCACCGCAACGACCAAAGCGATCAGATACTGGCCGATACCCATGCCACCCTGCACATCCTCATTCTTGCTGCTCCAAACGACCGACAGCGGGAAAGTCGCCAGCAGCAAAACCAGCACACCCACCTGGATCCTGGCCCAGTTGAGCCCCTCGACAATGTATATGCCCCAGCCGATCGGTGGAGACCCACAGCCACCAGCGGTATTGCCAGTGTTGCGCATCATTTCATCCTCAAGAGAGCTGTGCAGCTTCTTGGGCAGCCTCTCTACCGCCATGGAGGGGTCGTCGGCATGGTCTCCAGGGTCGAGAAACAAGTGCATGAAGATGCTCGGGTCGAGGGGATAAGGGCCGATGTCGAGGGGGCAGGGCCGGTAGCTGTATTCCATGTTGTACACCTGCTTGACGCTCGGGATCTGGCCCGTCTCATAGCTGCCTACCCTTGTTCCCGACTTTTGCAGCCGTATAAGCTGGAACTATCGATATCATGGAGTGTGAGCTGCGAGTTGTGAAACCTGTTGCTTTACGCGCATGGTTGGAGCGCTCAAGGTCGGCTTACTTTGACGTATTGCACGGTCCTGGGGACAAGGAGAACCCTCCGCAGCCAGTCCCAAAAATGCCTAATGGTGGCTGTATCATACCACCCACCCGGCGCGGCTGGTTTGGAGCCGTAGTATACGTCTCGGATCCTCTGGAACATGGTCGTGTCGTGGATCACGTCGGTGAGGTTCAGAGCGCTCGGCACGATCAGACTGGGCCCCCTTTTGACACAGACCAGGAGAAACCTAGGTGTGCCCTTGGGGACGGGCCGGTGATCTAGAGAGCCATCGTCTCCGGCGGAAGAGATGGAGGGGGCCGAAGAGTGGGAGGAGGTGGTGGTTCCGGGGCGGGTGGTGGAAGACGCCAGGCTTCGGGAGTCTGACTCTGAACCTGGCGGAGTCGAGGGAGAAGGAGTAGGAGGAGGCGTGACTTGGATGGTGTGCTGCTGTGAGGGGCCAGCAGCCTGAGCTGCAAAGGCAACAGCGCCTTGCCGATGTTCCTCACGGACGGCCAGCCAGAGGCGCTTGCCGCATTTCTATACCCAGCACAAGGAGTTTGATCAAATCAGCATCGTCACTACCACAGATGAGTTCTTCGGTTGGTAATTATTGGGGTGGCCGGATAGGTACTCACACAAGTCCAGGCGATCGTAACGGTACCTTGTTTTCTACTACGGCTTTTTAACCAGCCAAGGAAGTTCAGACAGCCAACCCAGATCTTCCAGCGGGCGCTCACCAGCCGTATGGAAGCGATGCTGAAAGCCAAGGATAGTGGTAACCAAGCAAGTCTCCAAGGCTTGTGCCACTTGTTGAGTAGATAGAAGAATGCTCGCGCGTCTATGCCTGCTACTGCGTGGTGGGATATACTTAGATATCATCTGCCCAACTGTCGCCATGGAAAGCGAAAGTGGGATTGCGAGGGAGGCTGCCGAGAAAACGAGGTATAGATAAGAGACACCATAGCTCGCGGTGTCAGGATCGAAATAAATGATGCTACAGCTCTTGGTGACGCCAGAGACATCAAAGGCATTATAGCCCATAATGCCACCAATAATGGCAAGAACTGATAATAACAGCGCAGCGATGGCGAGCGCGATTTCTTTCCCGTGCCGCGCTGCTCGCTCGGCCTCGCGCACGGCGTGGGCTGCCACCGAGACGACGGTTTGCTCAGCCATCGGGGTCCGTGGCTGCTTGAAATCCCCCCGGAGCCACCGAACCGTGCGCCCGACGGCGTGGAGCTTCTCAAGCAGGCTGTGCGAGCCAAGATACCTGCCGGCCGCCGCCTCTGGGGGCCGGACATCGGTCCGTCCAGTAGTGGAAGCTCGGCTTTCGTATCCTTCATCGTTTAGCAGTCGGTTGAAGAGGCGCTGGATGCGCTCTGCGTGGGAGCGCTGGAGCTTCTCGTAACGGTCTTGCTCTCGGGCAATGATCTGCTGCACCCGCGCTTCATGTTGACTTTTGAGGGCCGATACCTCTGACGCATGTTTGGCGTTTAGTTCCTGGATGACATCGGCGTGCACCTCCTCGAAGACGTGAAGCCGCTTCAGCAACTCCGCGTTCTGCTCGACAAGACGAAGGAGTTCAACCGCATTTTTGTCTGGCTAATCATTGATGATCAGGTCCCTCGAGGCTTTTATCAGCAGTTCCATCCCATTGTGTTAATTAGCCTGTCAGTGAGCGGCTATATCTTACCGGTCCCTTCATATCTGCCTCGTCCTTTCTACGTTCATCTCCGGGAACCACCTTGCGACTCGGTGGGCGACCGATAACATTTGAGAGGGTGGATGTTGCTGAGCCACGTTTACTTGCGTAACCCTCGTCTTGGAACTCGTCTTGCTGTCGAACCTGGCCCGCTTCGTCTTCACCTAGATAATATGGGAGTCAGCCTGGTCCCGAGGTCCCGAAGGTAGCCAAAACAAAGTGAGCGCTAATTATAGCTGCCAACGTCTTGGCAGAAGTTTTGGCGCACCTAGAGAGCTGTATTCATAGCGTCGAGCTGGTTTTTTTGGCATGTCTGTGTCGAGCTGCGAGCGTGTGTGACTTTGGGTATGATTGTGTGGAAGAGAAGCGCGTGCCAGGTCCGTGATAATTTGCTAGTCGCGAACAGGCTACGGGGTTCAAGATGCAATCGAGGGTGAGGAAATTGATGGCGTGATCATTTCATATGTAGCGACGAAGTGGCTGCGACTAGGGTTTACAGGCCGGGACATGGCAAAGCCCTCCTCGCACTGCCACCACCACAGCGCCGACATTGGCGTTGTCGATTGGTGGAGAGGCTGTCCGATCAGGTTAGGGCGATGCCTTTCTTGCAGGCTAGTCGGTGGCGTCCTCGAGGCGGACCGTCAGGCAAACGAAGGCAGACCTGGAGTGTCCAACCATCAATGCCCTTGGCGGCCGAAAACCGCCGGGGCCTGGCGCTGAAGGTCAAAAATTGGACGCTATTCGATGCACCGCCACTTCGAGTCGACGCCCGACCATGCATAGAGATCAAACTGCCTTACAAGGCACGTCAGGGTCTCCTCTGGATTGGACGTCGGAGTGCGGAAAGTCGAGACGCCACCGCTGCTTGTTGACATGCATGCCTCCTATGCCCATGACCGATCAGGCAAGCGCTCTAGGATCAATGCTACCACATCTCCATGGCCATAAAAATGCAGCCAAGCGACGAGCTGAAGTGCGTGCAGCCCTCAGCGCGGATTGATTCGAGAGACATTCAAGCCGGGATGGTCAGCAAAGACAACCCAGATATGCAAAGCCCTTTCAGGCACCTTCCGCATAAGGAAGCCCTTCTCACACACCTCCTCACACTCGCTCGTCCGCACCAACCCTGTGCCGCCCTGTCGGCCGGCAGGATGGCGCGAGTCGGGAGCGAATGCTACACAAAAGGCGTAAAATAGTAATCATCCTGCAGCGTAAGACTGTATAATATGTTTGCCTTTACACCCCCGTGGGGTTCTCCCGACTGCCATGGATTCCGCAGACGTTCACCGCTGTGTTATATTGGCAGCTCAAGGAGCGTGGTACAACCCTTCCGATGCCTCGGGTGGGACACCCGACAGCTGCGAACACTCTCCGTGATAGGGGAGGATTTTCCGGGTGAAAGTGCCGCGACGACATGAAGATATAATGTGCAGCAGCATGGAGCAGAAAAGGACCTGATCCCACGCTCCTTTTCCGGTTTCCTAAAGCTCGGGATCGCGCGCACGTTCCCAATTTCGTCGAGCAAGCCCGAGGCCTGAAAAGTACCGTGGAAAACAGAGCATCAAGATGAAGCAAGCAAACTGTGCTCGTGGCATGGTTGCCACTGCGCAGCTCCTGCTTCTGGTTGCCCGCGTTGCGTCGGGGCTCACATTCCCATACGAGACGGTGCGGCTGCAGGAAGCAGACACGCAGGCGTTCCCAGCCGTCTCTTTCGGCAACAAGTCCGCGCCCATTCCTTTGGGCGAATGCAGATCCTTCCCGGGAGACGTCGACTGGCCGAGCGACGCGGAGTGGGCCGCGCTCGACAGCGTTCTGGAGGGCCGGCTGCTGAAGCCGACGCCCCTCGGCGCGGCCTGCGACCCTAGCCACCCGGCCTACAGCGCGGCGCGGTGCCAGACGCTGGTGCGGGACGCCTCGCGCACACGCACGCTGCTGGATGATCCCCTGACCATCCTGAACGTGTGGCCGCAGGGTGACACATGCAGGGTCGCGCTGCCGGGCTCCGGGCCGGGCGGCGCGGATCCGCCGCCCTGCACGCGGGGCGGGTTCCCCGAGTACGTGGTCAACGCGACGACGGTGCGGGACGTGCAGGCGGCGGTCAACTTTGCGCGCAACAAGAACCTGCGGCTCGTGGTCAAGAACACAGGCCACGACTTTGGCGGGCGATCCGTCGGGGCTGGATCGCTGAGCATCTGGACGCACCACCTGAAGGAATCGCGGTATATGGAGAGCTATGACTCGGCGTTTTACAGCGGCAGGGCCATTCAGCTCGGATCTGGGATCGAGGCGTGGGAGATGTCGAACCTGATGGTCGACCACGACATCACCATCACGGCGCCGGGCGGCAACACGGTCGGCGGCGTGGGAGGCTGGTTTCTGGGTGGCGGACACACGACCATCACATCCCGCTTCGGCCTTGGCGCCGACCAGGTCGTGGAGCTGAATGTCGTGACGGCGGACGGCAGCTTCGTAACCGCAAACGGAACGCACAATACGGATCTCTTCTGGGCGCTTCGCGGCAGCGGCGTGGGGAGTTTCGGCATCGTGACCTCGGCCGTCTTCAAAGCGTACGCACCCATCGGCTTTGCCGGGGTCCAGCTGGAGTGGCAAACGACCGGCACGTTCGGAACGGTGGTAGACAAGGAGACGTTCTGGCGGGGCATTAACGCCTACTTCAAGTTCGGCATCAACGTCGGGCTCGCCAACGGTGTCGACTTCAACTACATCCGCAACCAGGGGAACGACACCTACAGCTTCACCACCCGCATCTCGTTCCCAGGAAAAACGCCGCAGCAAATTTTTGACCTGCTCGCACCGATGTTCAGCAGTCTGCAGGCGGCGGGCGTCAACGTCACTAACCGCCTGCCGGCCCAGCCCACTCCGGTTGCGTCACGGCGTGGCGGCACGGGCGACAGCCTGGGAAACCTCCGGTACGCGTCGAGGCTGTGGCCGCGCTCGCTGTGGGCTGACGAGGCGGGGTTTGAGCGCGCCATGGCGGCGGTGCGCGCGAGCGTTGAGGAGGGCGGCTACACGTTCCACGGCCTCCTGATGAACACGGACCCGGCGACGGTGGGCATGCCGGTTGTGCCGCCCAACTCGGTCTCGGCGGCGTGGCGGGCGACTGCCATGCACGCGTCGGTGCAGGACCGGACGGCGCTGGCGGACCTGTCGCCGGCCGAGTTCCGGGCGGCCAACGAGCGCGTTCTGAAGTACTCGGGCGCCATCAGGGCGGCGACGCCAGGCGGAGGCGCCTACATCAACGAGGGCGACTCGCTCGAGCCAGGTTGGCAGGACAATTTCTACGGCCTCGACATATATCCGCGATTGCTGCGGGTCAAGCGGGCCCTGGACCCATGGGGTCTTTTCTGGGCGCCAACCGCGGTCGGAAGCGAGGACTGGGAGGTGCGGACGGCGGACGGAAGGCCGATGCAGAACGGCCGGCTGTGTCGGCACGCCTGACGGACACACTCTGTGTATGTATAACTGAGACGGGACCGTATCAGCGTCGCAGTCGAACGGTAAGGCTGGCAGGACCGAAAAGGAAAGCAACCAACAGAGCAAAATCAAGAATGGCGAGGGATTGGAAATGGGCCTGTGTCAGGTCGAGGTGGGCCTTTGATCGGGGCCTGGTGGACCAGACGCTCCGCCTCGTTCGCGGCTAAGCTTCTCGCTCCAAGTGTGCCTGCTTCCACAATCGATCAATTGCATAGGGCATCCTAGCACAGCCGACTAAGGTCAAAAAGCCGTTGCTCGCCTAGAAAAGACACCATAATGAAGCGAGAACTTCAGGATGTCGGCTGGAGATTAGGCCATTGACGGCACCGCCATGGATCAGTACAAAACCAGTACGTCCATCTACCCCATCGATCGCTAGTAAGGCTCAAGGCTGGCCCTCCACGTGGGGCAACCAGCCCGACACGCCGGGTGGGTGTTGACTCTCGCCAAACCTGACGCCATAGCGTAGCTGCGCCCACGCGACATTTGGCGCGCGCGGCGCGGGCATTGGCGGCCCAGGCGTATCTTGGCCGCCATCGCAATCAAATTCCTCCTTCTGGCAAAGTTAAGTATCCACGTCACGACCACGAGGGCCGGTGACCATGTCTGTGTTTGCTGTTGACGTCCAAAGTTTGCGCACATGCCATCCGTTCTGTTTACCGCGAACGGGTCGGCACCCGCCAGCCGCGAAGCATAAATGCATGATCGGACGGTTTCGGGTCTTCCCTTGATGATCCTGCGCGGCACTGAGCAGCCGTGATTGATGCATATCCGCCACTCATGCGTTCCAGTCGTCAGCGTCAGCGACAAGTAAGCAGGAAAAAAAAAAGAAGAGAGAAAAAAAAAAGAAATCTAAAAAGGGGCACGATCCTCTTCCAACCCACGCCGTCGTTCTTGGCCTTTCGTATTGATTGGTGGGTCCGGAGACACTCGGCCACAAGCAATGGAGCCGCCAGCCCCCATCCCTTATCTCGCCTGCGGCTCTTGGGCACAACGCACGCTGTTTGCCCTGTATGTTTTCTCGTCGGCCAAGAACCACCCTGACGAAGGGTCCGACCCCCTGAAACGACTCGATGACCAGTCACCGTTGTGCATTTCCTCCGGCTGGGCCAGCGGCTTGTCTGGTTCTCGATCGATAGCCCACCGAGCGGGTGGGGGTCCCGCCCATTCCGTCAGGGGCCTCTCGGCTCGGCAGACAAGAAGGCCACCAAGGTGATGGGATAGCCAAGGCTAGGACTGGCCTTCCAGAGATCGGGGACGGCCCTGTCTGCGTACATACATATGAGATGCAGGAACCCGCTCGCCTCCGCAAGCCCTTCTCCTCTCCTTTCTCTCCCAGGGCACACTTCATCCCGGAGACCCTTCTCCTTGTATTTTCTCCTTCTGGTCTGCATACCTGGAAAGCAGCTAGCAGCCTCACCGCGGTGAACCTGTCTTTCCGTTCCATTCGTTCCAAGGTCAGCTTCGGCGCCGTTACTATTCGTTTTCACTTGGTTATCCGCAGTCGCTCGTTTTCTCCGTTGTGAACACGACGACTATCAAGCGTTTTACCTTCTCTCGGCCTTTATCCACACATCGGTGTCTACCACCACAGCTTCTCTTCTCCAGCAACCCTGTATTACACATACAAACAACGCCCATTTCGAACAAATCACCATCGAGCCCCCAGTCTCAACGCATAACAGAGCTTCCGCACGCTCACGTCTCTTGTTGTCTTCTTCAAAACAAACAAACAACCACTACACAATGTCGGCTCCGGCTATGCTCAGGGCTGTGGGCCTGGGAGCCGCACTCCTGAGCCACATCCATACAGCCACAGCTCAAAACATCGTCGCAAACCTCACATCCTGCATCGAGTATGAAACCATCTGGACCACCGCCGACAACATCAGCTTTTCCATCTGCGACGGCACCACATACCAGGCCGGCGGCAAGTCCCTGCAGATTATCGACAATGTCTGTGGTACGCGTGAGTGTGTCGGCCATTGCTACGATAATCCCAAGTGCGTGCTTGCTTTCTACGACAAGCAGGCAAGGACTTGTCATATCAAGGACAGCGAAAGCGGAGAGGACCACATCTGGACTCAGGACTCCAACCATGACGCTATCAGAAAGCTGCCAGCCGATGCGGGCAACGGCGGAGGCAATTCTGGCAGCGACACCACCCCCGCCCCTCCCGCGACCCCTACCGTGCCGCCCATCGTGACACCTCCCGCCAACATCCCCGGTACACCGGGCAAGGGCCCCGTCATTGCCCCTGGAAATGGGAATGACCTGCAGGACGGCGCTTTCCTGGCCACATGCCCGGGCCAACAAACCGAATTCAAGGGCGCAAACGCCAAGTACCTGATCTGCCCAGGCTCCGACTTCGATGGTAAGACGGAGCGGGTTTTCAACAACGTTGCCAGTGCCCAGGCTTGTGCCGAGGCCTGCGCAAACGCCAAAGACTGCAAGAAGGCCGTCTACGACAACGGGAACAAGGAATGCCACGTCAAGGGCGCCGAGCCCGCCAACTCCCTCTTCTGGATCAAGTCGCAGCAGTACACCACCATCCGCGCCGAGGTCGCCCTAGACGCCTCCAAGGTCGGCCGCTGGTCTGACCTTATCCGCTTCCCGGTGATCCCCGTGGCCGCCTACGTGGTGCCCTCGTTCCCCGAGCCCAGCAAGCTCATGTTCTTCTCATCCTGGGGCGTTGACGCCTTCGGTGGCGCCAGCGGCCTGACCCAGTTCGGCTCGTACGACCTCAAGACCGGTGCCGTCAGCAACCGCGAGATCAGCAACACCAAGCACGACATGTTCTGCCCAGGCATCAGCGCCTTGACCGACGGCCGCATCCTCGTCCAGGGCGGCTCGGACGCCGCCGCCGTCAGCGTGTACGACCCGGCCACCGACTCCTTCTCGCGCACTCAGGACCTCAAGATTGCCCGTGGATACCAGTCCTCGTGCACCTTGTCCGACGGCCGCGTCTTCACCATCGGCGGCGCCTACTCGGGCCCCCGCGAGGGCAAGAACGGCGAGGTCTACGACGCCGACGCCAACACCTGGTCTCTACTGCCCGACGCCGATGTCAAGCCCATGCTGACCAAGGACCACGAAGGGATCTGGCGCGAGGACAACCACGCCTGGCTCTTCTCGTGGCGCAACGGGTCCGTGTTCCAGGCTGGGCCCTCCAAGAAGCAGCACTGGTACGGCACCAAGGGCTTCGGCGCCGTCGTCGAGGCAGGCACGCGCGACGACGTGGACGCCATGTGCGGCACCTTTGTCATGTACGACGCCACCGCGGGCAAGATCCTCACGGCCGGCGGCGCCCAGGACTACGACAAGAGCGACGGCAACACGCACGCCCACATCACCACCATCGGCAACCCGGGCACGCGCTCCGAAGTCGAGCGCGTCGCCGACATGGCCTTCCCGCGCGCCTTCGCCAACACGGTCGTGCTGCCCGACGGCCGCGTCATCGTCACGGGCGGGCAGCGAAAGGCGCTCGTCTTCACCAACACGGACGGCATCCTGGTGCCCGAGCTCTTCGACCCGGCCTCCAAGACGTGGTCGCAGATGGCGCCCATGGCCGCGCCGCGCAACTACCACTCGGTCTCGATCCTGCTGCCCGACGCCACCGTCTTCGTCGGCGGCGGCGGCCTGTGCTACGTCAGCACCATCAAGGGCAGCTCCGCCCGCTGCGACAAGTCGGTCGACCACGCCGACGGCGAGATCTTTGAGCCCCCTTACCTGTTCAAGCCCGACGGCTCGC
>GL876977.1:697328-709022 GCA_000193285.1 Magnaporthiopsis poae ATCC 64411 | reverse complement strand
GCAGCGCGGGTGGCGGCTGGGGCAGCGTTTACGGCGACGAGAAAGTTCGCGAGTCGCCACTCGACTCGACTTTGCCCACCCCGCCGCTCTCATCGACCGTCTCTGAGGAAGAGGACGGGGATGGGGCCGCGAAGAAGGAGGGTGCGGCGCGGGTAAAATCGAGAGGTCATGCTGCTGCTTTGTCGGCAGAGGAACGTGCCGCGAAGCGCAGGAGGCTGGTGGCGCGCGCCCGGTTCGGTACGTCGGGCCTGGTCGACGACGGGCTGGGCGTGGAGCGGGTGGACGTTGCCATTGAGGATCCATTTCCCCAGCCGTCGTCCATAGCGGCGGCTGGCGCCGAGCCCAGGCGCCCTCCTCCTCGAAATGGTGTTCGAGGGAAACAGGCCGGAGGCCGGCGGAGTACCCTGGATGCGGCACTGGAGCGGGAGGCAGCACTGCTAGGAGATAGCGATCGCGACGGTGACGGCGACGGCGATGATGGGCAGGAGCAGACAACAGGAGAAAACGATGATGCCGCAGCAGCAGCAGCACAAAAGCAGTCTAATTCCAGCTGGCGCCCGGGCATCAAGCTGACTTTTCGCGGCACCCACGTGTTTGCCGGAATCAGGCAGCTGGTTGAGGCCGGGGCCATCGACGGCGAGCGCATGCCGGGCTGGATGACGGGCGAGGAGGGCGTGACGATCGGGGCGGTGAGGCACGGCCGCATTAGGGGTCATAAGGGTTCGGGACTATGATATGATATGATACCACGGGTTTATTCCACTCGCTTCCAGTGTCTGGGTTTTTGCATCCATGGCCATTATCTGCGGGCGGTATTAGCATGTCTTTATCAGATCCAGCATATAGCATGTCTACAGCCTTATTCAGGGTGGTCAGAATCTGACATCTATATATCAAGACCTCTTTGCTAGACCTGGCTTTGTGGTGTCTTCGTACGTCTGTCTGCCGCGCCAAGGAGGCTGCCGTAAGGACACTCGGAAGCGTAAACACCTGGTTCCCATTACTGTTGCTCCCGGTCATGGGGTAGGTCAGAAATTGTCCATGTCTAGCATATCATTTTCCCGAGGCTTTTGCTCCGAGCCACGTCGTTGGTCCTTCTGGCCGGCGTCTCAAGTCGACTTCATGTAACCACTCTTTTTTTGCTAGCTATTTCCCATTTGCTTAGAATAGGGCCTGGAACAAGCTGGATTTTTTGGGCGCCCGTGCTATGTACCGTCCGTCCCAGACCGAGCGTCAAGATGCCAGCGTATATGAGGTCTTTGTATATACCGGCTCGTCCCCCATTGGCGCAGCTCACACGGCACGGGCAATCACATGAAACGTTTGCAGTGGGCGCTGGACCGCCGTTGTGGAGTGCCCATTATCTACAGGACCGCATCTGTCCACTTCACGTTGGTACCACGCATGTGGGTATATCACTCTTTGAAGTCCAATATACACGCGGCGCAGCGGTGCGTTCAGAGAGACAGGGCCAGCTGTGGTATATAGCGTAAAACATCAACATGCTTTTTTTGCCACGCATGGACGGGACGGCGAGAAGCACCACGTGTATCGTGGATCGTACGGAGCACTCGTCGGTTCCGGCCGCGTCTTTGGACAAACGTGGTATGGCTTACCATTGAGGACAAGGGTTAGCTGTCTTCCACACGCATGAGACGAGGAAGCAGAGACGGCCATGGATACGCGTGAGGGGTATCAACATGCAACTCGATCCCGTGATACGGGCCGGCCGACACGAGAGGTAGAGTACCTAGGCCTATGCACATCCAGACATCCAGGCACGGACGTACCAGCCGGGTCTAAGCGGCCGTGATATAGCCATGCCTTCTTATAGTCCCCCCAAAACCACCCCACTCCTTTGCATAACATGTTTTGTTTCCGAGACTGTTTTGCGGCGCGCAGATCCCATCCCGAGAAGAAGAGAGGGGCCTTGGACCAGAAGCCTTGTATGCACCGCGTTGGGCAGCAATTAAAAGCAAGCCCGGCCGCGGGAGTCAGCCTCCCGGATAGGCCTGGCGGTCTGATCGACACGCCTCATGTTTATTGCTCTGCCTGGGTGCTTATTTCGATGACAGAGCGTTCCCTTGCAACCTCCGGAGAGGCGAGCAACGTTTCGTCCGACAGACGCTACAGTACATACGCCAGGTTGCACACAACAAAGGTTGTTTACGGGAACGATAAGGTGACCTATCTTGGCGATGCATGCAAGGGCGTTGACCGAAGCATCTCCCACCCTGTGTGCCGTAATGGAGGGTGAAGTGTATGGTTAGCCGAACCAGTGAAACCTCGAATGGAGGACCAACTCCGATACACGCCACTGCTTTTCCCATTTGCTTATCTCGGAACTCTGGGGCGGCCGGAACGCAACGGACCGGATATGCAAGAAAAAAGGGGAAAAGTGGTAGAAGAAACAAACACAGATGCGACCAAGCGGCACGGGAAGTCGCAGATTATGGATAGGTAGCCAATAAGATCGTACGGCGTTGTTCCGCGTGTGAGAGAGCCGATTACAGGCTCATGCACAAAGGGAAGCGGGGGATGGAAGCTATCTGTGATCAGTGATCTTTGGTCGACAATCTCAGATGGAACTGGCAAGCACGAGAGTCTATATTTCCCAACTACCAGCTTCCGGCGGCTTGTGTTACTATACAAAATCATAACAAAGATTCATGGTTTCTGCCAGAACTCAATGCCACCGAGCACCGAGTGCGCGGACCTCCCCTACCACCCTAGGCCCGGCAGGGCATCACGGAGATTTTTTTTTTTTGTTTGTTTTTTCACCGTTGCCGCTGGTCGTGGCTGAAACCGTCCGCCTGTTTGCCCCCCGGCCAGGATACAAGGCTTCCAGAATACGTTCGTCTTGTGGTATGGCTGCCCCGCCATGGCAAAGAGCAAATAAATTGCGTATCCAACATTTATCGCGCAAAAGGAGGAGACGCGGGCGCGCGTCTGGTACGCAGAGCCCTTTCTCTGATCCTACATAGGTAAGTGCTAGCTTCGAGCAAGGGACTGGAGGCTGGTGGGTGGAGAGGGGCCGGGGCTGCCCAGGCAAAGAGAGAGGTCCTACGCTCGGACTCGGACGTGGCATGCAGGGCGTGTTGCCGGGATGATGCCGGCGGCGGATGCGGGGAGTCGGCGGCCGGCTCCGTCGTGTTTTCTTCTTCTTCTTCTTCTTTCTTTTTCCCGGACCGTTGGTCACTACCTGTACATATCATGGCGGCCAGGGGAAGCGGAACTCACACAGATGGATGATGCCCGCAGCGTCCCGTGCTGCCGAGCCCCACACACATTTTATGAAGGGTACAATACATACATCCCCTTATGCAATTGATTGGACGGATGAGATTATGTTGATGGCTCGGGTGGGGTCGCTCACCTGTCGACCGCCCAGTTCCTACCGAACCCGCACCCGGGCAAGCATCCGGGTCTCTGCTTGAGTCGTGCATTCTGCATTCTGCAGCCGCACCACACCCGCCCGCATGGCAGCACGGGCGAACGATGGTGGGGAGTGGCCTTTGTGGCTGTATGTATGGTGGTGCCGTTTGGTGGGCCTCATTGCCTGCCGGACCGGCAAGCATCAACCGTGCGGTTTACTTCAAACAAATCGAGGATGGCCCTGGCGGGAAACACAACAAACAAACAAATATCATCTCGTCAAGTGCTTACCACTATTTGCTTCACCTCGCTTTTACTGCCGTATTTCCATATGCAACTAGTCGGCATTCCCACAACGCTCACCTCGCTTCGAGGTATCATTCCTTATGCGTAATGAATTGGGCAAAACATTGCGTACTATTTCGCACGTATGTACAAAAACGGCCTGAGCGCGCAGTTAATCTATTCCTCTCCTGTCTTCGTGCATATGACAAGGTCCCGAATAATCCCCGCGAGAGGGAGAGGCGAAGCTGTGATCAACAAGGGATCGTTGACCGCTCGGGCCACTCGCAAGCAAAAGATATGATCCCTCGACGAGTCCCCTAAACTCGAAGAAGGACTAGCACAGGGCAGCACTAGTCCTGCGGTCATAATTCGCCCGATGTTCGTAATGTCAACCGCACGCTGGGGCCCCACGCTAACTTTTGATGGCCGTTTGCGAGCAAGGACCAGATGACGGCGTGATGTCCCAGACCAAACGGCTTTTCCGACGAGGGCAACGGTAAAATTGCAGCAAATCTCGGTCGCGGCAGCCACACGTCCTCGGTCTGTCCGTGCTTTTGACTGGCTTGCTGGCTGCATGTTAGTTGGACTCGATCACACGAGTCCGGGCACGGGCTGGTAGATTTTTCTTTCTCGTTTGTCTCTCGTCTTCTGTGACAATCCTCCCAGTAGAAGGGAAGCGAGGGCGCAAAAGGGAAACAAAGCCGCAGACGCGGAATCCGTTTGGTACCACCAGCCGGGTCGGTCCAGCCGGGCCGCAGCCCAGCCCTCAGCATCAGCCGGCCGAAGCTGTTCAGCTCGACTCGGGCCCCAGTCAAGCGATGGAAGGGGGAGAGCCCGCAGACCCGTGCCTGTCGACCTGGCAGCCAGCTGCGACTCTGAGAGCCGAGGAAAAACGGGACAGCGTGGGAACGGCCCTCTCTCCACACTAATGCAGCCCAAATTTGTGCAAGTCCAAATCAGGCACGCAAACCCGTAGTGGCGGGTCAAAGCGCGCGTGGCGCCGACATGTGCAACAGTGCGTCTGCGGGACCATGAAGTTTGTGCGCCAGGCGCGGCATAATCCTTGCTGCTGCCCGCTAGCGGAGGCGATCCAATCAACCTAGCCGAAGACCTCGTGATGGCCCGGCTAGTGGCGCCCTGCCTGGAATGTCATCCAGCGAGCTGAACTGAGACTTGGTATCCGTGCTCGCCACTACACAAGAGGGGTATTGGTGGATTGATGCATGGAGGGAGACACAAAGCGAGATGGGTGTTGAGAAACTGTTCCTCTTTCTTTGCACTTCGTCGCGTCGCTTTATTTTCTCGATTGCCCCTTGAGGTGGCTTGAGGATGGCTCGAGGTCGTCGCTTGCGGGTCTAGGTAATCCGCATGAATAAATGAGACACTCCAGGTGATCCTTTCCTGTTTCCGGTCGCACAAGTTATTTGTCTGATGCCACCAGCGGTTTCCCACTCAAACATAGCGTGGCCACAGCGAACTGGTGGAGGCAGCGGGTGAAACAATCGGCCACTCCACGCCCCAGAAAAGGGCCGTACCTAGTCTCACCGGTGAGAAAAAGAAAGAAGAGGGGAGAGTAGCAGAGTGGACGAAAGAGAAAAAGCAAAGAGAAAAGAGGGGCAAGGAGAGGCAGAGTCCGAGGGGGCAAGGGATAAACAGGGTGTTCCTTGGAAGGGCGTAGGATCGAGCACGAATATGGGATAAAAAGCAAGAATAATAGAAAAAGCAACCAACAACCAGATAACGCAGGCCAGAATGGGAAGCATCGAGGCCTCACATTGAGGGAATTCGGCGAGCGACCCGGCGGCCCCCGATGCAGGTGGACAGGTCCAAGCACCGCTTGTTCAGCCAATCGCTGTGCGTGTGCTGGCTGCGCCTCCCGGGACTTGAGGTGAGCCTGTCTCTGCCAGGTGCATGGAATCGTCTGCCGTGGCCCTATGCTGTGATCTGCGCTTTTTAATGATCCAGCTGAACCACGGACATATCTGTTGGCACATCGGGTTCCAGGTTCACAAGCGGCAGGGCCGAATGCGACCATTTCCTCTGGAGGTTTTGTGACTTTTGCTTCTTTTCCGAATGGACGGACTGGACGGGCGCAATCTTGAGGTGACAGCGACGGGTGTGATTGGCAACTCCCCGCCGGTTGGGAGGAAAAGCTAGAACCTTCAGCAATTGGCTGGTCGCGGCCGAGGTGGGTCGGTCCAAGATTGGACCCGGCAGGGGTCTGGGATGCTTCAGCCCTGGCTTCAACGTCCATCACAACTGGTCATGGGCCGACGAGACCTGGCTGGAGCCCCCCTGACACCTGAGGATCCCACGCCGGTTGGCTCTGTTTCGTCTAGTCGTTGTTGTTATTGTTGTTGTTGTTGTTGTTGTGGTTTTTTCCTGCCCAAGGGGTTTTCCAGAACGAGCCGTGGCAAATTAAGAAAGCCTCTGCAGTGTCAGAACCCTAAAGAGACGAAGTTGGTGATGGCGAGGCCTTCTGGCTGAGCTTGACTTTCCCAAAACATGCAGCAATCAATGATCAATCGACAGGGCGATTGACTGTACACTGGATGTACCGATGATCCAGGCCTCGCTACGCTGTCCGTCACGGTCACACACAGGCACTCGCTCGCAACCAAGATCTATCACCCGATTCACCTCCATTGCGCTTGCGACCAAGTGCAATTGCATGCGTCGTCCGAGAGCGAGTGCATCTTTCCTTTTGCACGCAGCACAGTGACGGGCCTGATTGGCGGGTGCATCGCCTGAAGTACCGGCAAGCCCCATCCGTTTGGACTCCCAATTCAAGGTCCCCGTCGCGTAACGAGTGGGGACCGCACCTAGTGTCTGGGTTGAGCTGCCACAGCCTGCACCCCTGTCCACCGACCCTGGCTTGCTCCACCTTTATTTCCCACGATCCCCTGGCCTGGTGCACTCCCTGCACCCTCGGAGCTCTCGTCGCAGAGCCATCACAGACGCCCCCGCCCGTTGGCAAGCATCCCCTTTTCCTCACCTTCGCTCGCTCCCACCTCGATACCGGCTGCGCGCTGCTGGCCCACTCCTTTTCTGGAGCCTCCGTCCCTTTTTTTGTGGTTGCCCTCCTTCTCCTCGGTCTGGTTTTGTTCCGTTTCTTCTCGAACTGTCCCTCCTCCCACACCCTCTTCTCTCGCCCATCAGAGAAAGGTCGTCGCTTGCGCTTCGACCACGAGCCCTTATTCATTGTCGCAGGTCAACTCTTTGCCAATTCCCTGGCAGAGCCGGCTTGGACGCGAAGGGTGAAGGCAAACGACTCTCGGGCTGAGCTTCTCGAGACGACCGTGCCGTTCAACACGACATAACCTGCACCAACGTTTACCTGTCTAGCACCGGCACAGGCTCACTGTTGATCAGATTTTCGCTTCTTGATCTTCCTCTGGCTCCGACTGCTTCACTGCAGTGGGACGACCCCCCGGGCTGGAAAAAACCGGTCACTCGACACACATAAACCCGAGTCTCTTTGACGCACCCCGAGCGTAGAGCGCGCTCGCCACACCACCGACATAATGGCTCCCTCTCTTACCGCACACACCTCCTTCACCCGTCCCCGGACGGGGGACCGGGACGGCCGTCCGACGACCCGGGAGAACAACAATGACTCCAACCTGATGATACCCAGCCGCACATCTTCTCTCCACTCGCGCATCACCCAGCCGATCCCCTCTAGCCTGAATGCCAAGCCTCAGCAGAGGACACCAAAGACCCTCACACATGCGTACATGGTCTGCGGTGTGGGCCGCGAGCCTTCCCAGTGGGTGAAGGCACCGCCCCCGGCCCAGGGGAAGATTGGCCACATGAAGGGCGCCGTTGGCCAGTTCTGGCTGCCAGAAATTCTGGGCAGCAGCCCAAGGCTGGAGCAAGACAACGAGATTGCGCGGTCGCTGCATGCTGCCATGAGGGTAAGTCGAATGCCGGCTGTGTGGCGCGAGTCGCGGCGGTACTTGATGCGCAACTGCCTGCGATGGTCTGGTCAGTGTCGAGGAGTTTCTAACAAAAGCTCTCGCTTATAGGCCTGTTTCCCGCACGATGTTGAAATCTGCACTGGTCGCAGCCAGCCACACTGCGTGCACCACGCTTTCGTTCTGCAGCAGGACTCGTCGCATACTCTCTACGGCATTTGCCTGAGGGTGTGGTCGCGCGCGGACGAGAAGAGGGCCGAGACCATCAGGGATCTCCGTAAGAGGACAGAGTCCGACTTCTACGACAACCCCGACGAGACGTACTGGATCCCCTACTGCCTCTCGTTCCTGTCCCGCTACCCTCTCTACAACCTGCTGGGCGACTACCTACGAGGCATGTGGATTCACTGGAACAAGGCTACGAACCTCTTCCACGCTGAGGAGGTCTCACGCATCCTCAGCTTCCCTGCTCCGAGGCTCAATGATCTGGTCCGCATCGACATGAAGGACTACGCTCTGTGCTACCAGTTTCCCTCGTCGCCTACTGGTTTCCAGAACTTTGCCATGTGGCCCCTCTTCTCTTGTCTGTCGATCCCCAACATTGTTGGTGTCATCGAGGCTGCTATCTCTCCGACCCGCCGTATCATTTTCGTCAGCCACTACCCGGCCATGCTTACGGTGGCTGCCGAGACTGTCCGTTTCTGCGTCCGTGTCTACGAGTGGAGTGGCCTGTATGTGCCGGTTGTGCACGCCCGCCACGCCAAGGAGCTGGTGCAGGAGCCTGGCCCTTACATCCTCGGTATCACCGCCGAGTGCCGCACGCTTTTCACCGCGCCGACGGATGCGCTCGTTGTTGACCTGGACCGCAACTTTGTTCTGACGTCCAGCCCGCCTACGGCGCTGAACCCTAGCCAGCGCAACAAGTTCGTCACCCGCCTGACCCAAGCGCTGAACGGCGATGTTTCGCCTTCAGGCGCTCCCCAGCACCTTCGCTCGGCGTACGGTGGTGGCAAGCTCGTCCCGGCTGGCCAGATCATTGTCATGCGTGGCGAGGTTGAGTCCATTCAAGACCCGGAGTGGTGGAATCAGGACTCCGTTATGGCTGTCATGGACCACGTTTGCGAGAAGATGGGCCGCAACTCTGGTATCAAGGCCGTCTTTGGCGGGGCTGTCAAGAAGCCCCTTATGACCAAGGTCTCTATGAGACACCTTAATGAGATCGTCCGTGAGAGGAATCAGTACTCCAGGGACGCCATGGAGGCCTGGCAGGATTTCATCAACCTCAAGGGCCGAATGGACACTGAGCTTGGCAAGGTCACAAAGCGCAACAATTACCTTGTTGAAGAACTTGAGAGCTGGAAGCAGCAGTTCCTCAAGTTCCAGGCCTTCGCCGAGACCCTCACCAAGGAGACGCAGGATCTCAAGGTCAAGATTGAAAGCCACAAGAGGGAGAACCGTCGCCTGGCGACTCTTCTCGACCAGCAGAAGGACGATGCGGCTCGCATGTCGGTGCGCCTGGCCGGCACGGAGAAGCAGCGCGACGACGCCCTCGAGGCCCTGGTGCTCCAGCAGGAGATTGCCGAGGAGCTGGAGCGCGAGCGCAAGCGCAACAAGAAGGAGCTGGCCGCTCTGCAGCACACCAACATGACCATCCTGAGGCAGCGCGACGACGCGCGCCGCGTGGTGCTGCACCTGCGCAGCCTCATCGGCGGCCAGAGCCACCACATGGAGCACCTGGTCAACTCCCTGACCAAGCCCGACGATCTCAGCCACGAGATCGAGAACGGTTTCGAAGACGTCGACGACGCAGATGGTAAGTTGCAGTTTCCATTACATCTCAATCAGACACATCATACACCCTCCCCGACTCGTTCGTGGTGCACACAAACTCGTCCTGAGTACCACGAACCAGCCCGTCACCGTCCCGTCCTGCACATTTTTTTCTAACCCTACCCTTTTTTCTTTTTCCAGACATGAGCAGCAACGGCCGGCAGTCAAAAGCCAGCCAGCGCTTCTCATCCTCCAGCTTCGCTGACGTGGCTGATCGTCACCTTAAAGACAAGACGGACGCTATTGCGCATATCATCCGCAACATCGCGGAGCAGTGCCAAGCTGCTGTCGAGGGCCTCGCCCTGGCTCAGGATGCCGAGATCGAGAGCACCGAGTCCCACATGCGCCGGGCTAGCGGCCTCTCGGTCGCCGCCAGCGACGACGGTAGCCGATCGGCGGCTTCGGATGTCGGCGACGACAGCCTGCTGCTGAACCCCTCCGGGCGTGCCTCGAGCATTCCTCCCACTCCAGACCTGATCCCCAACAGGTCGAGCACTGCCATGTCCATGGCTTCGACCATGACGACCCCGGAGAGGTCGTCGCAACAATGGGTGATCGGCCACGACATCCCCACCAAGATCGTCGAGGACGACGAGGACCTCGAGGAGCCCGCCTCGGAGTCTGAGGCTATGCCCGTGTCGCACCACCAGGTGCCGGGCGTTGTCGGCAAGCACGCCGCGAGCCTCATCCACCGCCCCTCGGGTGCCCGTATCAGCGCCCTTGGTGGCACTCGCTAAAATTTTAACTATTGCTTCCCATCTCCTTCGTTGTCAAAATATCCCTCTCACGAAAGCATCGTTTTCTTTAGTTCTTGTCCCCTCAACTGGGTTTTCTTTTTTGACTTTTTTTTGGTGGCGCAGTGAATTTTTTCTTCCTTTCTTGTGTCATGGTTAATATAGTCTGCAGAGACTAAGGTGAGGAAAAGAAAGCGGGCGGGTATGGCCGCGGAGGGCGAGGGTCGGGATGATGTCGCGAGGCGAAAAAACTTGCCATCAGCGCTCAAGTCAGCGTTGCATAGCTAATATACCTGCTCCAATATTTTCTTATCACCTTTTGCTCTATTCTGGCTACTCTTCTTTGATCTTCTTTTGAGTTACTCCAAGAACTCACTGTATTTGACTGGAGTTTTGCTCCTTTTGATCGTACCAAGTACTGGAAATTTTCTCCGCGTTCCTATTTCCTTGTCCATTTAATCTGTTGCCTTCACATACCACGGCGAGCTTGACGCTGGCATTTTTGACACTGTCCAGTCTCTGGATAATATTTGCTCTTTTGTGTGTAAGCTCTCTCGTAGCTGGATTAGCTAAACATTTACGTATCTGGAATACCAGAGAAAAAAAAAATAAATAAAACAAATCCATCCTGCCAAATCCGAGCTCGATCTTCTATTTACCCATGGGAATCACGGTTGTAACTGGCAATTTGAAAGTGACTTGTTGGTCGGGGTTTGGGATGGGGTTAGACGGTCTTTGTGCCAGCTCCAGGCATGCGACCCGATCCCTTCCCACTGGGAGGGGTACATATATGATGAGTCGAATCACGGCTCCATGACCCACAACGAAGTTTAATTGGCCCGGCTGGCTCAATGGTAGAGCGTTGGACTTCTAATATCCGCTTGCATCAGTGATGAGCAATGGTGAGGAAGGCGATCCAAAGGCTGCGGGTTCGAGTCCCGCGTTGGGTGCATACATTTTTTTCGTGTTCTTTTTTTCGGTTCGCTGCCCAATGATCGGTTTGTAGCCATTGTTTTCCGTACCCGATGTAATTTCCTTGTTTACCATCCGGCAGTTTCCTGCCTCAAGCGCTGTTACGGCTTGCTGCTTGTCTCGATTGATTTTTATCTTTGCACCTGTGAGATGCAGCGACTTGCCCCTGGGTCGGGCAAATGCGGCCCACCTCGCGGGCGGGTCCCGAGGTATGATTTCATCAAGCGCGATCGGTGACAAAGTGCCAATTTTTTTCCCACTCGGATCTTAGGTATCCTGGAAAAACTTCACCACAACGGACACAAGCGAGTGGGAGTCCTTGCGTCTGCCCTACGGCTACAACAATGTTTTGGTAACGGTGATACATCTCCTTTCTTTGCATCTCTGTTACGTGTATCCGGCACAATTGTCACTCCGCCTTAACCTCAGTTCCGCGTGTGCTGAACCACGACAATCTCGAATGACAGCTTGAAAGGCCCTCCCGGGGGCACGCCACTCTTCTCTCGACCATGGCAGCCCACACCGCCGCCGCCACTATCACCAACCCGGCCGACGACGCCACCCCGCTCACGGCGCTGTGC
>GL876977.1:670671-683582 GCA_000193285.1 Magnaporthiopsis poae ATCC 64411 | reverse complement strand
AGTGGCTGGTGACGAAGAAGAGCAGGCCCTTGCCGCGCCAGTCCCACGACGTGTTGTTGTTGTTGTTGTCGTCGTCGTCGTCGCCGCTGCAGGCCGTGTCGACGCCCGCGACCGACTTGACGCCGCCCTTGCCGCTCCGGTTCTCGTACTCGACCAGGTCGTCGATGCGGGCCGGCGAGGATGAGGAAGAAGGCAGCGGCTTGTAGGTGATGCGGACGTTGCGGGCGGTGCGCCACATGGACAGCGTCGAGTGCGTCACGGACCAGGTGCGGTGGAGGAACTCTGCCGAGGGGCCGCTGTAGGAAGCTGGAGAGGAGGCGGAGGAGGAGGAGGAGGCATATTTGGACGGGGCGCGGAGGGTGATGGCTGCTGCTGGTGACGACATTTTCGGCTGTAGTGGGCACCAGACGGCGGCTGGTACAGCCCGGTGGCGAAGGGGTGAGACTTAAGGAACTGATGGGTTGGGAGAAATCGGATGCCCGGATGGGGGAAGCTAGGCGATTGATTGAGCTGAACCCCTGCGCGTCACAGCGTCTCAGGGTTCTCAAACATCCCTATCGCCAAGCTCGAACTCCCCGTCACGTTCACCAATAGAAACGTCTGGAAGGTAAAGGGGGAAAAAAAAAACATGCGAAGCTCTTGGGGAAGGGCAGACATTTAAAAGAGATGTGCTGGATGATTCTACCCACAAGCAAGAAGAACCCAAGCTGGACACAGACCGATAAGGATTTCCCCAGCGGTTAGCTCCCCTGATGCAAATGTATCCACGGCCTACTTTGGTACCTAGTGTTTTCTGCATCGCTAGAACTCTCACTGAATTCAATAGGCATTGAGAATCAACACTAGATTTTGAACTTCTTTGAGCCCGTGTCGCTCTGTGTTCGCTGGGTAGCTGTGCCTACCGCGAAACAAAACCAGGAGATCGAGGCCGCTGGGCCGATCGGTAAGGGCACCGTATTAGCGGGTCCGGGGTTCGGAACAGGGAGGTTGATCCTTTACCGTTTCTATATATAGTGGGTATAAGCGTACCCTGATTTAAGGATAGCGCTGTGGAGCCATTGATTCACGTTGATCTCCATACCACAGACGCCCTGCCGTTGGTTGGGCACACACTGAGCTGAACTGGTGCCCTGCACATCACCGTTTCCAAGCCCATAGGGCTTTCAAGCAGTAGCAACTCTACTGCGTTACAGGGCCACCAACTGTCATGACCTCTGGTCTGTCTTTCCGACCTTGTGCCTGCTTGTTCGCAGTAGCATTTCCAAAATCGTACCCATTGGTGTGCTCGACCTGTCAACCCAGGCACTGATTACCTCGCAAGCCAATTGCGGTGGACTCCAGCTGGCCCCACGGAGGTTGGGCGGACGGCTGCTTGCTGTTGGCCATGCAATTCGCTGCACACGCGTTACGCCAAAGGCGGCTCGACGGAAGCTGGAAGAGGATCAAACCACAGCACCCCCGCATGGATATCAAAGGCCGCACACATTGCCCGAAGATGGCGTGTCAACCAGCGTTCCCCCATGGGCTGCTTCACATCTAACCCACTAAGCATCCGTCTTCCGGGAACACCTTAGATGATTCCTGTGACTTCAAGCTGTTTACAGAACATCAATTCCCTCGCGGCCCGCAAACATGGAAGACGCCACTCAACCGCCTCGCCAGGCTCCTGAGATCCGCTTCCTGGTGGCATGCCCTCGCAGCGGCTCAACCCTTCTGATGAGGGTGTTCGCTGAGTCCTCTGACTGCGCCGTCACCAGCCGGCTGATCCTGATGGGGAAGGCAGGCTCCAGCGGACCCTTTCGTCCGGACTACTCTGTCCTGGAGGACCCGAATAGCCACGATGTTTTTCTCAAGGCTCTTGACTCGGGCAAGCGGTTCCTCATCAGCAAGGAAGAGCTCGGAAATAGCGGCAATAAGAGAGAGTGCCTCTATGATGTGTGCCCGACGCCCGCCGCATACGCCATGACCCGACCTGTGTTCCTGATCCGCGACCCAGTCCGCGTCTTCGACAGCTGGAAGAATGCCGGATGGACCGATATGCAGAGTCTGGTCGACTGCTACACGAACATGTTCCAAATGCTCGATCGAGCTCCCTCGCACGCCACTTCATGCCTCCTCTATGAGAAGCTTGTTCAAGACCCCCAAATGGAGCTCGAGACCATCTGTGCCAGGTGGGGGCTGCCATTCCACAAGGACATGCTCGGCTTCAAGAAGCCGTTCGGGTCTTCCTTCATCTTCTCGAGCGATCGGGAGAGGACGGTCTACTGCGAGGAAAAGCCCTTGGGTCTCTTCAAGACCGTCGAGACCAGCTCCTCCATCGTCCCCGACGTGCCGCTGCATGGGCTCCTGTCCAACGACGAAAAAACCCGCATCGAGGACCAGCTCGGCCGTCTGTACCTCCGCTGCTGGCGGGACGACGCTCAGCGCCTCCGGGCCATCCTCCTGGAAAAGACCTGGGTCGGTTTCGACCTCGACGATACTCTGCACGAGTTTCGCCACGCTTCCTCCGTCGCCACCGCGACCGTCTTTGCCAGCATCACCGAGCGGCATGGAGTCCCCGCGCCTGCCCTGAGACAGGAGTACTCCAAGATCCTCCGAAAGGGGACGGCAAACGCGTTCTCTGACGGAAAGACCTCCTTCGACTACCGAAGAGAGCGGTTCTCCTCGCTCCTGGGGCACTTCTCGCTGCCCCACGATGCAGAGTTCATGAACAGTCTTCTGGCGTCCTACGAAGCCGCCCTGGTGGCATCGTTCGAGCTGAAGTGCGGTGCATTGAGCCTCCTGTCAACAGTCAAGAACCTCGGCAAAAAGATCGTCGTCATCACCGAGGGCCCCCAGGATGCCCAAGAGCGGACGGTCGAAGCCCTTGGCATCGCTGGCCACGTCGACTTCCTCGCCACCACGAACCGTTTCGGCGTGTCCAAGGTCGACGGCCTGTTCGGCAAAGTCCTGCAGCACTTGGGCGTGTACCCTAGCGACGTTGCGTACGTTGGCGACAACTACGAGCGAGACGTGGCGCCCGCCATGGCGGAGGGGATCTTCTCGATCCATCTCGCCGAGGCGAAGAACGTGTCTTTGGCTTCGTTCCCGCCGCAGGTCAACACGTTGAAGAAGCTGCAGATGATCCTCTCTGGATGATCGACACGGTGAAAGGGATTTCCGAATCCCGGCGGTGAGGCCAGCTCGACTGTTTTTGGTGTAAGTGCCTGCCTAGGCAGACAGGGATAGTCTGCCACAGCTGAAACTTAGACTTAATTGCGGCCACTAGCTAAGCGCTTCGTGAGTCCGAGGGAGCTCGCATCTATTTCAACATTTCAGGGGCCCACTGAATCCAAGGCCAGCACCGCAGCCACGCATGATGGTGATAGTGAAAATCCCTGTAGCGCATTGCGGAGGCTGGAGCAATAATCCGAGTGCGAGCTCGAGGCGACAATCCTGCGGGCGGTCGAGGCCCAACACCCTAGGTACCCAAATTAGATAAGTGTTGAAGTATTTTTTTTTCTTGCCAAGTTTGCGTTTGAACTCCTCTTGTCCATCTTCACGTTAATCGCAACTCACAACACATAGCACGGGCAGGCAGATACCATCGCAATGTCTGGATCGGTTTACATCGGCGTGTGGACAAACTATTATAGTGAGTCTACCCTTGGTCTAATAGTGCGCCGAGATATTTGCAAATCACTAATACAGCAAGCTCTCAAGCCAACACCGTTACTCTCACCGTCACCCAAGATGTCGGTTCCGTCCTGACTGCCGCCTTGGCGCTTTTTGTGAGCGTGGCCATAAGCCATCTCTGGTCCATCGTCTGCTTCATCATCCACCAGATTCGATCAACGCCACAGCCTCGCTCTGGAATCCACCATCAGCGCCAGGCCCTCCTCCGCAACAACACCACCGCGGCGTGGACGGCATGGGTGCTGATCAAGCTGGCTTGGACCTGGCGAGGGAAGGCGCGAGGCGTCGCTGGCGGCACGGCGGTCCTGGTGCCAATCTCGGTCCTGTTTGTCGCCTTCATCGCCGGCATGTCCATCCTCTCGTCCAGGATCCAGCTTATAAACAGCGACGTGCTCTTGACCGGCCAGGAATGCGGCCGGGTGCCACCCCTGACCGTGAACGAAGACGGAAAATGGAGTCCGACAGAAGGGCAGGCGGCTCTCACTATGCTGAAATGGTCCTACGAGCGCGCCACCGAGTACGGCCAGAACTGCTACGGCCCAGCGACTTCACCCGACGACCCGGAACCACCCTCGTGCAGGGACTTCCCGCTTACTAGAGTGCCTATGTCCATACGCGTGGGCGTGCCGTGTCCGTTCGGGGATGGCGTTTGCGCGGAGCCAAGCGGCGCAATAACGCTGGACACGGGGCTGATCGACTCTAACGACCACCTCGGCGTCAACTCCCCGCCCGGGGACCGCATAAAGTACCAGAAGATTATGACCTGTTCTCCGATTAGAGCGGAAAACTACTCGAGCCCCTGGATGGCAAAGCCTCCCCGGGATTCGGGGCTAAGCGACGCAGCGACTGCCGCGGGGGTCTTCTATAAGACTTATAACCTCGGGCCGGGCAGCAATACAAACTACACGTGGCTGAGCAGCAACAGAACGACAGACACGATCTACCATCTTTCGTAAGTAGTTCAACCTGTGTCACCGTAAACCCGCAAAATGGAGTCAAAGTCGGAGAAGGGGAGGAGACTAATGACCTCAACAAAAAAAAATAAAAAGTGCCCTGGGTTCCCAAGCCTATACTCGCCACGACGATCTCAAAGCGGCCGAGTGGAGGCCGATCCCGCAGCTCGCCGTCAAGGACGCGGATGTCACGCTGGTGATCCTCCGCAACGAGGTCCTGTACCAAGAAGCCGTCCGGGACCCCTGGTTCCGGGCCTCGACCGTGGGGTATGTAGGCGGCCTCGGCAAGAGACCAGCCGGCTATTACACGGCCGACCAGATGGCGGCGTCCTTCATCGCCTGCGCCGAGAGGCACCGCTTCTGCAGCAGCAACACGTCGTGCACGGCCTTCGGCGGCATATCGGTCAACGCCACCGCGGCTGGGGGCGCGGTGACGGCCGGCGGCGACCAGTCCGTCCATCTCAACCGACAGCAAAAGGCCGTGTACGACCTGCTGGAGCGCGCCAAGTTCGGGTCGCTGCTGAGCTTCATCAGGGGCGGCACGCGCCTGCTGCGGGCGCTCGACTTTGTCGCCTACCAGGAGGGGCTGCCCGGGCTGGACGTGCGCCACGTCTTCTCCAGCGGCCTGCCCGAGGACCAGTGGCAGGTCGAGGTGGCGGGCATGTTCAACGCCACGGTTGCCAACTTGCAGGTCCTGGCCTCCCAGCTCGCCGCCCCGCCGGGGGAACTGCCCGTGCCCGTGCCCACGTCCGTGGACACCAACAGCAGCAGCAGCACAACCACGACCACGACCACCAGCGCCAGCACCAGCACCAGCAACAAGAACAGGAACAGGAACAACACCAGCGTTCGCACGTCTTCGTCCTCGTTCAAGCTCTCCCAGTTCATAAAGCGGCCGAACGTGACCGCGGAGATGGCGAGCGTGTGCGACCGCGTGCGCAGGCGGAACCTGGAGCAGCACGCCAACTTCGCCTTCGTGCCCCTGATCTCCGTGGTGGTTGCCGGGCTCGTCGTCATGCTCTTCAACCTCTGCTGCATCCCCAACGTCATCTTCTGGCTGCAGAGGAAGGTGTTCGACAGGAAGGGCCGCCGCTGCGGCTACCGCCAGCGCGAGTGGCGGGAGGGCCACCTGTTCATGCTGCAAAAGGCGAAGCTCGAGGGCCAAGGGTTCGGGCCCTGGGAGGTCGACGAGGGCTGGGACATACCCTGGATGTCCGCCGCGTCGCGCGAACGCTTGCCGCTGGTGGTCCAGAGCGAGACGGCGTACGTCCCCGGGCCGCAGCTCGTGCCGGCCAGCAATGGCATCATCACTGGGGATCCTAAGGGGTCGACTAGTGATTGGTATGCGGCATCTAAATAGGTACCAGTACCGCTCTAAATAATTCTTCGGTGGATTTCAGGATATCGATATAATAGTTGGTAGCAGTGGTTGGGAGGTAATTGTAGTTAGCACAGTTGTATAAAAGATCATTACCCTCGGTCAACCTTAATCAAGCACAGAATGTGGAGGGCCTCTGCCCTTGGCGCAAGACCTAGCCGCTGCCATTGTTCCAAGCAGGGCTCGACAGGTCGGCGAAGTTGTTTGCCTATGCTGGTTGCTACATGTAACCCACCCTTCTACGTGTATACCCGCCTAGGTACCTCTACCTAGGTATGGAGTGCTTTACGTGCTGCCATCTCGCCACTACCAAATGTCTGCTGTCCACGGCAGATTCTGTGTTTGTGATGAACCTGATGGTTCATGCCAGCCGACAGTCCAGGACCAGCAATTTCGGTGTATCTCGGATATGCTGCCATACCGCGAGGGAACGAAAGCATTCTCGCCCTATGTAATTACCTTCCACCCGTTCGGGGCACAGCTCACACAAAAGAGCAGATGGAACGCACACCTGGCACAGAAGCAATATTTCACTGAGACCCACCTACCCTGACCAATCCCCAAAGCTAGGCTGCCCAAAGCAGGCGCCATAGTTCCTGCAATGTTATCAAATTACCATTCTCCATACCTGCGTGTTCCCTCTTGGGCTTCTTGGTGCTCGTTGCTTACATGTAGTCGATCCCAGCTGCCACTTGTGTTTCCGCCGTCGTGCGGCGACAGAAGCACGCCGGCGAGTTGCTTCTTCTTTTTTCGGAGCTTCATTATCTCCTATCCTCCGAGCACACCATTTGCCAGCCAAGGCACTTATGCGTACGGTACAAAGATGGCCTTCGTGGCCTGTTTGTCCCTTTTCTGCCAGCTCTCACTTACCTCCTCAAAGGAGTCTCGGATGTAGAAGCGGATAGTGGTCACCATTTTTGTCCGACCGATGCGGTGGATTCGTGCCAATTCCCGATCCTCCAGAGTCGGATTCCTACCAAGGATCTCGCATTGTCAGCTCGGCCACCCCTGTCTAAAGCGGGCCATCCTTGGGTAAGGCCTCTTCCTCGCGTCGGTTCATGATCCTACCAGTGCGGCTCCATGAGGTAAGCCCACGAGGCCACGGTGGACGTCAACCTGCGCGAGAAGGTCTATCAGCCCAAGTGCGAAGTAACACTTTGGAGCGGACCGTCCTACCCGACCGCGCCGCAAGACAGGGTCAAGAGCATCACTCGGATCTGGTAAGAGCCCGAGACCTGGTTGACGAAGCTAGCGAACGTCAGCAGTTTCCTCGGATGGCAGTGTCGGAGATGTCTTGGAACTTATCGGACGCCAGCACGCGAATGCCGAAGAGGCGCCGAGGTCAGGGCGAAAATCGCAACGACCGACAATACCTGCGATCTGGAATAGAACTACAGTTAGCAGAGGAAATATTCTTGATTTTATGAATGCACGCACCATGCAAAAGTAAACCTAATAGGCTGGTCGGTGACTCGACAGGCTTGCGTGGAGGTTCCTCCCAGAGTCGACGGCAATGTCCCTGGAGCTGATGGGACCGGTAATTCCAGATAGATAGCTTCACTCGCGGCCGATATTGGGAATCTGGCCGGGAGCAAGTTGTCGAAAGAAAGATTCGGCACTGGTTGCGGAAGTGTGTATGGCTGCGCAGACGACCAACCCGATGGGGCTGGTGACGCAAGATGCTGTGAGAACATGGACATATTCAGTGTAGCTCCGGCGGCGGGGCTCGGCGGCCACCAGAAAGCGGTAACTGTTGCGCGCCATTCCGTGCTGGCTGGACGCTTGAAGTGCGTGGAAATCCCACCGGGTGGTCATCGACCTTTCCAAGCGTCTTCGTTTGTCCCCGAAGTGACAGGCGGCCCATAGTGAACTACTTTTCCTCTCTGGGTCCGGCAATGCGCTGTCTAGGTAGGAGGAAATCCCAGGGAGCCCAGAACGCTGCGCCAGTCAGGCTAGAGGCCGTTCCCAAGAACAGAACCTTGACAAAGCCCTCAGACCGACCCATTCGCGCGATTTCCAGCACATTACGCTCGCTGATGTTCTCAAGGCGGCGACCAAGCTCGAGGAACAGCTCGCTGCCGGACAATCTCTCCGCAACCTGCGCCGCGTAGCACCCCTCCTTGATTTATTTGAACGCTACTCCAAGGCAGCCGAGTCTCTTTGCCATGGCACACCCCATATGAAGTTGGTCCGGGCTCCTGTCGCAGAAATTCTCCGCGCATCATCAGAATCGATCGAGGTCCTGGGAAGATTATCAAGGGATACTCTGAGCTCGCCTCCTCGCTCCAATCTTTCCAGTTCCTCGGGCCTGCTTTCAAGGACGAGGCCACACTCGAAGATACACTTGCGGTAATCTACGCCAACGTTCTAGAGTTCCGCAAGCACGCGTACATGTCCGTGCACAAAAGTGGTAGGCAACAGCTCCCTCAACCTCCGCGGTTACATCTGGCTGACTGTTCTGGCAATACAGGTTGCAAAAATGTGGGGCCCGCGGCTGCATCGCGGCTGCACAAGGCGACAGACCCGGGTCAAAGGGTCGCTCCTTCCGTATCTACTAGACGCTGGAGGGCTTATAACCTTTGGTCCTGCCTGCTGCAGATATCGAATACGGACGCCAAGTTGGTGTAGCGGTTATGAGGATGGGTCGAGTCGACACCGGGACCCTACCTGTACTCCGCTGCGTTAGCCGCTTGGGTTGACGGTTCGAGCCCCCGTATGGGAGTTTATGTCGGGTTCGATCCCCGTCGCGAAGTAAACCAAGTGGTTTCGTAGCTGTCCACCCGAAAGGTTGGGCAGTGAGCTTTTGTCTTTTCCGTCCTTCTTTTTCCCCAGAGGCCAAGCGTTCAGTGGTGGGCCTACCTGAAAAGATCACCGAATTGTAAGTCTTTTGAACACCCGATGCTCGGGACCCTTTTGCTTCGACTGACGACTAGCAATATCAGTTACCAGCAAATCTTGATCGAGATCCTCAATCGCTTGGACGCCCAGTCGGTGGACCGCATCAGATGCCCCCTGGGATGGGTCGCTCTTGCTAGACGACCTCTCAAACGGCTCAAACTCCTCTCAGCGGTTTCATTCAGTGTTATGGGGGTTGCCGTTAAAAACCTCGCTCCAAGGTATCGTCTGGACGACAGTGCCTCCCTCCTGATGAAGCGGGGTGACACGACTCTTGCCTTCGTTCATGTTTCTGCAAAAGAGTACGAATTAACACTCGATTTCCCTACAAGCGGATCAAATTAACGGCCTCGCAGATTTTCTACAGGGACATTCGCGAGGTCTCGCCACCGCGGATCGGCGTGCGTTGATGAAGCTGGCCCAGCGCCTAGTGCTACGACTTGAGGAGATCTACGAGGTCTCGGAGCCGCCGGCGTCGGTCCAGACAAGGCTTGCCACGGGCGACGAGCGACTTGCAGCACTGCAACAGCACCACAAAGCTATACCAATGCGTGTTAGACGCACTCCACGCAAAGTCGGTTGATGGACTTGAGTCGCGAGTGCTTTCCCGCCTGCCAGAGACCGAACCAGCGGCTGCAGACCAGGGTCTGGCGGACTTGGGGATCAAAGACGGCATCTCAAGGCTCCTTGCCTCGTAGCAAGATACCACTCGATTCCTCCTCGACCAGCACGTCGTTGAGGACGTTTACGTCGAGGAGCTCAAGCTCTTCAGAGAACAGTTTGGAAGCTCTGACTTCACCTTCTGGCTGCGGTCATGCCCCCGTGCAACTTTGGGCTTCAAATCGGGGAGCGAACGTGAGGACCACGAGCTGGCACACGCTCGGGGGTTTCGTTGCACTGTTCCCGGATGCCAATGCTTTCCGTTCAGGTCCGCCCGGGGTCTGAAGAAACACCTCCGCGACAGTTACCATCCAACGCATAGCAGGCGGACAATCCGGAGAGTCAGTCCGTTGAAAACAGAGGCTCGCCATGGAGAATCCGGATCATCGAGTGAGCAGGACCTACCTGAATCTCACCTAATTTTATCCAACAGCGGGTGACACCGAACGTGTCCCAATACCTTTGCGAGCTTACCACTATCCAGCCGGTAACACCAGCGGCGTTCTTCAACGACGACTATGTCATGTTCGCAGACACGCGGCTCTTCGATTTTGAAACGGGCCAGAGCGCCGACGACCTTACCAAGCGCACCCGGCCAAGCCCGAAAGCGAGCCCACACGATCAGAGCCGCCGCCAAGCTCAGCCTCAACCTCGACGACGACCATGACGCCAGCCGGCGGCCGGCTAATTACAGAGCCCCCTGACGCACCGACCCGAGCAGATGCGAGCCCTGAACTACCTTGGGCGCGAGGACAGAGAAAAGTACGAAAAGGCTCTGCGCCAGCTGTGCACCTGTACGAGTCGGCGCCCGAAGGCTCTCCCGAAAATCTGCTGGCTAAAAACGAAGATCCAGGATATCGGGATCATGCTGCATAAAAAAGTACGTAATATCCGGCAGCAGATGCCCAAGCCCAGACCCAGGCGCAAGGGGAAGGTCAGGGGCAGAATCCGGGTGCAGGTGGTGCCCCCGCCAGGATGCTTCAATGACAGGCGGCCGTCGACTAGCCGCCGGGACAAGCCGTAGCCAGCACAGGACGTCAAGGCAAACCTCAACGGCACCTCCGAGGGCGGCTAAAACCAGCAGATGACAGGCTTAGGACAGGGTGGCTTGCCCAATGCTATTCTAACAATAGTTTTTTTTTTCTCTCTTTATATATATTTTTATTTCTTTTTATAAAAAATGGAACATTTTTTTTACTGCAAGGCCCCACGCCAAAACAAAAGGGAACATCGTCATACTATGCCGAGCATCAGAGGCCGCGCCTCCTCCGAACCGATCAACTCAAGGCTTCCACAAGGCCTGCTAGGTGCTTTTCTGGACAAGACAAGATTGCCGAGACTGTGTCCTTCATCACCAGTGTATTCCCGGGCACGTGCTCCCAAGTCACGGACTCCAACGAGCCGGATCTGAGAAGGCTTTGTGTGTGGACGCGGCCAAGTTCCTATGCCGTTTTTAGCATCGGACAGGCTCTCCCTTGGTTGGAGGATGCTTTGATCGCCAAATCTCAAGATAATCCTTCGGCCATGCGCGATCGGCGCTTTTCGGCGACAAATCCGCGGAAAAAATCCGGACAGGCGAGTCACCGAGGTGAAACGGTTCTTACAGCGGATTCCTTACCCCAACACGGTGTAGAGTGTAAGCGATGGTGGCTCCCAGCCTGTATGATATATTTTCCGATGGTTTCAATGCCGGTGTCCAAGGATCCAGGAATAAAAGCCACCATTTTTTTGCCAGGGTGGGTTGGTCGGTCGAGGTTTTCCCGCCCGGCCCCGTTTTTACCGTTTTCTGGCCACCCTGGATGGAGGTTTTGGTCGCCGCTAACCCCTCCTTCCAACCACAGGACGCCTGCTACGGCCTGTTGCAGCACGGCGATTATACGAGGTCTTCATTAGCATCAGCGCCCCGTGGCAGCCAACCACCAATGGTCCGCGCAGCCTGACCTCCCTCGACTGCTTATATGCGTTGTAAGCGTGTCTCGTGAGTGTGAGCATGCAAACGCAGTTCGTCGCTCTCCCGACCAACCGCGAGTGCAGTAGCAGAGTGGCTTGGGGACCGGGGCCGGGAACTTTAATGAGATGGCCAATCGCGGCAGCCGGCGTGCGATCAGCAGGCGGCAGGCTACTGCCTACCGGCGTCGCCGGGTCAGCGTAGCAGGGCATAATGGCCAAGGGCTAGCTGAATGCCCCTTAATAATCTGCATGGTACCAAGTTACTGAGCACACCTCGTATAGGCCACAGGGCTGTCTATATAAACGCCAGCCGAGTGTAGAAGGGATCCCCTCGAGAAAATTACGCCTCCCCAAGCCCGATATCCGCTATCGCTTCAGGCCATAAAAGGGTTGTCTTCGATCCAGAGACTCAGACCTCCAAGCCGTTGTTATCACCTTTGTTGCAGCCCCGAGAAAAGCCGTCACCATGCGCTTCCTCGCCGCCCTTGCTGCCGCTACGGCCATCTTCGCTGGACCTGCCCTTGCCGGCCCTGTGCCCGTTACAGAGGTTCGCAGCGGACTTGAGCAGCGCGCTGCTGTACGTGATTATTAAATACACCCATGCTCACCCACACACAAAACAATACGCCCCCGGCACACACACACACACACACACACACACACCCCCGCTCCCGTAAACTGACAGGGAAACCATAACAACAAAAGACTGTCACCTGCCGCCCCAAGCTCGAGGGCAAGAACACCGTCAAGACCTTCACGGTCGACCTGGCGCGCGCCGAGTCGGCCGCGCGCAATGCGGGGCTCACCACGGGCAAGAGCGGCGATCCGCACCGCTACCACAACGGCGACGGCCTCGTCTTCAACAAGAACAACTGCGACAAGAAGGACGCCATCCTGTGGGAGTACCCCGTCTACTGGGAGGGCATCAAGGGCGACTGGCAAAAGGACACCAAGACCGACAAGCAGCCCAACGGTCCCACGCCGCTGCGGGCCGTCTACGCCAACGCCAACGGCGGCATCGTCTTCTGCGGCGTCATGACGCACTCGACGGTCACGGCCAAGAACCAGGGCAAGGCCTTCTTCCAGCTGTGCACTTGAGGCACTCGCTACTATCAACAGCTTCAACAGCTTTCAACAGCTTATAACAGGCTGGATATTGTCACGGCGGCAGAACCCAGCTGGGGAGGGGAGGGATAACCTGTACATACACGGCCACTTTGCGGTAGATAGATTGGGGCTTCTTTTGTTTTTGCCTTGGCGGAGCATCAAGCTTTTGCCAAGGAGCTAGCTGTTACGCTGACAAGTAATCGGCTATTTATTTTACACACGGTGCTCTCCATACACGTAGTTTGCCGTGTTCGTATATATCTCCGCTTTGAGGTGTCGCTGAAGGTATTGCG
>GL876977.1:652784-668303 GCA_000193285.1 Magnaporthiopsis poae ATCC 64411 | reverse complement strand
CAGCGACGTGCGCGGCGCAAAGAGGTGCAGCGTGGTGACCGTCTTGCCGCTACGGAAAGTCGGCATCAGGCGGTCGGCCTCCCAGGGGCTCAGCAGCACGACGGTTGCCTCGTCGAGCGGCGCGGGCGGCGCTGGCACCGCGGTGACAACCCATTGGACCGGGCGCTGATAGGAGTCCATTATGTCGGGGGCCGCGTCTGTGAGCGGCGGCAGGCGGACGGTGCGGGCGAAATCAGCCGTCGCAAAGAGGCGGGCGTGGCGGGGCGGGCAGACAAGACCACCACCCGGCAAGCCTCTGACGAGATTGGCGACGCTGCTCCCCGCGAGCGCTCTAAAGGCGGGCAGAAAGGCCGGCGAGCCGTCTGGGATGGTGCCCGTCGCGACGAACGCCTCGACGTCCTTGTGGAGCGACGGCTCGAGAGCTTCTACCCCCCGGGGCAGCGTCTTCTGGACCCCGGCTTTCAGCGCCTCGGCCAAGAGCTCGCGCTCCTCTTCCTTCTCGAGGCTGACCGCGTGTCGTTGTTTGCCGACCCCTAGGGCGTCGCACCGCTCCCGGATCCGGGCGGTCTCGCTTTTCAAGACGTCCGGGACGGCGCTGGCGGTCACGCGGGCGGCGGTCACGCGGGCGGCGATCGCGCGGGCCAGGATCTTTTGGGATGCTCTGCTGCGATGGCTGGAGTGATATCGTTCCCGCAACGTCAGGGATTCTCTCTCGAGGAACTTCGTCGCCATATCGCGGCTTAGCTCGTAGTAATCCCGTTTGTTGGCCCGACCCCAGAGCCGCTGCTGGCGTCGATGCCGTCGCCCCTGGACCGCCCAGAGCGGCGTCAGCTGGCCGACTTCGCGCCAGGTCTCGCTGATAGACCAGGCCAGCACATCGGCCACCTCGATATGGCCGTCCGGGGGTATGTCGCGCAGCTTCGTGATCTTTTGCCTGATCTCGACCGGCATGAGGAACACAACCGACTGGCCGCGGCCGAGCTCCCGCATCCGCATACATGCTGTATCCACGTGTTAGCATTGATCTGATCGTTTTAAAGCGTGGGGTGTGGTATAATTGAGAGATGCTGGAAAACGGGGGCGGAGGAGAAGGAGGGTGTAGAAAGATGGGGCCCCATGCTGAGACTACGTAGGTAGGATACCTACCTTGAACAATCCGGTCCCTTGTCAGCGCCGGCCCCAGCGTCACGGCCGCGCGATAGTCGTTGGGCAAGCGGAGATCGGTGCCACGCGTGTGGGCGTCGTCGATGTAGACGAGACACGACTCTGTGTTGGTCGCGTATGGCGACGTCAAAAAGGGCTGGGTCGTGCCGTCGCGCGAGACGACGCACATTTCCTCATCACTGTTAAAAAAGACGGCGGCGCTGGCCTCGGCGGCGGGCACCAGGTCCAGCCACTGGCGTGCCGTCTCGGCGTTGTCCAGCTCGACGATCTGCGCACCGGCGTCGATGATGACGCGTATCGGCGATGGCGACTCGACGACGTGCCGGAGGAGCTGCAGGGTTAGCGATGGGCCGTGCCCCGGCAGTGCTGCTGCTGGCAGCTCGCCCGCCGGGACGTCCTGCACCGTGTTGTCAGGACGCAGGAGGTGGTTGAGAACCAGGGCGTTGGTGTGCCTCTGCTCCTTTAGATCTAGGGATTTGATGCCGAGGGGCAAGAGGTACTTTGTGTCGTTGGTGCCGCTGAATCCCGTTGCCGGATGGGCCCTGGTTGCGGCGATGGACCATCCCGACTCGGAGAGCTTCTGGGGATACTCGCGCATCTCGCGGGAGAACAAGATGCTGGACAGGTAGTAGTTGATAGCCATCCTGAGGTGCCGCAAGCGCGGGAATACCTCGGCGATGCAATGCTCGTGGTCGTTGGTATTGATATCGCCTAGCCCGCCCAAGCCCGGTGAGATGCCGTCGGGTGTTGACTGCACCCAGGCCAGATATTCCCTTTCGCCGTCGGCCGAGAGAGAGAGACGTTCGATGAGGCGGAAGAGCTCGTCGTCGCGCAGGCCGCCGTAGTAGTAGGTGAGGCACGTCAGGATGATGACGACGTCCGGGTGGCTGAACTCGGCCTGCGGGACGGGCAGGTCCTTGGCGCGGAAGGGAACCGCTAGCCCCGTGGGGGGGTTCCGGTCGTCGGTGCGGCCGTAGTTCACACGCCATCGCTTCTGCAGCGCAAAGCAGAGGACCCGGCAGGCTATCAGGCCCCGCAGCAGGAACAGGGGCTGCTGCAGCTCCTCGGCCGCTTCGACGACGGCGATGTCGTCCGCTCCCGGCTCGAGCTGCATGACGTACCGGAACATGGCGTCCTTGACGTGCTGCTGCCGGCCTGCGACGTGCGTGTATCCTGCCAGCCCCCCGTCGAAGATGCGTTGGACAAGGCGGTTGGTGAGAACGGTGGCTCCGGCTTCGTTCAGAACCCTGATCCGGGGAAAGCGGCCCTCTAGCCCGAGGCTGCCGACTTCCACCATGTCTGGGTATTGCTTTCCGATGGCCGGGGCGATCTCGGCAACGAGCCCGAGGACGCTCTGGATCATACGCCATCGCAGCGGGCCGAGGTCGACGGCGTCCTGAGAACCCATTGTGTAGATGAGCTCTGATTTGGTGCTGAGGATCTCGTCGCTCTCGTCAATGATGTCCCTCGATTTCCTGTCGAAAAAGTGTTGCAATCTAAACAGGGCGTCTTTGCCAGGCCCATCGGTGGCGAGCAGCGCAGCCTCCAAGCCCGACAGCCTCAACGACAGGATGTGCTCAGGCTGGGCAAGGAGGACGCCGCCACTTTCCAGGCAAGCGACACAGTCTGCACGCAAGGCAGCTAGGCGGCTGGGTTCGGTGTTGTACCCCGAGCCCCGCGAGAAGGGCGGCAGCTGGTAGACGCGGCGGTCCAGCAGGCCGCCCAAAGCCCGCGTCAGCGTGTGTAGCATTTGCTTTGACTGCGGCTTAGCCACGATTATGCGTACGAGGCGGGACCCGTCGGCAAGCGGGCTCGCGACCATAGGCACGATGACGGATGACT
This sequence comes from Magnaporthiopsis poae ATCC 64411, assembly GCA_000193285.1. Classification (NCBI taxonomy): domain Eukaryota; kingdom Fungi; phylum Ascomycota; class Sordariomycetes; order Magnaporthales; family Magnaporthaceae; genus Magnaporthiopsis; species Magnaporthiopsis poae. The sequence continues at coordinate 665,297 of GL876977.1, read as the reverse complement.
TGCCCTCGCCCATGTTGAGCTGCATGACGTGGCTACGTGCGCTGGGTGGCCGCATCATGGCCGACGCGATGAGCGCCTGCACGGGGCGGATGAGGATGTCCATTTCGACCTCGAGCAACAGCCAGTCCGGGAACGCGTTGGGGTCCCAGCCCCTGTGGCCAACATTTTGCAGCTCCTTGGCCAGCAACTTGTCGTCGTCGACCGCCCGTAACATCCGCTCGGCCCGCTGCAGCGCCGTCAGCGAGACAGCGTAGTCGACGAGGCATCGCAGCCACTCGTCCGACAGCTTGGCCCGATGTCTCCTCGACAGGCGCTCGAGGAGCAGCATGGGCGTGACCTCCGGCAGCCGCAGCGCGAGGGAGAGCGGCTTCTCCAGCTGGGCGTCGCCGGGTGCCCCGTTGCTTTTACCAGCCGCGGCAGCTGCGGTGGGATCGGTAGTACCGCTCAGGGCATGGCGTATCGCGGCATATACTGACTAGAGTTTAGAGTCGATAAGGAGGTCCGGTGTGGAGGAGCGGATGCTACTTTAACCGCTTAAGTTTAAGTCGAGTCATACTGGGCTCTAGACTCCTGGTGCTGGACCAGTCGGCGCTGCGCGCTACCCGCATCCGGCAAGGACACCAGACGGCCCCGGCGGGAGCGACGGCTGAGCTGGCTCGCCTCCGGGGCCTCCCTGGGTGGTGGTGGTGGTAGTGGTCGTGGTGGCGGCATCCAACACGTCGCTGACGGTCGCAAGCATGTTGTCCGCCTCACCTTGATGCGCGCCCAAATGCCCTAATGGCCTGCGCCTCCTATCAGGGTCCCAGAGGCGCCTGGTGTCAGAACCCTGGAGGGCGCCGACGCCCTGTTCGAGCTCTTTAACATACCTCCGCTCGTGCTCGAACCGGGCCATGCCCTGGAGGACCCCGAGGAGATGTAGAAGTTTCGGTTGCGGTGGCTCGTTGGACGTCTTGGGGACGTCATGTCTGCGCGCGAACGGCCATCGTGGGGGGCGGCGGGCTGGCGGCTTCGACCGCCCGAACATGTCGTCCACACTTAGGAATCCCCTCCGTCCGGCCGGCTCCTCTGACATATGAGCTTGAGTTACCTTAGATTTTTCCGGGGATTGGCGACTACTCAAAGGCAGCTTGCTGACCTGCTCCAGCAGAGCCGCAAAGCACGCCTTCATATCCTCGAGGCGCACCTGGTGGTCGGTGTGCGTAGCGGCATTGGCGAGAGCTTCCACTAGGTCGACCACAACTGGCGGATCCAGCGGCTCACCCCTAGCCGCATCGATTTTTCGCACGATGGGCGCCGTGGCGACGACAAGGAGCAGTTGGACAACCCCCAAGCTAGCCATCGGTGCAAACAGCAACCCTGCGAAAAACAGGATGAGCCTATACCGGTGGTTTCCAGGTGGGTTGCCGCGCCGCAGCGAATTAATTTCCTGTAGCACGCCGCACCATGTGTCGATTGAGATCTGCTTGGGGTCGCTGATCCAGCCCGTGTTGAACTCGGCCGTCAGACCGGGATCCCCCCAAGCCGACCTCCCGGCGAGTGGGCACTGGGCGAAGAAGACGACGTCCTGCGGAGGGAAGGAGTGTAGCAGCACTGCTTGGCCCTCGTCGTTGATAATGTGTCTCGCTAGTCGGCAGACCTCGAGTTCGCTTTCCCAATCCTGGGCGTCAGAATATCCCGCGTACCCGACGGCTTGCCTCTCTGCCGTCGGCTGCGGGCGCCCGGCGCCGACATACAAGGGCGCGCGGTATGCCGACATCCGCGCAGCAGCGCGCCGCAGAAGGAAGGAGTGCTGTGGCGACATAGGCACGTCAACAATAGCTTGCGCTAGCTCGCGGAAGGCGCCGTCCTGGGCCACCCTCGGTGCGGTGCACGGCCATGTGACGATCGCCGGTATGTTCCTGTCACTGCCCCAGGACGGGCTGATATTAGCGATGAGGTTGAGGCGCTCAACTTCCTCGTCCTGCAGCTGCAGCTGGCTGGTCCGCTGCACGGCAGCCGAACTCAGAATGCGGAGCGCCTCCTCAGTGCCTGTCCGGCCCGTGAGTCTGTCGGGGAGACAGTGCGTGGTGATGGCGTGCAGGTGGCACAGGAGCAGCTTGCTGCTCACAGCGCCGCCATCGCGGAGACAGCCGAGCATGGTATCGATGCGGAACACGTGGTGCTGAACTCGGTCGCCGGGGCCCGTGTCGATGCTGGTCGACCGCGCGCGGCCGTCCGGGCCAGCCACAAAGGAGATGTAACCGGCAGGGATCAGGACCAGCCGGGCGTCCAGCTGCCCGTCGTAGGACCTGCGCAGCACGAGCTTACTCTCTAGGCCTGAAAGCGCGCCGATTGATTGATCTTCGTCGACACAGTAGCCCCGGTATTGCTCCGAGGCGATGGTGGACCCTCCGGACGCCAGGCTGAAGGACAGACGTAGCCTCTCGAGGCTTATATTGAGGACAGACCGGCCGCGGTCGAAGGCCATTTCGATAAAGCGGGGCGATTCAAGGGGCCGGAAGATGGAGTGCACGACACGCGCCGTCTCGCTATGGGTGCCAACAGTCTCGATGGAGGAATTCGCCTTTGTCATGCGAGCGGCGGCCGCGGCCGCGGCCGCGTCTCCCAAGTCGAGCACATAGTACCCCTCTGAGGAAGACCCGACATCCTCGAGTGTCTGCCAGGCCATGTCAATGGGCCGGAACTCGATTCTTCTCCTACCCAGCACCAGCCAGTGCGCGTAGCCGTCGAGCAAGCGATCGGGGAAATCACCGCGGAGGCTCTCCACCGGGATCAGCTCATAGGTCGTACCGCCCTTCTCGGACCTTATGACAAGGCTTCCGCTCCAGTCAAGCATGGCAAAGTGGAGCTCGTGGCCGTGGTACATTGACGTGGCCATGTGTTGCATCCCCTGGCTTCTCATGTAGGATGGCACGACGGTAAAGGCGGCGCTTCCAAACATTCTGTCGTAAGTTGCGTGCATCTGGAAATTCGCCGGGAGGGGTGAGAAGGGCGAGCCGCCAACCATGAAGTCCCCTGTCAGGAGGTTGTATTGTAGCGAGAGCGGGTCTCTGCCGGACGTGGCGGGTAGACGGGTGACAAGCACGTGGCGGTGCGGCGCAGGCGCCGCCGACCACTTCTCTCCCCTTGTGTACGAGGGCCAGACCGCCCTGATGGCCATGTCGAGGCAAGGACTGTCCCGGTCGACGATAAGGTCCTTCAGCCGTGGCTCGGCCTCGTACGACACCCGGCGCCAGCGGTGGAGTAATAAATCAAGTATGGGGGTGGTAGGGTGGTCGGGAAGCTGGGAAGGAGCGAGCTCAGCGGCGCGGATCGATGCCTCGATCAGCAAGGCCGACTCGGCGCCGTCCGAAAATACGGATGGCGCAAGCGCCGCATCGACATCAAAAGTGGCGTGACAGATGAGGGCGACCATGGAGGAATGCTGGGCCAGTCTGCGGCGCCGCTCCTGGTCGGCCGTGCCGCAGGGCATTGGTGCTCGACGAAGAGGGGTCGGGACGCCATAATAGGTTTATTGACTGATATCATGTGCCTTTCAAGGTTACTCGCATCCGATGAAAGGCCCGGGCCGGCAGTCAGTTCCCTTGCCCGACGTGAATTTGTCGGAGAGCAGATAGTCCAGGCAGCGGTGCCGCACGGACCAGTGAGGGGAGAAGGACAACAGCTTGACGGCTAGGCTGACAAAGATGCACAGCGAGACCTCGGACTCCCACTTTCTCGCCACGCGGCATAGCGCGTCCTCGAGGGCCGCGAGCAGGGCTACGCCAAACGGCTCTTCGCCCAGGATGGCGTGGGCGCCGCGGGGAACGTCTGGGCCTTCCCCCCGGGGCCCGCTTCGTTGGCGGCTTGCATGAACAGGAAGAAAGCCTCGGGGCGGTTGAGGTCGAGCGAGGGCATGGCCAGCTGCAGCAGCATGTTCTGCCATTGCAGCTGCGGGCCGGCCCTCAGGCAGCCAATGGTTCGAAACTCGTCCAGCGTCATGTTCTCCGGGCACTGCGACTGGGCTGCGAGCACGTCGTTGGGAGTGTGTGCAGTGCCGAGAATCCACTTCCGCAGCGTCGGCGGAACGTTGCCGGGCGGGTAGCAAAGTCGTACCCTTCCCGGACGCCCGTCGTACAGGCCGCAACCGTCAGTAACGTACTTGACGCAGAACGGCTCACCGAATCTGCTTTGGGAGTATTGATACGGATCTCCCATCCCCCGATCACGGCAGGACGAATCGACCTCGAACGCAAGCCGGAAGCGGCCCGGCCTACCTCCGTCCGACCGTCCCAGGCTGCGGGCGACGGCGGGGTGGTCGCTCGGGTACCACAGAAACAGGCGGCTCTCGCCGGGATTGGTGTCGCAGAATCCCGCCAGGATGCTCAGCGTAGTCTCTCTCCAGACGGCAAAGACGGTAGGGGCTCTGAGCTCGAAGACGACAGCCTTCGCCGCCGTCTCGTCCTGGGGAAGCGGCCAGACGAAGGATGTTCTCCACATCTTGTCTACTTCGGCCTCCGCATCGGTCATATCCTTCTCCGCGCGGCTCTTAGCGTTCTGCGCACCCGCCAAAGCCTTCTCCGCGGCGCTCATAGCGACCCCTGCAGCCTCGGCGACCCCCGCCGCAGCGGCCGCGGCGGCCACAGCGGCGGCTACAGTAGCACTCGCTTCTGTACGTCTCGTAGCCTTCGCGGCCCTCGCGGCCACCGCAGCCCTCACAGCCTCCGCGGCCCTCGCAGCCCTTGTAGCCTTCGCAGCGTCCACTGCCTTCGCTGCCTCCGCTACCCTCGCAGCCGCCTCCTCATGGCTCTGCTTTGCACGCCTGGCAACGCCTGCGGCAAACGCCGCGCGCTGTTTGTCTGCGGCATTTGCCTCCTCTGCCTTTCGGATAATACTCTTGTGCAGCTGTTGATGCCGAGGCGATGAATTGTAGTGGCATACGGCGAAGCACGTTTTGGACCAGGAACCACGGTCTGATAGGAGCTGCCAGGGAGGTCCGTTGGAGCCTGCAGCAGCCCTCCGTCGAGCGAGGTAGTCCTCAACCCTAGCCAGCCGCACCAGCTGCTCCCGTTTGGGCAGCACGAGCTCATCGAAGACGCCGAGCGGGAACCCAGGAGCATATTCCCGCAGCAACGGGACCAGGTTTACTGCCGATGAGTCCAAGGCAGTCCACAGCTCCATCATGGTCAGGTGCATCGCCGACAGGGCTTCGGGGTTGTCTCGGTACAGGCCGCCCGCGGCTTCTCGGTAACGCTCAATGAAGCGACTAAGTTTTTGGCAGGATCCCATGAATTCGGCCACTGAGGCCTTGGAATAGGGCCCCGTCTGACTGTGTAAGGCTTCCATTTCGGCAAACGCGCTTAACGGACGGGGAAAACAAAACAAGAAAAGGAGAGGGGGAAAAAAGGGCAAGTGTTGAAGCACACCTTTGGAAATCCTAGGCTTGAAAAGATGGCCACAAATACCCCAAAATACGCCCGAAACGCGAGGCAAATTGTTTCCGCTGAAGGAAAAAAAAGAAAAAAAAAAACGCAGACTTCGCGACAAATGGCTAGCGCCAAAGTGGCTGGCTATCGACCAATAGCTAGCAGACAAGACAGCATCGCTGCGCCCGAACCTCAGCCCCGAACCAGAGCATTATCTCCTGATTGGGAGGCATGGGTCACGTTGCGGCCTGGCCTCCCAAACACGGTTTGGATTGTGTCGTAGGCAAGCCTAACTGCGAATATTCCTAGTGCGGCTGAAAGGGTGTCGCCTTCTGCCATCCGTCTCCGCTCCACACACCTCCCAGCAACAAAAAACGAAGCATACCCCAAGCGAAAAACAACTCTAGTACGGTGCTCTGCAGTAAACGAGACGGGAAGAAGTCAGAGTGGTGACCCTACCAACCGGAAATCATGGCTAGTAGTAGCATAGTCAGTTGGCCCGGGGAAGAAAACGGGTTGCCGCTCATCCCGACGAGAGACGACCGTTTATACTTCGTAATCCGCCACATTTTCCTACCTCCAAAGCTTCCGAACCCCCTCAGCAACTGCTATCCAGACGAACTGCTGGAGGTGGTCCACCAGGGCCTGGCGCGGTTTCGCGGGTGCCTCAACGCCACGCAGATCCCGGCGCTCGATCGCTGCGTCCGGATGGTGCAGTGCACGATGGACGTTGAGAAAGAGGCAAGGCCGCCGCCAGCCTTGAGTGCGGATGTCCGCGGACGGCAGATTGTGAATCTCGAGGATAATGGTGCGGCTCTTTCTCAATCCAAGGTACCCATGATGAGCGGGCACGAGCGGCAGAGTACGTCAAGGTTATGTGCTGAATGGAAACATGAAATATTAGATTGTCTAGCGATGCCCGTTTACAACCAGAATGCCGGCCTCCTCATCACCCGTGTGGGCGCCGATATGCTGTTCGAGGCACTGGAGCTTCTCGCCCCCGACAACGTCGTCGGCCGTGAGGGGCGGCTCCGCCGCTCCTTCCCCAGCCGCGCCGTGGTTGTCGCCCGGAACCGGGTAATCGACCCTGCATTTCTGCAACCATTCTTGAAAGCCCTTGGCGATCTGGGACTAGATGCGCCGAATCGGCCTGATAGTTATACGGAGTCCGAGAAACCTGTAAGCCACACACACACACACACACACGGTACTCCGCGGCGGCCTGGCGAGAAACTGACCCGGCGCGCATGATGACCATCTAGGGAAACCCGAGACTGGTTAATGACATGGTTATGGGTGTGCTGCGCGGCATCGGCCGCAGTATCACGGATGAGCACGCGCGCATATACAAGCACAGCAGAGAGGAGGCTCTTATGGAAGTCTGGTCCCGGTCCCCTCAGCTCCTTCCTCAGTACAGGAGCAGCTCACCACCCTTATCAGTCCGAAGGAGGGCAACACCCCCACCACCAAATATCTATGGCCGGGGCGAGAGTTACTTTTCGGCCAGGCTATCACCCCCACCACCCCTAATCATCCCCGAGAACGAGGGTCCGTTCTGGCACAGGCCACCACTCCCACCATCCCAAATTATGGCACCACCCTTCCCACGGCAAATCTTCCCACCACCATTCGTTCCCGAGGACGAGACTCAGTCCGGGCGCAGCTCACCGCCCTCACCAGTCCATATCGGCCCCGAGGACGAGATTCGGTTCTGGCGCGACTCACCACCTTTACCACCCCAACTTTCGGCATCACCGTTCCTATTACAAAGCACGCCACCACCTTTACAGCCCCAAATCATCCCCGAGGACGACACTCAGTTAGGGCGCAGGTCACCACCCTCACCAGTCTCAATCACCCCAGAGGACGAGACTCAGTTCTGGGGCAGGCCACCACCCTCACCAGTCCCAATCACCGAGGACGAGATCCAACTTTGGCGCAGGCAACCACCCTTACCACTCCCAATCACCCCCGAAAACGAGACTCAGCTCCGGCGCAGCTCACCACCTTTACCACCCCAATTCTTGGCACCACCCTTACCACGCCAAATCATCTCCGAGGACGCGGCTCAGTCCGGGCGCAGCTCACCAGCCTCGCCGTTCCGAATCATCCCCGAGGAGGCGCCGTTCCGGCACAGTCCACCACATTCACCACCCCGATTTATCGTGTCACACCCACCACCCCGTATGGCCTTACCCCCGACCACCCCACCACGAACCCGGCGACCCTCAGGCATCCCCAATGGCGAGACTCAGTTCTGGCGCAGGTCACCACTGTGGCTGCTAACCAGGGTGGCTTTACAACTTACGCTACATCGCTCTGCGAGGCAACGCAAGGGCGAGGGCGGCGGCAGCGGCTACAAGAACCATGCCCATCTTCACGGGCGGCCTCTCTACAAGGCGTTCATGGTCTTCCTCATGAGTTGCGTTCTCGAGAGAGCAGCGGACGAGCACATGCCCCACGACCTCTTATTTTTCATGAAGGCCAAACTCGCTGTGCGAGTTTTAAAGTTGGGACCAGCGGCCGTAAAAGAGGCCTGGTACGGCTTCCCGCGCGAGGTGCTGCGCCGTGTCGACGATATGCTCGCCGAGCGCTGGGATGTAACCCAGTCGCTCGACGCGAAGGTACTACCGCTTGACGGCCTCTCTGAGCTCAACTTTGTCCGAGACACCCAGTCGACCCTCGGCAAGCTGAAGGAGCACTTGGCGTCGATCGGGCAGAGAAGGCCCGCTGAGGCCCTAGACGACGACGTGGGCGTCCACAATCACCCCTTCCGTCGAATCGAGATGACTGACACACCGGGTGACACTTTCAGCGGCGATGAGGATCTCCGCTGCTTTGAGCTCTTCGCTGTCGGGAATTGGGTCGAGAACCATACGCAGTTGGGGAACTATGGCCTGGGTGCGGCGGACGGGAAAGACGACGGCGCCGCCGTGGTGCGCAGCCAGGACACATGGTCCAGGGGCGACTGCGGCGGCGGCGGAACGGACGAGAGGGGATCGGAAGGCCTTGCCCACGCTCTTTTTGGTGGCCAGTCCGAGGACGGCAGCCGGTGGCTGCGGTTCGTGGACAACACGTTCGCCAAGACTTTCTTGGCCGAAGGCCAGGCCGCAGTCGAGGAATGCCCACAACCGTCGCCGCCTAGGCTGTGCGGCCGGTGCAGCGCGCTCCGGCTCCACGACGAGGGCTTCGAGTTCTTGTTCAGCCCGCTCAAGAAATCCGACAACTGCGACCTCTGCAAGATTATATATCCGGCCGTCTGGCCGAGTGGGATAGCGTCCAATCGGCCCGTCAGAGTGCGCAGAGAAGGGACAAACCTTTGGGCCGACGGGGAGAATCGACCCGTGCTAAGGCTGTGCGCCGGACCTCAGTGGAAAGGGGATGATGATGGTGACGGCGATGATGATGACACGATTCAGATCGGGCTACCGCAGCTCTTGGAGAGGCGCTCTAATCCCATGTATGACCGGCTGCTTCGCAGCTGGTTGCAGCTTTGCGATGACAGCCACCAGTCCAAGTTCGGCTGTCACACCGAGTCCCAGACTGCCCTGCCGACCAGGGTGATCGATGTCGGGGAAGACGGAAACGAGAATCCGGGTCTTTTGCGTCTCGTGTGCACCAAGACATCGGACCGGGGCCGGTACGTAGCCCTTTCCCACCGCTGGGGCAAGCCGGGCGAGGAGACGAGGCGCAACTGTACCTTTAAAGTCAACCTCGACCAGCGCCGCCGGCGCATCGACCTGGCCAAGCTCGGCAAGACATTTCAAGACGCCGTCGTGATCACGCGCGCCATCGGCCAGCGCTATCTCTGGATAGACTCTCTGTGCATCGTGCAGGACGACGACGAGGATTTGGAAAGGGAATTCAAGCGCATGGAAACCATCTTCTCGTTGGCGTACTGCGTCATCGCCGCCACGGCCGCCGAGGGACCAGACACGGGGTTCCTGAAGTCGCGGCCGCCGACCCGGTCTGTCGCGCTGCCCGCGCCGTCGTCGTCGTCGGGCCCTCCGCTGTATATATGCGCGGCGGTCGACGACTTCCACGGCGAGGTTGAGAACGCCAACCTCAACCGCCGCGGTTGGGTCCTGCAGGAGCGGGCGCTGGCGCGGCGGACCATCCACTTCAGCGCCGGCCAGACGTACTGGGAGTGCGGCCGCGGCATCCACTGCGAGAGCCTATCGATGTTGAACAAGTGTGTTGTTCTATCCATCCCTCCCCCCACCCTTCTTGTCTGCCTTTACACTCCACTGACGAACCCCCGGTACCTATTCCAGCCAAGAAGCCAGGTTCCTTGGAGACCCGCAGTTCCCCAAGCTCGCCTTGGAGCAGGCGACGGCCGACAACGCACGGCACCGCGTTTTCCAGGCCATCTTCAAGACGTACTCGCGGCTGGAGCTCACGCACGCCACCGACCGGCCGAACGCCATCGCCGGCGTGGAGCGCCGCCTGGCCCAAGAGATGGGGTCGCGTGTCACATTTGGCGTTTTTGACCGCGTCGAATACGAGTACCTCCATCGCAGCCTCCTGTGGCGGCGGGCGGGCGACTCGCTCCTCCAATGGATCAATTACCCGCCGCGCCGACATGTCGTGCCGACGTGGTCGTGGATGGCGCACATGGGACCCATCGACTACGTACATGTGGCGCCGCCAAATAAGGTCGAATGGAACCGCGATATCTCTTTGAAGATCACCACCAGCACGGCGGGCCCGGTCGAGCTGACAGCACCCGTCACGGCCTTCACGGACGAGATGCTGTTCAACCAACATCTGCTCGTCCTGGACACCTGCCGCATGGCCGATGTCCGGAACCTAAAGTGTATCGTGGTCGGTAAGGAGCTGCCGTCGCCGTCGGAGAGCCAGCAGCTACGGGGGGACGAAGCGTATTACATTCTGGTTGTCTCGCCGGCGGCGCAGACCAATGACGCGAGCATCCAGTACCAAAGACTCGGCGTCGCCACCGTTCACAAGGCTCATTTGGCGCTGGATCGCGGAACCGAGCGAGCTCATATCATCTGATATTTCGAGGGCTGATTGCTTGGATTGGCTCTCTTAAAAATGCCTCTTTGGAAAAGCTGGTGGGGTCAAGGTGCATATAGCATCGAGGGTGCTAAGCAAAGATTTGCCTTTCCAACCCTCAATGTTTGCGTGGGTTGAAATCATCAGGGTGTAATTATAAAATTCCAACCCAGTGAGCTCGCAGCCCTTGTATCAACACTGCCTCATCGCTTCTAGTGCCAGCGCAGCCCTCAATGCTAGCGAGGTTGGAGCGGCGGCAGCGCCAGCAGCTCCTTTAACCCAGGCCTCCCCGTAGCCCTTCGACCATCAGATACCTAGTTGTTCTCTTTATACCTAAAGAGCCAAGTCAGGATTCATGCAATTGGAAACCACCCCGGACAGCCTCTCGAATCTCACCTCTTCTTGCACGTCGGGCAAAAGTAAAATACGGTGCTTCCCTCGTCCGCACCGCGGGTTTGGAGTGTTGTGTACCGGACCTCTGTCGCGTCGCAGAACCGGCAGTCCTCTTCAATGCTCGCCCAGTTGGCCTCGCTGCTGAGCGTCTTGTCTTGCGTGAGCAACGGGGCGGTGGAGTTCTTCCAAGTCGTGATGGTGACCTCGCCGATCAGCGTATCTTGTTTAAAAGAATCAGTCTGGGTCTTAGGTAATACTGCAACAACGTGTTCTCAAAAAAGAGAGGCCTTACTCTGGTTCGTCTTTCCGCAGCAGTCGCATCGGACGTTTCGGTCGGCAGTGATGGGCAGAGTGTCGCCGCAGTCGCCGCAGAACTGGATTGCCATATCGCAGAGACGTGTCTACAGACGGTGCGTTGAGTGGTGTCTTTTTTGCCAGACCTAGGTATAAGTTGCTACAGGCACGCACTTGACGTACTCAATTGGAGATAGAAGTCCGGCCAGTTCAGAGAGCAACGAATTCTAGGCAAGTACCTGTGCTCGATTGCGTTGTTGTTTCTCCCGCCTGTGCGATAGGAAAACACGTGCCGATACTAACTTGTGGCTGCCTGATAGGCGACCGCGTGCGCGTTCCTTCTTCGTGAAGATTCCCGTGGCAGAATTTACATAGAGGAGATACCACGATTTCGTCAGAACCCTTTCACGCCGCATTAACGAGGAGACCCTTTGCTGCCAGCCTCCATCATCCCTGTTGAGTACCTATTTTGGTGGTGCCATCCCATCCTAAAATCTGGCCGAGAACGATAGCCCTGGTTGCTGCCGCACAGGATTAATGCGGTACAAAACAGGACGAGACGACAAGGTTTCTGCAGTCCCATTCCCTGCCTCAAATACTTGCCATAATCCCCTTCACCATCACAGCCCTTTTACGAACAAACACAGAGTCGATCTAGCCGCTTCAGGCCTTGTCCACCGATATCCCCAACATTAGCTGACATACGCGTTAAGTGTGGTGTAAAAGGATCTCGCGCTTCCGGCGAGAATACAGTGGTTCATGCCCTCAGCGGCAGGTGAACCAGCCAGCGTGTTGCGAGGCCATCATGGCCGTATCTCTCTGCTTCAAATGCTCGAGGAAGCCAAGGTGCTGGCATCCGAACGTTCGAAGACGGCACGAGTCGCCTGCGAGATCTCGCAGCCCTGGAAGGCGCCGGCTCAAGGATGATCGAGGCCAGGCTCCGCACGATGCGGACAGGAACCCGGTGACGTTTGGGGTGCCCGGACTGATGACGACTCTGGAAGGCTGGCGATCACGTCACGAGAGGAGAAAATCGACAGGAACCACGATCGTGCCTGGGATCTCGCAGGGATCAGCAAGATTGCGTTGCTTCGTGTTTGGGATGACCCATCGCGTGCAAGGGCCACAGACTATCTCGCCAAGGCTAGCCTTTGAGATTTGTAGCGATACATATCTATCACTTATACGAGCCTCCCCAATCCACAGAGCTTCCAGACCACTCTTTTCTTTTTCCTTCATGCCCCCCCCCCCCGAGCCCCGCCCAGAATAAGGGTGCGTGGCGGGATGAAGACAAAGGGGGGGGGGAGGAGGGCGAGCCCGTGCCCATCTTTGCCGAGTTTTTTATGGTTGAGGGCCCGGGTCATGACTTGACGATCCAAGGGCGTCGGGCCGGAAAAAAAAAAAA
>GL876977.1:612649-642800 GCA_000193285.1 Magnaporthiopsis poae ATCC 64411 | reverse complement strand
ATGCGCCGCTTCTTAGACGGGCGCGTCTGGGCGCCAAAGGCGGCGAAGCCCATGGTCCCGGCCATTTGGGCGGCGGCTGCGCCGTCGGAGCCGTCGGAGCCGTCGTCTTGCATTGACATGATTTTTTTTTTAGGTTTTGTGGCTGGTGATGGCTGCCTTTTTTGGCACCTGATGGCGGACCACTTATTAAGCGCTAGAAAATTAAGCTGCCACGGTCCGTGTGTAACCGGAATTATTCTCAGATGGCCGTAGAGAGGGAGTGGGGTGATGTCGTTGCGGGTGCGAGGACAAAAGGCCAGCCGAATGAGAAGAAGTCGTGAAGATGATGCCACAATTGATTTCTCGTGTTGATGTGGTGGATTTGGCTGTGGCCCCGTTGGGTGTGGCTGACAGGCAAGACACAGAATAAGGCGAGGTGGTTGTGAAGAAAGACAGCCTCCCTTTTTCGGCCTCGTTCTACGCAAGGAAAAGGGCAAATTTGGGAGATGGTCTTGGATCCTTTGGTTGTCGGTATTTTTCGGTGTTGGAGCCTGAGGCACCACTCAATTCCCAACCTCGTAGCACCGTCTGCTTCAGCCACCTTGACGACGTGCACGTGCTTACAGAACGACAGCGCTCGGGTTCCTGCCATGGACGCCGCACATCGCGAAATCAACGTCAATCACTCTTTAAATGTGATCAACTCTTCCGAGTAGAGTGACGACACGGAGGCTCCTACGGGTACACTGCGCGAGGAAACCGGCCAAAGCAGCGCAGGAAGCATACAAGTGCAAAATCTCATGGGCGAGTTAGATCTCCTGACAGCGCCGTGACCACATCCAGGATGAAACCTCTGAAACACCTCATAAGCGGGTATTTATATATTACAAACGTTTTTAGTAAATCGATACGTTATTCATGTTACAATCGGTCGTCTACTCTTAAAGCAGGACACCTTGGGCGCGAGAGCCGCCGCTTTGGGGCGACGAGGGTGGCCGCAGTTATCAGCCGGCTCTGAACCTGCCCAACCCGCAGGAGACCTCGGAGGAGGGGTCTCCTAGATCGTCTGCAATGACGCCGACGACGCCTGCGGCATTTGTGTGATTGGCCACGACAGGCTGGCATGCGAATTGCACCGAGGATCTTCAGGCCGACACCGGTGGATGGAGGCCTCACGGACGAAGGGAAGAATAGAGCATTGCGGGCGACGGTGGGCTGTGGACGGGGCGCGGACGAGGTGATCCGAGGTCCAGCAGGGGCCGCCTCCCGCTCCACCATGTCGGCAAAACGGCCTTCGTACTTCTCCTCGAGCAGCCTGCCGTCCGCGGCGTTCTTGGCGTACACAGGCCAACCGCAGCCCCCCAAACCAAAGCCCGTGGACCGCCTTCTTGGCCGCGAGCTGGTGCACCGTCTCGCCGGGCCGGGCCAGCGTCTGGACGGGGATGGTCATCTCGACGGGCCCGTGCGACCGCGTGGTGCCGCGCAGGACCACTGCCGTGGGCGTGCGCGGCGACGACGAGGGACCGGGCAGCACGTAGACGGCCACGCGGTTGAAGTTATACTTGGGAGGGAACCCGAACGGCGCCTGCAGGAGCTTCGGCACCGGAACGGCGTGGACGTGCGCGTATTTGGCAGGTTCGACGTCGCGGTCGGCAGCGACCGATTTTTGCATGTTTGAGTCCGGATCCGCCGCGAAGTCAAAGAGCGAGGTGGGCTTTTTGTTCAAAGCAAGTGTTGGGTTTGTTTATCCTGCTGTCGGATGGCACGCCGAAAGCCAGGGCATCGAGGACCTTTTTTCAACCACCACGATATCGCCGTCTTTGGCCTTTTGCGCCTTACCACCTTCGACCATTCCAAAGTCGTCCGAAGACGACGCGGGCTGCTTTTCGGTAGACGCCTTTGCGCCGGCGTATTGAATTTCGAGGCTGTGATCGGTGGCGTGGGGCGAAAGCGACGCCCCAGGTCCTTACCAGCAGCTCCGAACAGCTCTGCCCTTCCTACCAGCAGTTATGGACAAGTTCGTCATCCCTGACTAGAAAACGACGCCCGCCCGCTCGCGGTTTCCAAGACGGTGTTGTCCGCCATTTCGGTCTTTGGCATCTCGGGCACACGCAATGCGGGTGGCAACAGGGGACGCCAGAGGAAATCGAGTCCTGGGTTCCAATCGCAGCACCAGTTTCCAATCTCCGTGGCGACGGTAGAATTGGTGGTCTCGGCGAGGACACTGTGAGTCTAGGCAACGGCGGCGGCGGCGCAGGATTATCGCTTCCCTAATCTACCATAAGCTCGGCCTGCGCCTCAACTTCCTCCTGCGACCGTACCTCTCGTTCGAGACGACGTCTACCGCCTATATACGGCCCATTTCGGAAGACTCAACCTATTTACACGCCGTCATGGTGGGGCGAGGCCTGGTTCTGGGACTCGGTCATGCCGTTGGGCAGCCCTGTGATGGGGGGTTGGCGTCCTTCCACCTCGGCAAGGCGCTCGCGACGCTCTGGCACAGGCTCGACCGCGTCAATGAGGTGGTGCGACTCTGCATCAGCACCGTAATATCCGTTCTCCTGCTGGCAATGGACAGCCTGTGGACGGGTATTAGGCTCTGCCAGAGTCCACATGGACGGGCTGAGGCGACTGGTTCGGATGAGAGGCGAGGTCGCTTCGTTCTAGCCATCGCCGAAGCGCTGCTCGAGATTATGCGGTAGCAATCCCCTGCCACCAATAGGTGTCTCATACTTACCAGCTGCGCTGCAGGCAGGTAGCGCTGGCCATTAGAACGCCACCTCTGGTCCCTCGCTCCTCACCGCGGGCGAGCAGGTATACCTGGAATTCTCAGGCGTGTCACGCCTCATTGTGCTGAGAGACGCGGACTCGCTGTCGCTTGCGTTCAGCGCCGAGGCGGCAGGGCCCCTGGACCCTGCACATCCAGCCGCCACACCTCCGCCGACCGTGGCCGGACCTGCTGGACTCTTGTGCCATTCCAAACCATGCTGTCGCCTCGGCCGCCGCATCACGTCGCAGGCGTCCGTGGAGTCATGGTCGCGCCAATGCATCGGCTCACGGGCTGCGGTCCCGTCTCGACAAGGCCGTGCGCCTCGGCATGCACTCTGTGAGAACCAGGGACGACGCGGAGTGGACTGGCCGGAAGCCAGCCGCGAAGACTTACGGAAGTACATCTGGGCTGACTTCATACGTGACATGATAGAGAAATCAAACCTTACCACAGGTGTAAAGTGCCAAATCCCTAGAAACCACGTTATTAGTGATTTAATGACCTCTCTCTCTTCTTCAGTTCATCTTTCTTCTTTTATTTGGTTTATACTAATTTTTAATCCAAAAGGGAATGTGACAGCGTGGGGTAGGAGTACGAAAGAGGCAATTTATGGTGCGATGCACCCAAACTAAATTTCTAAACGCTTGCTAAGTCTCTTGCGCCTCGCTATCACTGGGAGATTGACAGCTTTCCGTCGTTGGACCCGCAATCCCGCCTTCCGTACCCTGGAAGAAGTCTAGAACCCAGACTGGCCCCCCACCCAGCTGCCCAAGCTCGAGACTCAGAGAGAATGGTGTGGACGCCGAGGAGTGAGTGACCACCAGCATCCTAGGATGCCCCCTCCTGGACCTCAGGGCCCTCTCGACGCTCATGCTCTTGGCATTTCCTCTCCGGTACGGGGTGAAGTGGAATCCGTCTAACCATTTTTCTGGGCTATCGGAAAAGGTTGGAAAAGCCCCATCCACCTCGGCCAAGGGATGCCCAAGACTCTGCAATCCGATCCGTGAATGCACCGTTGGGGACCAAGCGCCGGCCCTCAACCTGTCAATGTGTTTTTTCGGCGTCTCCGGCCCTTGGATCGCCCCATAATTGACATCTTCGTACTTGTAAGAGAAGAGACAAAACGGCATCATTTCCCCGGCATACTCAAATATCATGTAAATCAGATATTTCGTGCATCGGGGGACGGACGGAGCCCCAGCGACAAGAGGTCGCCAGGCAGTGTTCGGGCGGCTCCAGGTCTTGAAGGAACGATCGAAATCCCACCTACCAACTTTGCAGACCCGCCTGAGCATCTGCAGCTGTGCAACGCCTTTCGCAGCCACGGCTTCGGAGCGCTTGAAGTAGAATCCCTGTGGTGTCGCATGAGCGGTATGTAAGCACTTTGCATGGGGTGGGCGCCAAGTTGGACTGGCCTTGTACTATAATGATCCGTAGAGTTACAGAAAAGACGTAGGACTTACGTATTGGAATCTTACCGGAAGACCATCCCGTTCAAAGGTGGATATCGTACACGGTGAGCCTCCTTCGTGGACATTCGACACATAGACATGTTCTTCATCCAGCAGGTGTCTCCTGACTGCGTCGTCGTTCTTAAGGAGAATGATCGGCTCCGTACGTATTTCTGCAGGTTCGCAACTGTTGTGCTCGCTCCCAATGAAAATATCGGATGGTCTGGCGCGGCCATACCTGTAGGGGCCAACCGGTTGAAGGTAAAGGGAAACGGGCCGGCCGAAGATGCGACAATTCATCTGACACAGCCACATCCCGTTGTTCTCGGGGCCGGATACTTGCGGCCGTTTCTCGTGCCCATCAAACCGCACACCCCTACTGTCGACACTGACGGCGGTATTCAGCGCCGGGCTCGGACGGATGTCTGTGACCGCCCGCTGTCCCTTCCGTTCCATGCGGCGAAAGGTATAGTAGCGGTTATCGAGGAAGTTGGCGAAGTCATCAGGAGAGTCTGCTAAAAGGCCCCTCAATTGCGACAGCCTGTCATCGCACCCGCGCGCCGAGCACCAGAGGAATAAGCTGTCATCCTCGTGCTGTCGAAGGACCTCTTCCTGTAGCCGTAGGAACGCCTTGGTACCTTCTCCGTACAGCAGCGGCATGTTGATGTTGAGCAGGCCCATGAGGCTGTAGGCGATGTCTTCCGGCCGCGTCGTCCGGCGACCAGCGGCCCAGCTGAGGCGGTGGCCCACTGGGTAGCTTCGGGCTGTCATTCTTATCCCCAGCACGTCGCTCGGGATCCCAGTGATCTGCGACAAACGGCCCGCTATCTCGCTCCGGTTGGCAATATGCACCCAGCTCTTATCATAAAATGTAACAGACCTTGGGGCCACTAGCTCCTGCAAGGTCCAGCCGCGGCGGTACCAGCGGCTGTTCGCAAAGGGCTGACCGAAATCGTACCAAGCCTGATCTTCCCTTGCAGAGAGCCGTCTCCCGAGACTTGGGTACGCCACGTCCTCGAGGTACGCATAGCAGATTCCCGAATGGGCGTACCAAGAATACATGGAATTGATGGCCTCGCTGAGTTCGGTGCTGCTCGACTTGTCGATGCAGCATGTGTCGACCCACACGTAATCGTATTTGTCCTTTAAGGCCTGCTTACATACGCCGGCGATCTTGGCCCAGCCGCTCTTGCGCTGGCGGGCGCGCCGGGCGCGCCGGCTGGGGTTGCTGAAGTCTGCGAACGTAACTTCGTCGACACCCCAGGTGTGCGACAGGATGGCGTATTGGGGTGGATTGATTGTGAACTCCTCCAGCTGCAGCGTTTTGATGTTGATGAGCCTCATAGTGACAGCGTTTTTGTTATAGTCCGCCTGGCCCGGTCAGTGGTGTAACAGAACGTGAAGCTGGGTGCTTCGGCCCGCACTGGGGCTGTTAAGTGGCGGGATTGTTGTGTGTTGAGGTTCTGGGAAAAGCGAGAAAGGACAGAAAGGTGGAAACAGCTGAGAGGTGACGGCAGAATGCCGCCTGCAGCCCAACTAACCATGTTGCTCAGCCGCTTCTGCAGGCTAAGAGCGGGCGTGCGTGCCTCCTTGACAAACCAGGCGTCGAGGATGGGCTGAGCTGGGCGTCTGGCCTGCATCCCAACGCCACATACTCCCGGCACTTTCGGACCGAGGAATCCCTGAAAAATATGTCGAATCGCCGGATGGGTGATGCCAGGACGTGGCGCACGGCTTCCTGCGCCCGTGCCTACGGAGCGGGAGGGATAACATCTTTCGTGCAGCCTCCCTTCCAAAAGCGACACAATATTTTGGTATCGCCCCTCATCCCTATTTAAGTTCCATATCCTCCAACCCTAACACCAAACCATGCATTTCCTCGGCAGCTGGTTTGCGGCCACAGTGGCTCTGGGTGCGTACGGTATACACCCCCTAGGAGCCTGTAGAGTGGTGCAAATGGCATCCAAGCCGAGTATGGGGATTTCGCCGCCGTTTCGTTTGTGGGACAGGACACAACAGGAAATTTGCTGGTAGCTTATCCACCAGCAGTTGTGATCTAATAAGAAAAAGACCTTTTGGCAGCATAGTTTCCTGTGTTATAAATTTCGGCGCCGGAATTCCCGCACGCGCCTGACGTCGCCTCGACTGCCTCGTTGCTGGTGGTAGAGCGCCCGAAATAGCCAAAGAGACGCCGATTGAGGCCGATACCACCCGTAAATCACCTTGAGAAAATGGCAGGGCGCGGTTAAGGGAATGGGAATAGGTACGAACCAACATCCTCGAACCCGCTGGCCAGCTGCAGCACCAGTTGCATCCAGCGCCACCACAGCATTCCCAGACAGGTTACCCACCGCCGCCGGCACAACAACCCAGCACCAACGCGTATGTCAATGGACCAACTCAGACTGGGGCACGCGTGCCGGGCCCCTTCTATCCCCCCGGCCAACCCTACCCGTCGGCGCCTGCTCAGCAGCTCGCGTAAGCTCAGTGCAGCGGCGGTGGCCAGTACGGAAGTCATGGAGGCAACGGCGTGCCACCTCAGCGTCCTAGTCCGCACTCCGCTCATCATTATCAGCCGCAGGTTCGCTCGGCACCTGGCCGCAGGCTTCGACGGTGACGGTGGGAGGAGGGTATGAGCCACCACCGCCGCCTCCCGTGGAAGGTCAACGTCGAGACAGCCAACAATGCAATGGCAATGGCGGATAGGAACATCAACCGGACCTTCCCTGCGGCCGCGGATGCGAATGATCGCATCAAGCTGGCTAACGAGTGGTTCCGGGAGGGCCATTATGGATACACCGCCAACCCCAACGGTCCATTCAGCGCCCGATACTACAACATGTCTACCGCTCCGCGGGATACATGATCGCAGTCGACATTTTCCTGCGGCTGGGCCCGGCCAGGTTCAAGGACGCGGCCTTGATCTTGGTCAAACTGCACAAAACCTTCACCTTCCCTGACCGCGCTGCAATGCTGGCCTGCCCCAGGCCGCTCTGGAAAGAGTTCCCGGCCACCCCATTGCGGCCCCAGTGCGCCAGGCTGGGTATCAACAAGGTCCTGCTGCACGAGGCCACAGCACGTGCGGTAAACATGCTTGAGACCCGCTTCCGCCACGGTCCTAGCCGCCCCTTCAAGCACAAGACGGCCGCGGAGTTGGTCCACATCATCAGCGCCAATACGTACGAGAACTGCAACTACGACTACCTTGACTACTCCGTGCCGCGCAAAACCCATGATTACGCGGGCTGCTAACGCGCATTCGATAAGAAAGGCAGGACCGGTCGGATGCGGAATACCTGAATAGGGCCTGCTACCAGAAAATGGAACGATGTTGTAATTGTTGCACACCGTGGAGAGAGGCAGCTACCCCGGGGGGATTATTGATAATACAGGGTCAGAGTAGCAACCTCGAGCGGAGGTTTTCTTGGGTGAACGCCGGTGTGGTATCCGCCGCCATGAACTTGGAGCTCATTGACGGGTGGAGTTTGTCGGGGCTCTTCTCCTTTTCCTTGGACGGTGCAATAACACTAATAAATATTCCGTTCACTATGACCATGGCATCGACCGGGCTCCCATGACTTTTCGCGAGAAAGGGACTACCGGCAGTTGGAGCCGACACACTATCTTCCGGCCTTAACACGTCTCATCGCAGCCTTTCGCCCGGGATAATCTCCCCATTGCACCATCACATCCACCGAACCGCCATTGGGGGCCCTCAGACGCATCTTAAGGGCCGGCGTTCCCTCTGGGCAGCCCAAAGTGAGGTCTTCGGTGGTGGGGATATCTGCGGCGTCCATGGCCCAAACTGTATCGTCTCCGCCGTCGGTCTCATCAACAGTCTTCGACACTAGCAGACGACCCATGGCCACTCCGGTGCAATCGAACATCATACAGAGCCGTCCAATCCTCAGTTCAAAGAGCGATGTACCGACTCCCACGTGATGCTCGTACGGCAGGTCAGCCTCCTCCAGATGGAGGCTCGAGACGCTGCTGCTAGAAACCTCGGTAGGCGGTATCTCCTGATCCTCGTCCCCAGACTCGGTGCTAACGAGACTCCGCCTGCTGCCCTGTGAGTGTAGGCAGTCCTTACATGGTGGAGGTTGACTGCTGGGGCCCGCAGTTATCGCGGTCGAGGCCGAGGAAGATGAAGCGACAGAGACGTCCCACATCTTTTCGGTGGTTTCGGGAGCTACAAGCGATTGGCTCGTCGCAGGCATGCCCGTTAAAATCGACGATGGGCGGCTTTCTGTGGGCTTTCTGCCGTTTTGGTGCTGCTTTGTTGGGATGCGCAACTCTATCTGTTGCATGACCTTCATCATTTCGCCGACGACCACCTGGAGCTCTTCTGCATTGCGTCGAGGCAGATTGAAATTTGGCATGGTCCATCTCGCATAGAACCTGCCGTGCGTGCTCGAAACGGCGTACTTGCCCATCTTCTGGATAAGCAAGTGGCAGAGGTAGCAGGCGGACTTGCTACAGCCGATGGCTCTCGGTGGTGGCCAGCACTCGGCGTCTTGTCGCCCGCTGTACCACATGATGAGTTGCACTTCGGCATGTATGCGGCA
The DNA here is from genome assembly GCA_000193285.1 of Magnaporthiopsis poae ATCC 64411. Classification (NCBI taxonomy): domain Eukaryota; kingdom Fungi; phylum Ascomycota; class Sordariomycetes; order Magnaporthales; family Magnaporthaceae; genus Magnaporthiopsis; species Magnaporthiopsis poae. The sequence goes on along the minus strand of GL876977.1, from coordinate 634,035 downwards.
CTTTTTCTTTATTCCGGCGGGCCTCTTCCATGCCGCGAAGCCTTCGCAGGGGACCACGGAGATGTTGCCAAGCAAACGAGAGTACGGCGACCAGCGCCCGAGCTTCTCCATGTCGTCACAAATGTTGAGGTAACGTGCCAGCTTGTTGACCTCCTCCATCTTCCCTAGCAAATCGCCAGAACCGATCAGGGCCATGGCCGTCTTCCAGTCCGGGGATAAGGCAACGCGCTGTGCCTTTCCAACCACCGCCATCAGGTCTTTCCGGCCGGCACCTGAAGAAATCTGCTCCCGCAGCTCGCGAATATGTCCCCTCAGCTCCAAGAACCGGCCGGCGGAGGTTTCGAGCCGATTGGCGATGGTCGCCATATTTGCCTTCATTCCCCTCGACTGTGTGCGCTGTTCGATGCGGGCGCGACATAGCCGCATGACCTGCTGCCGGGCAGTTTCGAGGAACTCTTCACAATCAATCTCTAGGCCAAGGGTACCGACGCCGGTCAGCCATGATTTTCAGCCTCCTTGCCACCTGACGAATGCTAACCCTTTTTGGAGTACCGGCTGAGAGTGTTCAGGATGCTCTGCAGCCCAGAGATAGTGTCGTGACGAGGTTTTTCGTTGCTGGCGACACGGACGACGAGCCCGTCTGGCTTCTCCTCGAGGCAGACAGCAGAGATGTAGCCCACACCTTGCTTGTTGTGGGCGAGCAGCGCAAGATGGTTCCCCAGCTTGAGCTCGTGCCGCAGCTTCAGGACGTACGCGCTGGAGGGTGCCCTCGTGCGGGCCTCGAGCGCCGCCCGCGGGTGGTCTATCTTTTCCCATTGGGTGCTGGAGAGCTTGGATGAAAGCTCATGGAACTGTCTCTTCGTCTCGACATCCTTCCAAACACTCAAAGACATGTTGCCATCGCATTTTTCTCGGAGAGACCGCCAGCACCAGCCAAAGATCCCTTGAGGATGTGGAAATCCTGCTATGACGCCTCTATTTCCCTCCCTACACGTATTCATATTCCCAACATTCTGGCTTTTCTTGCCGGTAAAGGCGGGGCCGGCACCGCATGGCAGACCGGATGGCTACCCGTGTTTGCTTGGTGCCGTGGAGGGCCTCCCGCAGCTGCAAGCCCCCGCCACACTGGCAGTGCTGGGCGAATAGGAGCCCGCTACTCCTACAACATCACGCGCAATGACGGGGAGCATACGCCGTTGCGTTTGCAACATTCCGGGTATGGTTGGCCTGCACCGCCTCCCCAGTGATCTCACAAAAGAAAGGAGAGGTAGACCAGTCCGGAGGTAGATACCACCGAGGTACCTCTTCTCCATATAAAATCAGGTGCCGCTCCGCTAATTTGGCGCTAGTGCACGGCCCTTTGGGGGCACGCGCCAAATTGCCCTGATTTTATGTTTGAAATAAAGATGGATTTAAAGGTAGAGTTACACTGTTAAAACAGTGAAGGCGTGAACGAAACGCGTGCATAGTAATTAAACGGTAAAACAGTATATTTATATTTATATTTATATATATATATATATATATTTTTTTTATAAATTTTTTATTCGATTTTTTATTCGATTTCAAGGGGGAGGCCCCCTGGGACCCCCTTTTGCTTCTGGCGGTGCTTTTTTCTTACGAGCTCGATCGCCTGGCCTGCTCACAAACCTAATAAACCCTAACCCGCCCAAAAAAATACTTCCCACAGTGCGCTAGCTAACAAATCACAGGATCGAACGGTCGGATTCTCGTGCGGGGACTGGTCGAGAGCACCCTCGCAAGCTCGGTCCGGTGGCGTGGCGCGCTTCGCTCAATTAGCCCCTGAAGCGTTTTAAATCGTGTCGAATCGCGAACACGAACTAATTTTCCCTCTGCCCTCTGTGGTGCAGTGCTCGAGTACCGTACTTTTCCTTTGCTTGCCAGAGCTGCCCCTGCATCATATATCGCTATGTGAGGGCATAAAAGCATCCGACGTGCTCCACGACATGGCTGATACGCCTGCCTACTATCCACCTAGGTCACCTGTTCAGAGGTCAGGCTCTCAAGGACTATTTGACGGCTGCATTATATTGTTCCTAAAAGAAATCTTGAACGTTATATGCGGTGCGTATGCTTTGGCGGGCAGGAGGAGGGGGACCGGCAGCATATGTTTGATCAAGATATAGGGAATAACCGAATATGCGTTCGGAGATGCAGGCCTGCAAGCCAAAATCACAACCAATATGGATGAAGTTACTGACTTGTATCGACGCCTTTCTACTTTCAAGCCTCACATCTTCAAGTCGGGCAGGCTGGCGGCCAAGCTCTCGTACTGACGGCCAAGTTGTCGATGTCCCTGATCGACGCTTCTGCGCACTGCCCGCTATTATTGAGCCCAGAATGCGCAAGTTAGTAATTGTTCGCACCCAGCCAGACCGACGTCGACGGGAGGACCTGTCAGGCATCCATGACGGGCACACCTTCGCCTCTGCGAGCTCGTCTTCTCCTTTCTTTATTGGCATTCATTCATGACTCTATCCGGGTTGCCATCCGGGGCAGGCCTGGCCACCCTTGCCAAAGGAATGGAGATCCTGCCGTAGAGCCGAGAAAGCGGCGATATCGACGAGGCCATGGGTAGCTGATTCCAGCGCCAGCCCGAGCTCTATTCGGCAAAAACGAGACCCCAAGACCCATCTCTCCCCGACGCCTACTAGGAAGCTCCGGACGAGTTTACGGGGCCGACCGCCTGTGGGCGCATGTGAGCCTTTCAGGAGACGGTTCTGCCCAATCTGCGGTCGGTATTCTTCATCGGCCGCGAGGGGCTCAAGCACCACGTCAACCCGTCCTGGGGTTGGGAGGAGGATATCGTGGAGGCGTACGCCGCCGCCAAGTCCCGGTCTTTGGGTGCTGCTGCTGCTCTGAGGGATCTGACTGCCGAGGTTTCGGCCCAGTTCGAAAAAGTTCGGGAACAGGCGCAGCGGGATTGCGAAGGGCCACGTTTTCGACGCGGCTCAGTGATACATCTGCATCGCGCCTCCCAACATTAGGCTCGGCGACGAGGTCTGCGTTGTTCGGGGCTATGGTTATCCCGTCCTGCCCCGGCCGGCTGCCAGTGGCCAACATGTGTCGGTTGCGGCTTTGTTGTGTGACGGGACTGGCGTTTGGATTTGTACATAGTGGGCAGGCAACCCCGAGGTCATTTTTATGGTATCGTCCAATGAGGCATCGACTTATACCAACCACAAACCAAACGCCGAACTAGAAGTCCTCGGTATGGTATGTTGATACGGAAATTCTCCATTATTATTATTTAACCATTCGTAACTTTTCCGTAGCAGCAATTGCAATCTGTACCGTTTTAGGGACCCTCGAACGGTCTTGGCGTATTACGCTGCTAAAGCTGCTCCTGCGCGAAGTAATCACTGCTGCTGGTATCGAAGCCACAAGTGTCGTAGGGTTGCTGTCACTGCGCTGGCGACCAACTTAAAGATTTCCTGCCCAATCAATACCACACCCCTCCCACCGCTGTACCTGCGCTAGCCATGTTGCCAGTATGTCCGCTCGTCCGTCCCCGGTGGTGAGCCATATGCCGTTTGCTGATGCTGCTGCTGCTGATGACCCGTAGCGCCATCCTGGTAGTGCGGCACAAAGACGGCGCCCGGACTGCTCATGCCGCTGATCTCGCTCTCGGGCCGGCCGCCGGCCGACCACGTGGTGGCGCTGCTGCTGTGCCGGCCGTGGTGGTGGTAGTTGTTCTGCTGTTGGTGGTTTATCAAAGGCGCAGCAGGCGCGAGGACTCCGCCGCTGCCGTCGTCGTAGCTTTGCCGGGTTGGAGACCCCCATGGGAACCTGCTGGTATTGCTGCGGCTGTTGCTGGAACGCGACGCCGTCGTGGGTTTTCCGCGGCGGCGAGGCCGTGGGCAGCGGGTCGTACTGCTGCTGCTGCTGCCGCATCGAAGCTCGAGGCGTGAACATGCCGCCGCTGCCGTCGTCGTGGTGCGCCATCGTGGTCTCGGCGGGAGCCGCATGTCCACTTTTCGTCGACGCCATGACAGGCACCGTCGGCACCGCCGCCATGGAAGTCCGAGGGGCGAATCCCGCACCCTCCTTCTCATTCTCCGCCTTGCGTCTGCGCCGCCGGATGCAGAACCAGGCCAGCACGAGCGCAGAGATGATGGCCGCGCCCCCGACGCTGATGCCGACTATGGCCCCCACGGGCAGTGCCAGTTTCGAGCCGCCGTCCTGGGGCGCGACGGCGTACTGGATTGCCCACACGACGTTCAAAACCGCCGATGTCGGCTTGTCCGTGTCGGTCGGTTGCCCTACGACGTTCGCGGTCAGGGTCGGGGCCGCGGTTACGCGGTTCATCGAGGACCAACAGGGTGTCTGGCCGGCCACTGCGCGTGTGAAGGGGAAGAAGCCGCTTGTGTGATGAAAGGCATAGTCAGCAGCCGTCGGGGAGGGGTTGGGGGTTTCGCGCACAAGTGTGTGAAAATAAAACTCGGAAGCTCCAAACACTCACTTGGGACAACAGGAACCAGAGACGGAATAGTAATCGTCGGCGCAGTTGGAAAGCACGAGCTGGACGCCGTCCTTGGGCGTGGGGAAGGCAGCGCCGATGTTATCGGGCGACGTGTTGACGCCGCCGCCCTGGGTGACGGGCCCGGCGTCGATGGCGACAGTGTTGCCGACGGTCCAGGGGCAGCACTCGGGCCTGTCGTTGATGCAGCCGACGAAGCCGGCCCAGAAGACGGTGCTCCCGAAGTCGACGAGCGTGTACGAGGGCGAGCTGCAGCCGCCGCCAAGGAGGCTGCCAGTGCCCGTGAACTGCGGCGTGCTCGTCCGCGGCGGCGGGGTCGAACGGCTCGACAGCCGGACGCTTTCGACGGTGCTGTTTGTGGCGGTGGTGGACGGTCAATACCTTCCCAAGATGTGGCGACCATGACAAGGCAGTTAAGGTAGGTAGGTGATGGCGCGAGACGAGTAGGTACCTCAAGGTCAACTCCACCGTTGACGGAGCTTTGATCTGGGCCATGGCAGTTGCGGGGACGCTCCCGCACATGGTCGAGAACCACGACACCTGGTAATACGCGAAATCATCTGGGAGGGTACACAGCTGGAGTGTAAGCCACGGGTACATCATCCGCATGGGAACGGCCTGAACTCACCGCTGCCGTAGCTTGGGCATTTGGACGTCAGGGCAGAGTAGAAACACTGAAGGTAGGCGGGGCTGCGTTCAAGTATTAGCGCATCGTCGGCCTTCGATGTGGCGATACCCGTGAGAGAGCAGGCTCTGCTCTACGCACCCGTGGCTGCAATAGCACGCTGTTGCGGCTCGGGTCGAGTTGTCCCTGAAGCCGACGCTTTGAATGCACGCTCCGATCCCGCCGTCACAGTCGAACGGGCCGATGTTCTGTGTGTGGCGGCTTTTCAGCCTTCATGCTTTTGGGAATGTCTTCAACGGGTATGTCGGGTTGGTAGGGTCCCTACCAGGCAGCCATGGGTTGTCGCCCTGCGCATCAGTCCTGTCGTGGCCGGGAGCAAAGTCGGTGCCGGTGTGATCCCGGCCGGGAGCGCGGCGGGAGCAAGCATTTCGAATATCTGTTGAAGGGACCTTTCTAGACAGGAAATACATGAACAACCACGTTGTGAAATCGAACAAAATGGGCAAGCGACAAAACAGACATCAAACAGGAAAGAAAAGCAAGGAGCGGGTTTCCGCTTGGAAATACGACAAGAGGACGGATAATAAAGCAGATAAAACCCAACGAGAGCCCAGGTGGCGGGCGGTGGCCGGCCACATCACGATTTCCACGCCAACGAAGGCGCAGATGGGCATGGGGGGCTTGGCAGGCTGTCTTGGGTAGGCAGAACGAATGGTTTCCCCGACGGTCTGCGCGGCTGGACCGTCGGCGCCACCATTAGGAGCATGGGCTGAAGGGGCGATGCAGTCCCCGGGTCGAGACGTGGCCGAACGCTAGCGCAACATTTCGGGCCAGTGGGCTTACCCCAACGAAGAAAAAAGAGAAGAAAAAAGAAAAGAAAAGAGGTTCTTGCAGCGTCCCACCCTATATTTGATTCAGGTATCATTCGCTATACAATGCTCGTGTCAACGCCCAGTCATGTGCCACCAGAATGTGAAAGATCAGGAGCGGAGAAATCCATAACAACATGGTGCTGGGAAACACACTCGGCAAAACCGGAGAAATCGCCAACAATGCGGAAGAAACGATTAGAAATATATTGTAGTGAGTGTATCTGACAGGAAACCCAGGAGACAGAACATGATCATAATTACTACAGAGCGCATTCCTCAGCCAAAGATTTTGAGGAAGCCCCAGATGAAGAAGCCGGAAAGTACTGGAATGGTGAGGTTGTCGTCCCACCCGAAAACGTCAACCACCTCGCTGGCGGCCGCGACAAAGCCGGACCAAAGGCTCACGACGCCAAGCGCCACCGGGCCAGACGCGGTCGCCTGGCTCGCGGACAAGCCGAGAGGCTCCGCGACAGCAGACGGCAGGGACAGTGAGCCCCTGAACATGAAGGCTTCGTCGCCGGGCAGTGGGCCGTATGTGGGCACGAGCCAGCCCCAGAACGACGCGGCGGTGGCGACCCCGACCAGGAAGGCAGCTGAGGAGCCGGCAAGGGACTTGCCGCGGCGAATACGCGGGGTGTAGGCGCCGTAGAGGCGGCCAAAAGTGCTCGCGGCGGTGTCGCACCAGCTGAGGAGGAGGGTCCCGACAACGCCGACGTCCTTGGGGAAGCAGTAGAGCACGATCAGGGCGCCGAGCAGGTAGAAGATGACGCCATTGTAGCCCGAAAACTCGGACTCGCGCATCAGCGCGCCCAGGACCGAGACGTAGACGCGATTGAAACCCGGGTGGTGGTGGCGAAGCAGGTCGACGACCGAGATGGGCACCAAGGCCGCCAGGAGCCACGGCCACACGGCATCGGTCTGCGTGCCGCGCAGATACAGCCACACGACCACGAAGCCGATCGAGACATGCAGGATCTTGCGCGGCACTTCGTACTTGTGCACAAAGGTGCGCCAGTGCCGGTGGATGGGAATCAGCCCGAGCGGAGACGGGCTTCGGCTGAAGTCGCGCCAGCTCCAGTATGACGTCGACGACGGAGGGGCGGTCGACGGGGGTGCGAGATGACCGTTGGTCTTGATGGCGGGCAGGGAAGGAGCCCCATTGGTCGCGCTGCCGTTGCTCTTCTTTTCACTGACGGCGTTTTGGGGCGTCGGTGCAAGCGTTGTGGCCTTCGTTTTACTGACTTTGGTCGCCTTGGCGCCATTTGTTGACGACAGCGGCGCGATGCGGCGCGACTTTATGGGGCTGCGGCTCCGTGTGCGGGATCTTCGGACGTCTGGGTTGCTTTCATATTCGTCCTCGTCGATGTCCTCCTCCACGGGCTGCGGGGTCGACAGCCGCTTGCGGGCGGCTGACCTAGTCGTGGGCCCGATGTAGGAGTCCTGGGAGTGTGCCTGGTCATCCTGTAGCCTCTCGGATGGCGTAGGACTCGGCGAGATGACACGGGTGGTCGGCAGCCTCCTGGCGACAGCAGACATGGCGACGGCTCCGTTGTCTTCGTTCTCGAGCCCAAAAAGAGGTAGTGGGGGTAGGGATATCAGCCCTGCGAGGGTTCGGCCGCGCTGGAATTGTCGCAAGCGCTGGACGGAGAAGTTAAGTAGCGATGGTGACGGGGCGCAGGAAGCAGCGAGAGATGCGGCGTGGCTGTCCCGTCGGGAGGCGCGGAAGCAAGGTGTCGATGCTGGAGTGGGGACCGCTGTGATTTCAGGCGCTGACTGCGGCTGGTGGCAGGTAGTGTTGGTACTGAGGGTAACCTGTGTCGGATCCAGCTTGAAGGAAGGCGATGGTGTGGAAGGCCGAGTGCCTCCACCACATCATCCGGCGCAAAGAGGGACGGGAGGAGGAGGATGGAGGGGGAGGCAACGACAGCGATCCGACCCGTCAGGGATTCGGCCGAAATTGGTCGCCTGTTGGAATTCCACAGGCGGCGGTAAGAGAGGGGCAAATTTAGGCGCGTCTACTGTGGGTGCTGGTGTTGCAGTTTAATGCATGGAAGCTGGAGAGGGCGTGAAAAATTCGACCAAAAATGCATGCTAAGGTCAGTCAGCCTGGTTAAAACACGTCACGTCAACGATGGGCCACATGGATTGGAGGCCGAGCAAGACGCAAGGCCGGCATGCTGACATGTGATAGGCTGCGCCTCTCACCACGTAAACAAGGAAAGACGTCGAAGGCAGGGTGAGGTAGCCCTTGGCAGAGAAAGGATTGCCCTGATGCAGAGCCGATGGCCTTTCCCTTCATTTGACTGGCTACCCGTCTCGAGGGAGTCTATCGATGAGCACCGACTCCAGCGATCCTAGGACGCACGCTTATCGACCGAGGTGCCCAAGTCCGGGCTTCATGTTCAGTGCAGGCCAAGTGACGATGGATGGTGACATCAAGCACGAGACCACCTTTCCATCCCACCAGTTTGGATCGACGGGCCCTGTGGGGCGGATCTCCACCGAATTTACAGCGCATAAAAACGATGAGTGGTAGGTCCACATTAAATCGCCGATAGGATTTCAGTCGCGCTTGGCGAATAATTTTTTTTGAACGTCTCTTTGAAGCGAGACCTCACTAAGAAGCGGCTTTGCAAGTCTGTAATTCCAGGCACTCTCTTTCGCACCCATGGCGCCTGCTGCCCCTCAGAAGTTTCCCCGGTCATGGGACGCGCTCACGCCGCCCCTCGCGGACTTCATCCTCGAGGCAGTGGCGTCCATGGGCTTCAAGGAGCTCACACCCGTCCAGGCCGCCACCCTCCCCCTTTTCAGAGGGAATAAGGATGTTGTGGTTGAGGTATGTAATCTGACTGGTTTACTAGCGTGCATATGGGTGCTAATTATGGTTTATGATCAGGCAGTGACCGGCAGTGGAAAAACGTTGGCATATCTGAGTGAGTTGAAACGACCTAGGGGCATAAAACTTATAGAAATCATGACAGCCTTCGCTTCAATATCTCCCGCGCTAACACCAAAGCGCAGTCCCTGTCATCGACCGGCTTCTCCGGAGGGAAGATGTTATCAAGCGCCATCATGTCGGCGCCGTCATAGTGTCGCCGACCCGCGAGCTGGCCACGCAAATTCACGGCGTGCTCACCTCGCTGATATCGTTCCACAGCCCATCAGCGGATCTTGCCCCCTTCCTCAAGGGTGACGAGAAGCGGCCGGAAACGACCGTGCCCGTCCTCGTCTCGCAGCTGCTGGTCGGCGGCACCGTCAAGGTGGCCCAGGACCTCTCGGCCTTCCTCCGCACGAGCCCCAACATCCTGATCGGGACCCCGGGCCGGCTCGCCGAGCTGCTGTCGTCGCCGCACGTGCACACGCCGCAGTCGTCCTTCGAGGTCCTGGTGCTGGACGAGGCCGACCGCCTGCTGGACCAGGGCTTCCAGAACGAGCTCCAGCGCATACTGGGCTTCCTGCCCAAGCAGCGCCGGACGGGCCTCTTCAGCGCCAGCGTCTCGGACGCCGTCGGCGAGCTGGTCCGCGCGGGGCTGCGAAATCCGCAGCGCGTCGCCGTCACGGTCAAGCGTCTGACCGATGGTGGCATCGTCGAGGATAGGAAGACGCCCGCCAGTCTGCAGATGTCGTACCTTACCGTGCCCACGAGTCAAAAGTGGCCGGCGCTCATTCAGTTCCTGAAGAAAGTGGAGCCAACACCTTTGAGGACCATCATTTTTGTGTCATCTTGTTTCGCTGTCAAGTATGTGCTTATCCTGTCCTCTCTGTCTTGGACCTCTGGGGCTAGAAGCGGGGGTGAATGACGACTGACACGCCGACCCAGATACTTCCACGCTGTGATCGCCTCATTACTTCCCAAGGGAGTGTCCCTGATTCCACTACACGGAAAACAGGAGCCCCAGGTTAGGGAAAAGTGTTTTGATCGTTTTGTTGGATCTTCTAGCCCGGCCGTGCTGCTCACCACAGATGTGGCTGCCAGGGGTCTCGATATTCCCCAAGTTGACGTCGTTTTTCAGTTTGATCCACCATCAGACCCCAAGACGTTCCTCCACAGGGCCGGGCGTGCCGGCAGGGCAGGGAGGCGGGGCCTCGCCGTAGCTCTGTTACTGCCTGGCCGTGAGCAGGACTACGTGGGGTTCCTCGAGGTCCGAAAGACGCCAATTACTCCACTCGAGAACCCGGTGATCGACGTCTCCAGGGAGGAGGCCTCGGCGTTCGCGTCAGCCGTCAGGAAGCAGGCGCTTGCTGATAGGGAGGTGCTCATGCTCTCGCAGCGGGCGTTCGTGTCTTGGGCCAGGAGCTACATCGAGCACAAGGCCACCAGCATCTTCCGCATCACCGACATTGACTGGGTGGACACGGCCGAGGGCTGGGGTCTGCTGAGCCTACCCAAGATGCCCGAGCTCAAGGGAAGCGGCATCGACCGCGGTCTCGGCCTCGGCGTGGACCTGAACAGTGTCCAGTTCAAGGACAAAACCAAGGAGAAGCAGAGGCAGGCTGAGATGGCCGAGGCCGAGGAGGCGAAGAGGAATGGCGGTGCAGCGGCGGCGGTCGCGGCTGTGGCGGCGAAGAAGAAGAAGAACGAAGCCTGGAGCGGCAGGCAGGGGCAGGAGGATGTGCGGGTGGCCCGAAGGGAGAAGAAAAAGCGCAAGAGGGATGCCGAGAGGACGTCCAAGATGACGGACGAGGAAAAGCAGAAGCAGCGCGAGCTCGAGGAGCTTCTCGGCGAGGTCAGGAAGAAGACCAAGCAGGATGCTCTGCACGATGACGACGGCGAGTTTGGCGGGTTTGATGACTAGCACTACCAATTTTTGTGATTTCTATATCACGGACGCGTATAAACGCGGCTTATCAATTTAAATAAGTTACCGTTTTACACGAACATGGTATCCTCTGCCACCTTGGCCAACAGCTCAGTCAGGGGTAACCCAGTACTCAAAGTGACTTGGATCCCCTTGGACTAGATAGTCGGACTTGTCTGCATCACCACCCCCAGATGTGTAACCCGAGTCCGAGGCCAGCATCGAGTTCGAATCAGCGAGCGGCACGTTCGAACTCGGGAAGTCGAAGCCATCAGCCGCCACGCATGGGTCGCTCTGGATGCCATGCCATGCCCAAAACTCGTCAAATGAATCACCCGAGTGCCCAAGCTCCTCGGGCTGGGGAGCTGGCGATGTCACTTGGGCTGGCGGATCGGCTTGGGGAGAAAAGCCACCGTTGGGTGGTGCGCTGGGCTCGCTGTTCAGGCTCGGCGCCGAGCCAGCCGGTGCAGCCAGGGATGCCCCGAACGCCTCCGGCTGTGACGCCTCGGACTCCTCCATCTTGCGGTAGCTTTGGAAGAGGGTCAGCTGCAGGCCGTGGACCATGTTGATGACGCGGCTCTTGAGGCCCTCCTCGACAAAGTTGAGCTCCCGCTCGACCTCCTGCTCGAGCTGGCGTCTCACCAGGGGCGGCAGCTCCCTGCGTAGGTAGTCTTCGAAGCCCTCCAGTTCGCCCTTGTTCAAGTCATTATCCTCGTAGTCTACGAACAATCCACCATGTTAGCACAGTTGTATACGGAAAAAATCGACGGAGCTCTTTTTATCATCATGGGCGAATTCAACTTACAGGGACTCGGGATCTCCTCCGCACGCACGTCGGGAAAGAGGATCTGGTACATCTGGCGCCACTTCTGCTCTTCGGTCAGATCCTCGGCGCCGCCGCCGGCGCGGTCCTTCTTACGGGATCGCAGCCGCTTCTCCTGGGCCTGCGTGAAGCCGTCGTGCAGCTCGGGCTCGCGGACCTCGCATGGCTCTGGGGCCCTGGCATGCGTGCTGAGCTCGTCCTCCGCCTCGAACCGCTCGCAGCAACGAGGACAGGTGTATCTCGGCAGCGCGTGCTTTCTGTACAGGTGTTCCCTGTGGCAAAAAAAAAAGGGAGTGTTGGTTAGTCGGTCGAGGCCAGAAGAAGCTGGTTGAGATGTTGTGTAGAAAGATTAATGACGTACTTGATCCGGTGGACAAAATCCCATCCCGGCCCGCAGCAGGGACGCTGTTGCTTGTACTTGCGCGCGTTATGCTTATAGTAAGGACATGCCAGTTTTACCCTCTCGTTGCTGTCGTTTAGCGTCCCGATTCTCGGCCGCTTTCCGCGCCTTTTATCGTCACCTTCACCACTGCCGCTGTCTTGGTCCGACTGGTCACCACCGCCGGCCCGTTTCAATCTCTGGGTGCTGTTGTTTTGGCCTGTGCTGGCCCGGGAGGAGGAACTGCTGCTTCCCCCTGGGAGCGCCTTGCTTCCGGAAGACGTCCCACCTGAGCCCTCAGCAAGCCTGTCCAGGATCTCGAGGCGTCTCCTAAGTTTCTTCCCTGGATGCGTTGCAGGACAAATGTCAGTTTTCCGTCGGGACAGACCGTGATCATATTTGTCCCAGATACGCGGTTTGCTTACGATAGCTGCGCTGGGCAATGCGGTTCGATATCCTGCGTCGCTCCGCCAGGTCCGAAATCTTGGACCATTTCTCGTCCGGGCTGGCAGCAGCCACGAAGGGGGAGTCGGTACTCGTGGAGGATCCCACCGCGGGCAAGGGAGCGGTCTTGCTCCTCGTAAAGGAGGGTTTGGGCGGGGAGGTGACACCAAGCTTTCTGTCGAGCCACTGGACAAAAAAGGACATGACCTTATCGACAATGATGGATTTAGGAAGGCTTGACCCGTCCGTGTCGTCTGACGAGGATACGTATTCTTGGGACTCGGTTGTCGCCGTGGTTGCATTCTCGCTCTGGGCCGTGGGTGCCTCCCTGAGCCATCTTTGGACGCTGCCTGACGACTGCAGACGCCGGACCTCGTTATCGAATGTGATTGTGTTCTGGGTCCAGTTGGAACCGGTGTTGAATGGGCTGGACTGATATATGGCCATGACAGGCCCTCTCTTAGAACACTCCATATCTGCGCTTTTAAAACCTCAAATACGGCTTGGAAACGAGGAAGACACAGGAAGCGAGATAGTCAAAGTGCGGAATTACAAGATATTAAAAGTCGAAAGTCAGCACATGGCTGTTAAAAATCGCCCCCGATAGGGCTTGCACAGCCACCGCACCTGGACTTGCGCCCGGCATGCTCAAGGGTGAAGTTCTGCGCGGCTGCGTAAAACCCCGGGTTGCATTTCCTCCGCAGCGACACTGGGTTTGAGCGCTAACAAGGCACTGCCTCGGGACGTACAATACGCAAATAGAATTCCGGACATGTACGAAGTGCGCAATAAGGCAGGTGGTTTTAAAGAATGGATCTGACATATAGGAGATATGGGAAATAGGAAAGCATATAGGAAACGGGGAAGACATATTTGATAATGTGAGTCCCGATAAGCGTTGTTCGTCCTGGAGAATTCCATTTCCATACCCGTGCCTCTAGGCACATAGGATCAAGCACGTCCTCCGAGAAACTAACTACTTACCTACCTAAGGTATTCCCAGCTAATCTAGGTATTAGCGCATGTAAATACCCGGGCGCGGGGTTGAGATCTTCCAAGTTCGTTACGGTGGAGCCAGAGTCAAAGGTATTGGTGGGGTTGAATGCCCAACTAGCGGCCTGGCGACAGACCTACAAAGGCAACCCAGTGCATCAGCTGCACTATGTACCGGGCAGCAGGTATCTTCCTTGGAAAGAGCAATACCAGGGCCAAAAAGAACTCGAAGAGCTGAGAGAAATAGGCTTACAAGTTGAACAAAGACAAGTTCGAGGATGGCCGGAAATGCAGAACAAGGACTGGGAGTGACAAGGATGTGGGACGTCAGATGCCTCCAGCCGGTACCTGAAACGGCTGCCTGTGACCCTGTCATGATGGATGCTGTGGCCTGTTCCCAATTAGCCACATGTCCAGCACTGGCACCGCCTTTGGGCAACAACCTGCCGCTGCTTGTTCGATTCAAACTACCTACCAAACTTCACAACAATCCCCCGGGCCGGTCCTGCATTTTCGCCTTTCGGACCGAATCGAATCGAATCTGGGCACTTAGCATTTCGAGCCGGCCAACCCGACTGAGCTGCCGCAAGCCATTCACCCCGCCACACCAACTCATAACCCCCGATCTCCGACAGCGATGGACGCCCGGAACAACCTCTTCGGGCAGGGCCCGCGGGCGGGCGGCGGCGGTCTCCCGGGCCGCCAGGTGCAGCGCGGGCCCGGCGGCCCACCACCCCAGCAGGGCTATGGCGGCGGTGGCTACGGTGCTCCCCAGCAGCAGCAGGGTTATGGCGGCGAGGCGGCGGCTACGGTGCTCCCCAGCAGCAGCAGGGCTACGGCGGCGGAGGCGGCGGCTATGGCGCACCACCACCGCAGCAGCAAAAGACAACAAGGCGGCGGCGGGCGGGATACGTGCCCCTCCGCCCGGCAACTACGGCCAGCAGTCGTTGGGCGGCCGCAAGGTCCGCCTCCGGCCGGCCAAGGTTGAGGACAAGAAACCTGCAGAACATCTACATCTTCACCAACATCTGCGCCGTTTCACCCGAGGACTTCCCCGCATCCGGAGATGGCGATCTCTACATACGCCTCAGCGGCCCGATGATGAGGGGCCAGGACTACGTCGTCATGGGCCGCCCGACGCCTGGCTTCCCGCGCGGCGGCATCGGCCTGTCGGAGCCGCAGAGGACGTGGATGAACGTGGCCGTCATGGACGAGCTCGAGGGCGAGCTTTACGACCCGCTCGGCGGCGGCACGCCGTACCTTGGATCCATGGACGTCGAGGTCGGCTTCGCGTCGAGCAAAAAGTTCACCGAAGAGGCGTATGACCAGGAAGAGCTGGAGAAGGCGATACAAAAGACGTTTTCGAACCAGATGTTCGCGCCGCGCCAGCGCGTGCTGCTCGACATCAGGAGCATACCGCTCGTCATCGTCGTCAAGACGGTCACGCTTGTCGACCTGAGCATGGGCGAGAAGCCCGGATCCCAGACGAGCTCCGACCCGGGGTCCCGCGGTGTGCTGACGACCCAAACAGGCGTCAACTTCTTCCGCGACACCAAGTCGCCCATCAAGCTCAAGGCGTCCAGCCGCAAGGCTGCCTCCAACTCCATCGTGTCGCCCGACTTCAAATTCGAGGACATGGGCATCGGCGGCCTCGACACCGAGTTCAGCACCATCTTCCGTCGTGCCTTCGCCTCGCGCATCTTCCCGCCCGGCCTGATTGAGCGGCTCGGCATCATGCACGTCAAGGGAATCCTGCTTTACGGACCCCCGGGCACGGGCAAGACGCTGATTGCCCGCCAAATTGGAAAGATGCTCAACGCGAGGGAGCCAAAGGTCATCAACGGTCCCGAGGTCCTGAACAAGTACGTCGGCCAGTCTGAGGAGAATATCCGCAAGATGTTCGCCGACGCGGAGAAGGAGTACAAGGAGAAGGGCGACGAAAGCGACCTCCACATCATCATCTTCGACGAGCTGGACGCCGTCTGCAAGCAGCGTGGCTCCGGCTCAGGGGGTGGCACTGGGGTCGGCGACAGCGTCGTTAACCAGCTCCTGTCCAAGCTGGATGGTGTAGACCAACTGAACAACATCCTGCTCATCGGAATGACGAACCGCAAAGATATGATTGATGATGCTCTGCTCCGTCCGGGCCGTCTTGAGGTGCAGATCGAGATCAGCCTGCCAGACGAGCCTGGCCGCGAACAGATTCTCAAGATCCACACCTCCAAGATGGTCAAGAATAACGTCATCGAGGCGGACGTGGACACGGCGGAACTGGCGGCCAAGACCAAGAACTTCTCGGGAGCCGAGCTGAACGGCCTAGTCAAGTCGGCAACGTCGTTCGCTTTCAACCGACACATCAAGGTGGGCACCATGGCCGGCGTTTCGGACTCGGTGGCCGAGATGAAGGTCAACCGAGCCGACTTCCTCAACGCGCTCGCCGAGGTGAAGCCGGCGTTCGGCGTGGACGAGGATGAGCTCGGGGAGAGCATCGTATACGGCATCATGGACTACTCGCCAGCCATTCGAGGCATCCTCAACGATGGCATGGAGTTCGTCAACAACGTGCGGCAGATGGAGCAGCTGAAGCACTTGTCGGTGCTGCTGCACGGCCCCCCGGGCTCGGGCAAGACGGCGCTGGCGGCGCACATCGCCATCAAATCCGACTTCCCCTTCGTCAAGATCATCACGCCCATGAGCCTGCTGGGCTACAGGGACGAGGTGGCCAAGAAGGACTACGTGCAAAAGGTCTTCACCGACGCGTACAAGTCGCCGCTTAGCCTGTTGATCCTAGACAACATTGAGCGCATGATCGAGTGGAACCCCATCGGCCCGCGCATGTCCAACACCATGGTGCAGGCCATTCTCACGCTCCTCAAGGCACCACCGCCAAAGGTCGGTTTCTTTTCCGCGTCCACTTACTACCATCCCCATCCCGCACCCATGCATTTACTAACAGATGACCGAACAGGGCCACCGCCTGCTGGTTCTCGCCACGACGTCGCGGCGGAGCGTGCTGGACCAGCTGGACATTATGGACTCGTTCGACCGCGAGATCGCGGTGCCGGCGGTCCGGAATCTCAAGGAGCTGGGCGAAGTACTAACCGAGTCACAGCTTTTCGAGCCGTCGGACGTCAACGCCTGCCTCAACGGAGTGCAGGGAATCACGGGCACCGACAGCATCGGCGTCGGCGTGAAGACGGTGTTGAGCACCGCAGCAGGCGCGCAGATGGCCAGGGACCCCATCGACCGGTTCGCGGAACTGCTGTCGAGGGCTGTGGTTAGCAGCACGAGGCAGTACTAGAATAGACACTATATAGAAATGATCATTCTTCCGGGCTCTTTCCTGATTCTTGTTCATTTTACGTTGCGTCGCGAAGAAACCGTTTTGGGGCGCTAGGGGGCTTGAATAGGGTTAGGGTAACCTACGGCTATGCCTGAACGGGCGGTGATGTAAGCGGTCCTGGGCGGGTGCAGCAGGCCGCTCCAACGCAGGAGGTGGAAACCTGGCCTAATTGAATGCCACACGACACGCACCCGCACGCCAGCCGCGAACACGGCTCTGCCCACCAAAGACGACCAGTAAGGCACCATCGTGAGCCAAATCTGCACAGCAAATCTGCCCGGACAGATTTCATTCCAAGCGCAGCTCAGCGACCCTCAGGTTCGTTCCTCGACCGCCTCCGAAGCAGCTCTGCCGACCGCCGGTGCCCGTGGTCTATCCCAGAGCTAACAGCACCGATAGAGAAAGCCCCTTCTACCCTCCATCCAAATCCGAGACACATCCCCGCGACCATGATTTCAGACAACGACCTCTACAGGATTGCCATCCTGCTCGGCTCCGCAGCCATGGTCCTGATTGTGGTGTATCACTTCGTCGAAGTCAACACCGCCGAAAGCGAGCAGGCCAAGACAAAGAAGGCTGCAGGTTCCAGGACAGGAGCCCAACCCGCCAAGGCTGCGCCGAGATGACGATGCTCCTCGACGGAAGTTGGGGGCACGGTACGGGAGGCCATCTGGCCGGAAAACAAAGCTTGGTGGACAGTCAGGCAACAGGGGGACGGGAGACGGGAGACAAGCGACAGCGGATACATGTACGATGCCTGGAGGACGAAGCAAAGCCATGATACCACCACTACAGAAAAAAAAAAAATGAGTCGCAATTTCTCAGCATAACGCTGCATATCACGACGAATTTAACGTGCCTCCGCCATACAGAATTCAAGGTAGAATGATCTGGAGTATGGGGTTCCGGGACAAGGCGTCGGGCACATAGAGTGTAGGTATAGATCAGGTCACCTCGTCGGTCTCCGCGGTCGACCAGGTTTGGGACAAAGGATACCTACTTGGGCTCCGACCGCAAACAAACTGGGCGAGTTGCTGCCGCCTGGACGATATGCGTCGGAGCAAAAAGAGCATACCACGTGTCTTATGGATAAAGGGGCGCCTCAGCCCGAACCGTCGCCTTTCCATGGATGAAAGCTCGGCAAGCGCAGCGAATGACGACGAATCGAGCTTCGGCGCGACGCCTGCAGTCAGGCAGCCAACCAGGGACCCACCTGGGGACTGAGCTTTGCATCGCCCCCCTGTGGGGTTTGAGTCAGAAATTGGATGTGGCAGGGCCTGGGCTGCCAAGAACGTCCTAGCGCATTTTTCGCACTCGACAACACACGGCGCCACAGCCCGCGCCTTTTTGTTTGCCTCTCTGGGTCGCGCGCCCCTTCCGGTCCCGTCGCCCTTTGTGATGAAAAGCTCCCTCCTACTTCCCCTTCTCTCACTCTCCCCATCCCCAAAACAACAACCACGCCAACCCGCAAGAGTGAACGACAAAGTCCTCCGTCCAAAGCTCATCGTTTCCTCCTTTTTACCCCAGGCTGCACCCAACTTCGCCAGCCTTTGTTTTTAATTTGCCACTACCGCCTTCTTCATTTCTCCTCCGTCGCGCAGTAATCACTCGCGACCTTCACCTTCCGCCATCTGGACGTTTGCGACTCCTCCGGCTCTGCCTTGCCGTCGCGCGATCCAGACCGACTTCGCCGTCGCTTTTAATATCTGCCACCAAACCAAACCAACCCACCATCTTCGCGACTCAACTCCTAGAATTTTTGAGTCGCTCTCGCCACCTGAATCCGTTTGTCACGATCGCGTCTCGGTCGTGTCTCAGCGCTCTCTCACCAACCCGTCACCTTTCTCTCACCACCCTTCAAAATGTCGGCCAACAAGCTCGACAAGTCTCTCGACGAGATCCTCTCCACCCAGCGCCGCACATCCGGCCGCAAGGCTGGCTCTGCCCGTCGTTCCACTGGCGGTCGCCCGGCCACCACCGCCCCTGTCGGCGGTGTCCAGAAGAACCCGAGGTCCACTCGCAATGCCGCCGCGAAGCCCGCCCCTAGCAAGCCGGCTTCCGCTCCAGGCACGAGCAAGATTGTGGTCTCGAACATGGTATGTAACATCACAATCCAGCTGGTCATTTGCCTCATTCTCGAACATCAAGCTGATTCCCTATGCAGCCGAAGGACGTGACCGAAGCGCACATCAAGGTATGTTACCGATAAGGTCATTTGACCTTGCGCATTTCGTGGGGGCACTCCATCGCCTATTCTTCTACCGGATTTGAGCGTTTGCTTCTCGAACGGACGTCGTTATCGTTCGAAACCTCTTCCTAAAGAGGTCGTCCTGTCGGCTCAGCCGTCAGGATTCATCCTTCCAACAATGTCCGCGCACGGTGGCACGTCGCTGCGGACATGGAAGTTGAAGCCTATTCTCTGTGTCGTACACGCGCACCCGTGACTGTTGCACTGCGCCGAGGGTAGCCTGGCAAGCTCCCTGGCCAGTCCGGTCGCGCTGTCGGCAACATACCGGAGAGGCTGTCACCCCACCGATGGAGAGCTTCCAGCTCCGACGGAACCGTCGTCACCACTGTGTGGCTGGTCCCGCGGAATTCGAATCTTGCTGTCATGTCCAGATGCAAGCAGTGAGCAGTGAGCAGAGGCAGCTCTTCGTCCAGTTTCTTTGAGAGGTGCCTGCGGGGGCACACCCTCGCTTCGACAATCGGACGTCCCATCGAAACAACGGCGCCTGGACTGAGTCCATTCCGGAATCTCGAGGGCGGACCGATCGAGGTGGTCTAGCGCCTCGGAACCGAACAAGATCTGAAGGGAGGGGGATGGAACAGCCCATTGTTGGGGGCCGATGCGAAGGTTGTCGGTCTCTGGCGTGACTTGCTGGGGCACATGGGGACCCTTTTACGCAACTTGGATCGCATCACCGCGAGTGTGCGCTCCTTGTCGCTATCCGTGGGTCTCTCTCATGTGCACAGCAAGGGCTCACTGCGCTGCTTGCTCTCGAATGGTGATGTCTCGAACGACGCCATGTGAACGACGGAATTTTCCTCGAATGCCAGCCGACTCGCCGAGTGGGATCGAAACGAAACCGGTGTTGCGAAACTCAGACAAACTCTCACGGATGCTAATCACCATTCCTTCCTTACAGGAGTACTTCGGCAAATCTATTGGAACTGTCAAGAAGGTTGAGATCTCATACGGCCCTGGAGGAGTTAGTCGCGGTATTGCCACGATCATCTTCGCCCAGGCCGATGCGGCCAGCAAGGCCTTCCAGGACCTGAACGGTATTCTCATCGACCAAAGGCCCATCAAGGTCGAGGTTGTCGTCTCCTCTGCCGACCAGATTCCCACGCCCAAGACTCTGAGTCAGCGCATCACGTATGTTTGATCCAGACATTTCACGCCTCGCGCCCGTCCATGAGTTCTCATAACTAACAGTGCCTTCATCTCACAGCCACAATCAGCCCAAGGCTCAGCCCAAGTCCGCCGCTTCGGACAAGCGGGGCTCTACCGCTGCCGCCAACGGCGCTGCCACCAAAGGCGCGAAGGGTGCGAAGAAAGCCGACAACCCCCGCCGCGCCCGCAACGCCCGGCCGGCCAAGAAGACCGCCGAGGAGCTCGACTCGGAGATGGCCGACTACTTCCAGGGTGGCGAGAACAATAACGCTGATGCGGCCAACACCACCGCTCCGGTAGCTGGTACCGGCGGCGACGCCGCCATGGAGGAGGATATCCTGTAAACTCGTTCTTCGCTGCTCCTTCTCCGGCTTCGGCACTTCTAGCTCGGTGGCGGGGCGATTCACGGATGTCTTTTCTCCCGGGTGTTTCGTCGCACAGAGCTTCGTTCTTTCACGCGTTTCGGCACAGGGGTCATTTGTTTCCTTTTCTTTTTCTATGCTTTGCGGTTCTTAGGCTTTGGTTGGAGGGCATGGTCTCCTTAGGAGAAGAATTAGATTGCTAAGCGGTTCCGGGACTGGCATCCTCGCAGTAATGTAAACAAGCAGATATTATCAACTGAAGGAGACCATGCTCTCAGCGGCAGATCGAGCACCTCAACTTTTCAGTTTACGTAGCACGATGCGTGCCGTCACGTACCTACCTATATACCACGCGAATCAAGCGGGGAACGCCGGCAATATCCAGCCATTTAACCTGGGAGCGGTAAAATCCATACGGATGTCGCGTCAGCGAAGATATAAGAGATTGAGTAGTAATTAGTTAGCCTGGAGGATGAGTGGAATCTTCTATATCTTGTTCAAATCTTGTTGCCAGATGTTACTGAGACGCTTCATACAAACAGGATTTATTGTCTTTTAAGATGGAAGACGATCGGGATTGTATTCTTGCTAAATGGATATATGACAGCAGGCGAGAGATGAACACCTCTACAAAGGAATAGACGCAGACGTATGATAAAAAAAAAAAGTGGTATTCTAGATAAATAGGACAGCAGCCCTAACTAACCGGTATCGCAGTAATATATTACACACGCAAGACAACCCAGCTGCTACCATACGCCCACCGCTCACTCGGCAGCCTCGACGGTCGGCCCCTTCTCGTCGACGAGCGCGAGCAGGTCGCCGCAGACGCGCAGGTTCTCGGCGGAGCT
>GL876977.1:576134-586284 GCA_000193285.1 Magnaporthiopsis poae ATCC 64411 | reverse complement strand
CCCGCCACTTCACCCAGCCCAACGACGCAGACATTGGCAGCAGCAGCAGCAGTAGTAGCGGCGGTGGTTGGGGCAGGGACGAGAGCTGGCCGATGCTGAGGAGGAAGCCCCCGCGGTCTGTTCGACGACCTTGAGCGTAGGGCGGGATGCTCCGTCGTTGTTGCCCGCGGTGGTTTTGAGTCCCCCGCGCCACCGGTGCTGGAAGGGCCCGGGGTGCTATACGTGCTGACCTGCGCGGTGCCGTCGCCGGCGCAGGGGATGGTCTCCGTCATGAGCCACACCATCGTAGTGGCGGGCGTGACAGACGTGTCGGTCAGTGAGGTGGCGGCTCTCGAAGAGCGGGAGGACCAGGCTGGTGGAGAGTTGGGCACGGTGCAGAGGACGCTTGGCCTGAGCTACGGGGACAGGCAGTACAGGGCTCCGGGAGATACGCTGCTCGGCGCCGCTGTCGGGGATGAGGGGCGCGAGTAGAAGCTCCAACAGGGGAGAGTGGGGGACCTGCGATCTCCAGGAGACATGCTGCCATGACATTCATGTAACATATTGTACCACAAAGACGCTAGACATAGACGGGCGGGGCTGTATCTGCCCTGGCATGGAGAGCGAACACAGAAACGGATGTACGGGGAAATAGAGAACATCCTCATTGGGCTCCTCGAGTTCTCGTGTTCTAATTAAATTCGTGTGCCTTCTGATTTTACTCTTTCCAGTCCACCACAATCATAGCCGTTTGCCCAACACACATTACCATTACAGGTGTCTCCCACACACCCCAAGACCCCAGACCATTGTTGTCCAATGTTCCCTCTCCCTTTAAGGGCCCTCAAGTAGCCCAGTCGCTTGTTTAATATGCCAGGACATGCCTCACAGTGGTGGGAACTCATGCGGGAGTAGGTATTTATTGCTTCCGGTTGTAACCACCGATCGCCTTCTGCTCCGCGGGGACATACAGGCTGGGCTCCAAGCTAAGCAGAGAGACAATCATCAGGAGTCAGCACCTCAGACCGCTGTGCTTCATCATGTCCCACCGTCCGGCAGGCGAGGCGGCGGTAGAGAGATCAGGTTCTCAGGGACCGGATTGGTGCTTACCGAGCGTTGTAGAACTGGCAGGACGACTGGTAGATGGCAGTGTCTCCCTCGCGCCTCGGTGCAGTGGTATCTTCCAAGTGTGGTCAGCAATTCAGATCTTGCTCCTGATCTGATACGGATGGAGATGTTTTCTCTCATACTTGAGCTCGCAAAGAATGATTCGCATCCAGTGGCCAGCTGGCACTGGTATTGACATATGAACGTAAGGTAGACGTTGTCTCCCTCGCTGTTGTCACCGCTGAGGGAGAGCTTTTTTTGTGTAAAGCACTGTTGTCAGCAACTCTGTTGTCTTTTTGAATTCACCCAGCGCCGCCACAGTGATCCGGGTACCTATCAAAGGGCACAACCAAACCGCGACATTGAGAGGAGTGGGGGCGGCGCCTGACCTCATGCATTCGGTGCTCCTTCGCCCATTCTTCATCGACCTTGTACCGCCCGTCCGAGAAGAGGTTGGCGCCGGGCGCGACGGGAACCGAGTAGACGGGCCACCAGGAGTTCCTAGCCCCCATGGCCGCAGGCCCGATCGGCGCAGGCGTGGCAGCGTCCCGGGGCGGGAAGTCGAGCTCGAGCGGCATCGAGGCCGTCCGGGTTGCTGTGATCGTCTCGAGGGAGTTGGAGGCGGTGCTGGTCGCGACGCTGGTGCTGCTGCTGCTCTGGTTGTCGTGTGGACGGGCCAGGGCGCAGGTGGCGGCGATACAAACGCCGAGAGGCTTTGCGAGATGCATGTTGATTTTGTGGAGAGTTTTTCTTTTTTCGTTGAAACCGTCCGGAGGATTCGGGGACGCGGTATATGACTGAGAGATGAATGCTTGCTGGTATTATGTGGGTGGGTATACTGAAGCGTAACGTCTGCCCGGTGTTTGTCTAAATGGATGTTTTGATGGTGCGCGGTGGATGGCAGCCTGGGTTGAGGGATGGGAATTGAGAAGGAAAATACCAAGCTGTTCCCGCTGGGACAGAATAATAAAGTAGCAGGTGCGCGACAAGACCAGAAGGCGCCGGTCTGGTGGGAAGATCAAGAGGAAGTCGTTCATAGATGGAGCTCTCCTGCCTCGCATCCATCCCTCGCATTTATACAAGGACGATAAATTCACACCAAAGGCAGGCAGTTTCGAGGCTTGACACAACGGGAGCCGCAAGCGGGTAAATACCCGTCACGCAAAGCACTGCAGCCTGCCGCTGTAGGTGACTACAGTTGAATTCGCCACCTTCTTTCCTGCACCGCTCCGAGATGGCAGCGGGCAAACGACCCAGAGGCCCAGATCGGAGGACGGACGACATCTCAAACACGCATGCGAGTCCGAGATTTTGGAGCTCCGCCTGAACGCCTCCTCGCTCTTGGAAACATGCAGGTCTTGCTTCCCTGTGTGACGACGTTGATGCCAGCCACCGTGGTCGACGAAAGCTTGTTCGTTCTTATCCCCAGGCCTCAAAAAATACCTCGGACTGTAGCGTTCCGTCTACTAATGTAAACCCAGACATATCTGGTCCGGGTACTTTCTGAAAAGCCTAGGTAGATGTAGCCCTTCTGAGACCTCCTGTCACTTCCCCCAGTAACCTTCGGCTCACGATCCCTAGCATGCGACGCCTTTTCTTGTGGTAATTGTGGGACTTTTTAAGCGACCTCAACTACTCTCGGCGCGAGGTGGAATCCATGCATAAATCGAGTCGAAGATATGGCCTCAATTCCTAGGATACGAAAAGTCGAGAGTGAGCGACAACCTTCAACACCAGTCCTGGCCACATTAAATGCCCCCCACGGGTTTTCAAATTTGCCAACAACCTGGTGGCATCAATCACGTCGGTTGCCAGTTTGGGATCACTTCCCTGTGCTGGCCATCGCATCCAAGGAGAAGTATAGTATGTCGCACAGCAACACCAACCATGTCGAAGAGGAGCCCGATCTGGATCTCAATCCGACTAAACCCTCGTCGTGCGAGGCCGGCGAGGGAGGGATCAGGAAGTGTTGTAAGCCCAAGTACGGCTACTAGATAGAGAAGATGCGGGGGCCTCTCACGGCGCCCTAGGGCATGTCCGTCATAAAATCCCAAGGTCGGGTTCAAGTCGCGCTCCATGAACGACAGGCGGGCGGCTGGCCCTTCCATATCATGCACAACTGGCTGTACGACAAGATGTGCGTCCTCCACTTCGTGCCCAAATCGGCGGACGATGAAGACGGAGTGCAGAATCGGGCAGAGGACCAAGTTTTGGAGGCTGATGCTGGTTGGAAAGAGGGACAATGAAGACTAGCGAGGATATGCGAGGAAAAAATAAGCTCGATCCGAATATCAAGGGACGTTAACAGCAGCTTTACGCATCAATATCTCCAACGCCTGGAATAGCATATTATGCCACCCGCAAAGTGCGAAAGAGGAGACCAGGGCGATTCGTGCTAAGCTTCAAAAGAAAGGCAGGCCAGGCGCGCTTTATCATCAGCAAAAGGCGACTTCAAGCCGGGAAGGCGCGTCAGACGAGTACATACTTCCCAGACTTGGGCGGTCCAGCCGTTGCCAGTGTCGGCGACGGCGACCTCGAGGCCTTCTTGCCGCCGGCGTATACGTCCCACAACGGAGAGCCTCGAGGATGCGATATTCGTCAGGGTCCTCTGCGTCGCCGTTCAATCGAAACTAGTTCGTCACCGTCTCGCACGCACTTCAGATTTTCCCGATATGTATCTGGCTACCAGCTCCAGGCCTGGAGATATAAGGGGAAAAAATATAAAAAAAAATAATAAAAGGAAAAGAAAAACCTCTGATACAACGGAAGTCTCGATTAGAATAGGGCCGTATCCAATGTTTTGGCCAAGTCCTCGTAAACAATATCCAGCCATTTCATCCTTTCCGTCACCTGCCCCCTGTCGTACTCCATCTTCCCGACCTTACTGAGATCAATCCCAAAGCTGTTGAGGAATTCTTCTTTGCCTACGTCGCTGGCCGCAAATGTCGCCTCGTAGCCCGTCGAGATGATGAGGGAAAGGGCTGGAGCCTGCAATACGGCGCGGAACGCCTTTCTGAAAGCCTCCAGCTTTCTCTTCACTGGTGAGCAGGGCATCTCGTTAGCCGGTTTGTCGACACCGTTCCGCGGGTGGTGAGGGGACATTGCGACGTGGGGCTGTACTTGCGCTGTTCGCACGCTTTCGCCCTCCGCCCGTGATCATCGCATTTGTAGCCGGCGACCCCCACCACAAAGACAGTAGCCAGCGCCCACGCACCCGAATGCAAGCAAACCCCCTTAGCAGCGAAGACCAAATAGGTCTTCCATCCACCACCCAAGACTGCTACCGCTGTGACGACGCCGTGCGTGTCACGTCGAGCTTGATAGCTCTTTAGAGATTCGCTGTGCGCATCTTGTGCATCGATAGTTCCGATCAGGTCAGCGAATGCTTTTCCCAGCTTTTGCATGCTCCAAAAAGATTCCTTAAGGAATCTCTGCTGGGAAAATCTCTTCTGAGCATCTTCTGCTGGGTTCATTGGTAGTAAGTATACGGTGTTGTTTGGACGACTGTACCCATAGGGCAACCTGAAGACACAATGTTGCGTGGGGTTCCTACCTCTGCCGTCAAATTGTTCCAGCTGATTTATGAGTTCATTGTATTGATTTTTAAATCCATCGTATTGCTTTGGAGACAAGCTGTGCCGTCGGGTGCACTCGTAGCCGCCGGCTGGTTAATTTCGCGACTGCATTGGACTGCTACGTTCTGCAGTCGACCGTTTCGGACTCTCTGGTCAGTATTGCTTCCCACTGCGTGCCCCCACACCAGACGAGCAGCACCATATTTTCAATACCGACTGGGAGAAGAGCGTTTGTTTGAAACACAACATAAAACTAACTAGTAGCTCGGTTTCTGGAGACCCAGACGAGAGAGTAGTGCCTCCCTCCATATGCCTGGTCACGGAACTCCAGGCCTCAATAGCGGAGGGGCCTAGTCTGGAAATTAGTCCAAGTCTATGGTGATAAGGTTAGTTAGACTGGACAAACAGTTTGCAGAGCTCGCACGTTGGTGTCAGTGTTTGGGACTCACGCCTTGTCGCTGTAGTCTTCCCAAGAGTGCCCTCGCACCCCCTGAGATAAGCATCGACCCTGAACCTTGTGTATATTTTCGTCGTGCTCTCGTCTTTCCTTTCGGTGCGGAAGTGATAGAACTGCAGTTCCAGTGGCCGCTCGCGTTTCTTGTGTTCAAGGAGCCTCTTTGCGGCATCGCCGAGTTCTGTCCAGAGATTCTCGACCAGTTCATCCACTATCATTGCGCCATGCCCCGATAGGTTGCAGGAGATTTGGACCTAATTGTAAAAAAAAAAAAAAAAAAAAATGAATAACTTGTGCTACTTTTGTCCTTGTGCTACTTTTGTCTTCGTGTCTCCCTCTGTCCTCGGCTTGTCTTCGAAAGGATTTGATGTGCGTAGAGGCATTCAACTAACCGGTGTGAAGAGTCTATCACTAGGGGTGTTGCAATCGCAATGGCGTCCTTCATGGTTACTTGGCATATGCACCTCTCAGCGTTCTACAGGGACTACGGTTTGGCCTGGGCCATTACGGGCCTGGTTGCCTCTGTCGCATCACTGGGCTCGTGGATGATAAACGAGGCTAGGCGGCAGTGCACAGCGAGATGCAGGAGGTCAGTGACGAGGCCCCTGGAGGCTGCGAAAAACAAAACCCTCGATGGAAGCGACGAGAAGCTGGATGGTCATCAGTTTATAATTGTCGACTATTTAGTCCGCCGGAAAACAAACGCACAATGGATAGAGATGGAGAACCGGTATTTGCGGCGGCGAGGGGCCCCGCGGTGTGTAGGCCGCGCAAAGAGAATGATAAGCTGGTGCTGCTAAAACCACTCGTGTATCGGCACAAGGCGGTCCCCTGGCAAACCTTATATAGAAAGGAATTTGAGCACGTCATAACGGCGAGAAATGGTGTTGGTCTATAAGCTGGCGAAATGGAACACGCTAAGAACGATTTCTAACATGGCGGCAAACCCTCGCTTACCAATACAGTTTGCCTAGTAATCGCAACCTTTAGCATCCGAAACCCGACCTCATAGCGCATATGCGGTCGGCCAGTACATATTGCACCTTCCGAAACGGTCTGACGGTGACGTCTGATCTCGTCATGTCGGTACATGGATGTCGGGCGGGCAAGCACAGCGAATCGTGTTGCGGGGTCGAGATAAGATGGGGGCGGATGTGCATGCCGCTTCACCCCTCAATCCTGGCATTTGTAATCGTATCCTGCCGTGGTCTCGGGTATTTAACGCGCTGAAAGACATCTTTAGGAGTCTTCGGGGCTTGCCAAATACCTCGACATCTCTGTGTTGATGACCACCAGACTACAACAGCTAAGCTCGCACCTGACCAGGCACGTCAAAATGGGTATCAAGACCGACTTCCACCTGTATACCACTGGCACGCCCAATGGCATCAAAGTTTCTATGCTGCTCGAGGAGCTCGGCCTCGAGTACAAGGTAAGAACTACAGGTCGAGTCGAGGGGAGGGAAGGCCAGAGGCGGCCTGTCCCAGGAGATGCGCGCTGACGCCGTCGAACAGGTGACGGCCATCGACCTCAGCAAGGATACGCAGAAGGAGCCGTGGTTTTTGGAGATCAACCCCAACGGACGCATCCCGGCTGCTACCGACACCCTGCCCAACGGCTCGACCATCAACCTGTTCGAGTCTGGCTCTATCATGCAGTACTTGGTGGACCGCTACGACCACGAGCACAAGGTGTCGTACCCGCATGGTACAAAGGAGTACTACGAGGTCAACAACTGGGTGAGTTGGTAGCCACCGATGCCTCACCTTTTTACTCACAATCTAGGTAGGAGGTGGCTAACTTGGAGGATGCTCCTTCTACTGGACAGCTCTTCTGGCAAATGGGAGGTCTGGGCCCCATGCAGGGACAGGCAAACCACTTCGCTCGTAAGACTCTTTTTATCCCCTTGCTCCTGCCTGCTGCTTGCTGCCGCAGGGCTGGAAGGGAGAGTGCTGACAAGGGGCAAATCCTTATTATGACCATCCCCCACATAGGCTACGCGCCCGAGAAAATCCAGTACGGTATCGATAGGTACCGCAACGAAACCCGCCGTCTTTACCGCGTAATGGACACCCAGCTCGGCAAGAACAAGTCCGGGTTCCTGGTCGGCGACAGATTGACGATTGCCGATCTTTCGTGCTGGGGGTGGATTGCGGCTCACAGTTTGTCCCCTCTTCTTTTGGCCGTTTGTGAATCCTTTTATTCTCTCCTCCGCTGACCGCAATTCACAGAATGGGCCGGCATCGACATTTCGCCGTTCCCTCACCTGAACGCCTGGCTCGAGCGCCTAGTCCAGCGGCCCGGCGTCGAGAAGGGTCGCCATGTGCCCACCAAGCACACAGCCTTGGAGATGAGGAATTTGACGGAGGAGGAGCTGGATGCTAAGGCTTCCGCGTCTCGCGCCTGGGTTCAGAAGGGTATGGCGGAAGATGCCAAGAAGTAGGTGCATATTCTAGAATGTGTGTTTGGTTTTGCAGGAATGCAATGTAGGGACTCTCACGCTTTGCAAGATTGAACGTGAAAATCATCATGTGATCGGGTAATAGCCAGAAGCCTTCCATATTGGAGCCCCACCCACCGCCCCACTACTCAGCATGGGCGACCACCCTAGGAAAGGACTCGCGGCGCGTGGCGTTGCGGAAAACAGTTTACGTAATCACAGATGAATGCCCGCGAACGGTAAGCGAAGAAACGAGAAGGCGACTTCGCCAGAGGCAATTTCATTTTCTTACCACAACCTCTCGTGGTGCCGTTTGCATCCGCGATTCCATCAAACAACCCTTCAGTCGTATTGTGCGCTGGAGTCGCACGGCCAGCAAGATGTCTTGGAGAAACCAGGGAATCACGGGTTCCAACAACATCCCGCTGGGAAAGACGCGCCGGTTTGGTGGCGATCCCGAGCCCGAGGCACCACCCAGCAACTATGCGCCGCCACCATCCTCGTACGCACCGCCCTCGGTCGCCTCGACTGGCCCCGACCGCGAGCTGAAGCGCGGTCGCAGCCCTGAGCCCAGTGAGTCTCCAGACCCTTTTGATACGCACGCATGATGACAGAAACGCTGACAAGGGGTGCAGGGTCCGAAAATAATGGCCCGAAGCCGCGAAAGAAGCGAAACCGATGGGGCGAAGCGACCGAGAACAAGGCTGCCGGCCTCATGAACCTGCCCACCGCCATCCTGGCCAACATGACCAACGAGCAGCTCGAGGCCTACACGGTCCACCTGAGAATCGAGGAGATCACACAGAAGCTCAAGATCGACGACGTGGTGCCGGCCGACGGCAACCGGTCGCCCTCGCCGCCGCCCCAGTACGACAACCACGGCAGACGTGTCAACACCCGCGAAGTCCGCTACCGCAAGAAGCTGGAGGATGAGCGCCACAAGCTCATCGAGAAGGCCATCAAGACCATCCCTAACTACCACCCTCCACAGGACTACCGGCGCCCCACGAAGACCCAGGAGAAGGTCTACGTGCCGGTGAATGACTACCCGGAGATCAACTTCAGTGAGATTACTAACCTCCCGACCCTTCTAACCGTGTTCCTAACCCCCCCGATCTCCCCCGTGTGCCTCGGCGTGATTCCGGAGGGCAGCATTGTTCGTGTCCGCGCCTGCATGCCATGCCCTCGCGACGACGCGTCTGGAAGAAATGCCGACTTGAAGACTACTGCAGGCTGCACTTGACTTTTACTCACATGAATGGCTTGACCACGTACTAACACTAGCTCTACTTGCTCTCAAGTTGGCTTGCTTATCGGACCCCGTGGAAACACCCTGAAGAAGATGGAGTCCGAGTCCGGTGCCAAAATCGCCATCCGCGGCAAGGGCTCGGTCAAGGAGGGCAAAGGACGCTCCGATGCTGCTCACACTAGCAACCAGGAAGAAGATCTCCACTGCCTCATCATGGCTGACACAGAGGAGAAGGTCAACAAGGCCAAAAAGCTGATCCACAACGTTATTGAAACTGTGAGTATCGTCGCGTCCAGCCCACCTCCCTTTCGGTATCTCTTCTGGTGGCTTTGTGCTGACAACTGGTTTTTCTCTTTTCTTTTTCCCAGGCTGCCTCAATCCCGGAGGGCCAGAACGAGCTCAAGCGTAACCAGCTTCGTGAACTCGCAGCTCTGAACGGTACTCTCCGAGACGATGAAAACCAGGCGTGCCAGAACTGCGGCCAAATTGGGCATCGCAAATGGGAGTGTCCCGAGAAGCAGAACTACACTGCCAATATCATTTGCCGCGTCTGCGGGAATGCTGGCCACATGGCCAGGGATTGTCCCGACCGACAGAGGGGTGCGAGCTGGCGTAACGACGGCCCCGCGTTCCGCTCTGCTGGACGTCTTGGCGCTGGCAGCGGTGGTGGTGGCGAGGTCGTAGACAAGGAGTACGAGGTAAGGAAACCTGAACAATGCAATCGTGACTTTCCCGAGGATAGAGAAGAACCTGAGCTAACACTGCACACCAACTCTAGGCGCTTATGGCGGAACTCAATGGCGGAGCGCCGCCTGCCCGTATCGAAGCAGGACCTGGTGGCGGCGAAAGCAGCGGTGGTGGTGGTGGTGGTGGCAACAGCACGCCTGGCGGAGAATCCGCACGACCCTGGCAGCGTGGCCCAAGCGGAGGAGCCGCTCCTTGGCGACAGCGCCACCAGGATCGCGACAACGAGGACGGCAATGGCGGCGGCGGCGGCGGTTTTGGAGGCGGCTCGGGCGGACCAGCGCCGTGGGCTCGTGACCGCCAGAACCGTGGCAACGACCGTGACCAAAACGAGGGCGAGCCCTGGCGCAACCGCGACCGGGACCGAGACCGAGACCGGGATCGGGACCGAGGCTACCAGAACGGGCACGGTGATGGCGGGTTCTCCGCCCCGCCTCCCTCGGGACCATCGGCTCCCTGGAACCAGCCGTCGTCGGGCGCACCTGGTTATGGAGGGTATCCCGGCTACCCTGGCTATGGCGCGCCGCCCGGAATGGGGGTTCCTGGCATGCCCGCGCCCCCGCCTGGCCTCCCGGGTGCTCCTCCAGGTCTTCCTGGCGTGG
>GL876977.1:551851-575398 GCA_000193285.1 Magnaporthiopsis poae ATCC 64411 | reverse complement strand
AGGTTGGCCAGTGGCGGCATCAGCGCAGGTCGCGGTCGGTGCGCGGCAGGCCCTCGGGTCGCTTGGCGTCCGGGGAGAGCTTGCGCAGGGCGTTGGCGAGGATCTGCTGGAACAGGTTGAACTTTATGACCTGGGCGCCCTTGACGCCGCCCACGACCTGCATGGGCGCCTTGAGCGGCCGCCCGCCCAGCGCGAGCGTCTTGACCTTTTGGTGGTGAGTCAGCATGCGCGCCAGGATGGTGCACGTCGACGCGCAGAAGCCGTCGGTGACGAGCACGATGTCCTTGGCCTCAAAGTGCGGCTCGGGCGGCGTGTCCTTGGCGCCGTAGCCGGAAACGACAAAGCCCGGCTCGCCGACCGTGTCCTCCTTGGTGAAGTTGTAGCGGAGGATGCTGGAGACCTTGTCCTCCTTGGTGGCGACGGGACCGCCCCACACGGCGTTCCAGTCCGCGTACCGCTTCAGGTCCTTGTCCAGGACGTTGTTGAACGCGGACCGCTCCTGCTTGGTGCCGTAGACGTCCTTGCCGATCAGGTTCCAGGCGTCGGTCGCGCGGATGCGGGTGCCGTCAAAGGGCGGGTCGGCCTTCGGGAAGAGGTTCCGGTACAGTTCGTACGACTGGAAGAGCAGCCCGCCGCCGTTGGCCTGGACGTCGATGACGAGCTTGGTGCGCTTGGCCTTGCGGCACTCGCTGATGAAGGTGCGCACGACGCGCCGGAACTCGTGGAACTCGCGCGTCGTCCGCGGCGCGCCCGACTTGGGCGAGAAGGAGAAGATGGAGAGCACGGCCACATCCTTGTACTCGGTCTCGTTGAGGAAGTACCCCGCGATGTAGTCGTTGTAGTGCTTCACCACGGGATAGGGGTAGCCCACGACTGTGGGCGCCGAGGCGGGCGTCCCCGAAGTCTTGACGGCCTTCTTCTTGCTGTTCTTGCTGACCTTGGTTGCGGTGGGGTTCGCCTTGGAAGAAGAAGACGTTGTGGTGCTGCTGCTGGATGTGGTGGTAGCTGTCGTTGTTGTACCGGTGGTAGACGACGTGGTCGACGTGGTGGCCGCTGTTGCCTTGACCGACAGTGACGACGACACTGCGCGCCTTTCGGGAGCCGGGATCTCGTACGCCAGGTGCAGATCGCGGCCATTCTCGATATCTGTGAGATCCTGTTGCAGAATTGCATAGTTAGGGAAACTCTTGACGGATCCGTTAGCGTACTTGTAAACACTGAAGTCGGGGAGCTCGACATATCCGCCGCTTGTGAAGTAGCGACCGCCACCACGAGCGAGAGTCGCCGGGGAGGAGAAGAGGTTGTTATACTGCGCGTCCGGGTCTTGGAGCGCGCTGTTCGCGGCCACAATCTGTAGGTACTCAACGATGGCGAGGCCGTCGATGCTGACGACCTCGGATGGCTCAAAATGCTTGCTCTTGGCCTGCTTCCGCAGGTCTTCCACGTCGTAGACCTTGGGGAGCTCGATGCCGTCCTTGGATACCGACACGAGAGAACGGCTGACCTGGAAGCCAAAGACAGTCAGTAGTGCGGGCCGGTAGTCGAAGTGGCCGTCGTAGACCTGGTTGTAGATGGCGTTGAGCTCCCAGGCAAAGTCGAGCTGGGACTTGTAGCCGCCCGCCCGCAGCTTCTCCTTGATCTGCTTGAGACCACCGATTAGGTCGATGGGTGGGAACAGGTAGCCGTCGGGAGGATTCTTGAGGTATCCTAATGTGCTTTGCTGTTCGACATAGGGGATTAGAGAGTCGATTAGCTCAATGTCTTTGTCAAGGTTCAGGGGGACGGATGCCAGGCAGGCCAGTGCCACCGATGGCTTCATTCGGGAGTCTATTCCGAACTCGGCGGCTTGACGGGCGACGCGGCAGGGCTCGTGAGTGCTGTTATACGTCGACTGGCGGTCCCAGAGCAGGCCCCTGGCGGACACGCCCGAGAGGAGGGCCGCAAAGGCCCATCCTAGTGCTCGCACCATGGTGTCGAGCTCGTATACGAAGGGATGTGGGGGCGGTTAGGGAGAAAGAAGCCGGAGAGGTAGGATGTTGGAGAATAGAGAAGAAAGTGAACAACTCAGGGCACTCGATTTCATGGGCCGCCAAGAGACAAGGACAAGGACGGGTATATAAAAAAACAAACCAACAAACAAGTTGGAGTGGTACTTGGCGGATGTTGTAAAGACAGCTTGGGTAGGGAATAGCCGCCGTCTTAATGTTGAGGTTGCCATCGCAGCTGAGTGTTTATCGGGATGCTTACTAGGGGGGTGAGCGGTCCTGCCAAGCATCCCAGCTCCCCGCAGCCGCCCCTCCACTCCGAGTCCAGGCCCTCTTCTGTCGCCCGGAGCACTGCGCCATGGCAGCAACTGTCTGTTTGAATCCTGTGTCCCAGGCTACATAATTGCCCAATAAGCACCTCGTTCCGACCGAGGCTTTTGGATACCGCAGTTGTCACTCGGATCCTCTGAGCACACTCGACACGCGCCAGCTCGGCACGGTCCAAGACCAAAAGCTCAAGACTTGGTTAGTTGAGTAAGTGGCAGAGAATCTATCACTAGATAGCCCTGCTGCTTAGCAGGTGCATATTTCGAAACGAGCGAAAGGGGGATAATGAGTGTGAAATGAAGAGCACCGCCTGCACATCGCAGATCCAGGAGGTGGTGGGCAGGTCAATCCAGCCTGGGCCGCTAGACAAGCCCACAGAAGTCGACCGCACGAGCTCGCCGCGATGGCATTCCAGTGGTTGTTCGTGACGCTATTCTTCTTGGAACAACGTCTTGAGAGCGACAGACACCTGCGAAGGCTGTCCGACATTGAGAGTGTCGCTGCAGACTGCAGGCTGACGGTTGAAGGATGGAGTTGACTGGAGACGAGAGGAATAAGCACGGCGAGTGCCTGGGTAAATTTAGGGGGCGGTGGCTGATTGATGACTCCATCAGAGGGTGACCGCGGTCGCCAGTCAGCGGACCGTTTTCCCTGCCTTCGCCCGAGTTTCCCATTATACACCCTCTAAAGTAAGAGAAAAAAAAAAAAAAACTGAAAAAAAAAAAAGATAAACAAATTAAAAGTTACAAAGGCAGCGTGCTGAGGCATGTTGATAATGATAATTTAGTTGGAGATATTGAAAATCGCACCGAGAATAGGCAACGAGACAAAACAAAAGAAATGACCCAGACCCGATTTGAACGGATAACCTTTTGATCTGGAGTCAAACGCGCTACCGTTGCGCCACTAGGCCATTCGTGATGTGCATTCCTTGAAGGTAAGTTATGAATCGTAGGGCTGGGAGGGCCAGGGCAAGCAACCCCGCCAGGAGTCCCCATCGCCCCAGCCCAGTTCCCCAAAGACGCATCCACTCGAATACGTCAGGGGCGGATAATCGGACAGCTGCTATCTTTTCCTTCCGCAATGGACGCGACTGCTTCAGCACATGCTCCAACAGAATCTCGATCGCGCCTGGAGCGTTCCCGCCAAAAGACACCGTCCACTGGGCTCTGGGCTGGTTAAAAACCCTCTCTCCTCACGTCGCCGATGGTCCACGTCTTCGATTGAACATTGAAAGGCCACCAACACTCAGCTCAGCATCGCCAGCAACAGCAACGGGACTTTGAAATCCACCCATCATCGCGACCTCGATCTCCACATCCGGCACGACTCGGCAACCAACGCACAATGACCCCAATGGACACTGTATCCGGCCTGTTGGCCTTTGCGCAGCGCCAGCTCGACCGCCTCATCAGCCCTCAGGCTCGCTGTCGCATCTTCGACCGAGTCCAAGCGTTCGCTGCGGCGCGCCCCCTTTCTTTTGTCAGTGGGCCGTCTTCTTCTTCACTGCAGAGGATGAGGGTGTAAACCAATCCCAACCATTCAACGTTCGCTTCGTGCTAACAATTCCCGTTCAATGTGTCTCCTATCCGCTGTTTTCCTACCATGCAGACCTTCATTGTTGCCCAGGTTCTGACCTCGCTGCTTCCAATCGGGCTGTTCCTTGCCTTCACCATCTCGGTCCTGGCCGTCTCGATGGGCGCGGCGCTGCTCTTCTCGCTGTTCTGGCTTGGCGTCGCGCTCCTCTTCCTCATCCCGGCGCTCTTCATGACCGTCTCGCTCGGCCTGCTCGTCTTCATGTGGGCGGTCGCTGCCCGCTTCGCCTGGTATGCCCTCCCCGCCCGCATCAAGGCCTCCATCACGGCTGCTGGTGGTGCCCCGCGATCGTCCGAGGAGCATCAGCACAAGGGCCGCCAGAACGGCTACCGCGAGGCCCACTATCCGTCCTACGCGGCCGCGGCCGCGGTGGGGGCCGCAAAGGATGCTGGCAGTGGCCAGGCCGAAGATCACAAGATCCCCCCCGCGCGCAAGACTGTCATCGACGCGGCGCCTCCGCCCCCTAAGCTCGAGACTAATGGATCGTCGCTGCCTCCGGAGGCCGTTGGGGTTGCTGACCTCGAGAAGTTCAAGGAGATGAAGGAGGGGCTGATCACCCCCTAGTCGAAGCATTTCGATGCGACCCGGGTTTGAAAATTCACCCAGCTACTCTCATCTCAGAGGGTTTCCCATCTGACCACTGTCGTTTCTTCCTGTACTAATAACTCGGCTTCTTTCCTTGATGGAATTCCTATGTTTTCGGGTTCGGACGGGGTATTTTGGCACCGCACTCTCAAGTGCGGATTTCCCACTTGCTTTCAACCACATGAAGCGCACAAGGTACCAGGCCTTAATGTGCGAAATTACTATGGCGCCTTTGCTTTCAATTGTTTAGCTACTCGGATACGGAGGATGGTTCGGACAGATGATGACGGATAGGTTTGTTGCTAGCTTCTGACATGCGACACTGACCGATCAATTGACCAATTATATCAAGACTTGCTTCGCGGAAGACATGTGTTCATGCAGCTCAGATTCGATGGTATCCCAGCCTTTTGTCTGTTCATTTTCTTGCTCGTGTCAGTGGCGTGACGTCAAGAGCTCAGTGCCTGGAACGGCATAGTTCCCCGCTCCGCTCCAGCACATGATCACGGCTCCGCGCGCGGGTCCTGTCTTGGAAGCTCGTGCATCGCTAGCTAAGCTCGGACCATGCATTGACGCGACGCCGTCGCCTCTCACTTCTTCCCGCGGCAAAACTTGGGTCAGGAACGGTCGGAACTGTCGACTCAAGGCGGCACCGTTGGGAAGGGGGACCTCTTTGACTTTCCCTAGCACTGCGATACGGTTTCTCGTCTCGTTTTTACATTTTACCCTCTTTACCCGCGTCGGGGTCTTCGCCATGGCGAACCCCTTTGCCTTCAGACCCGTCCAGGTAACCTTCTGGACGACGGCTGTTTACTTGGCACTGCTCATACCCCTTGTCTGGATAAACGAGGGTGTCCCTCCCGTCAACCCTGATAGCTCGTAGGCAATCCCCATAAAAGCCCTGCCCATTTTGTTTGATCTGGAGCTGGAGCTGATCAGGCGACGACACATTGCAGCCTTTTCCTAGATCGTGGTCTCAACATAACCGAGGCCTGGGCCGATTTGCAGGAGATCACGCAGTTCTTCCACCACCCGAACAGCAGGAAAAACGACCATGTGCGGGACTACCTGCTGCTCCGGATGGAACAGATTATCAGCGAGAATAAGGCGCAGGACCAGACCACCATCTTTAACGACGTCTCGTCAAACCTAACCTTCAAGCACTATGGCATTCCCGTCCACTACCAAGGCAACAACCTCTACGTCTATATCCGTGGCCAGGATGACGTTGAGGGTGAATGGTGGCACGACGCGACGGCCGGCAAGCCCGTCGGAAAGGGAGGAGTTCTAGTGAACGCTCACTTTGACTCGTAAGCCCATCTCTCTTCCCCATCTCTCATCTTTTGCCCGGCGTCTTCCCTTGGTTGCGTGCGGGCTGTACTGATTGCCGGCCGTGCATCTTTCAGTGTTGCCACTGCTTATGGCGCTACGGACGACGGCATGGGCGTGGCGACGGTCCTCCAGATGATCAGGTACTTCACCACGCCTGGAAACCAGCCGCGCCGTGGCATCGTCGCCCTGCTCAACAACGCCGAGGAGCCGGGCCTGCTGGGCGCCGCCGCCTTTGGGCAGAGCCCCCTGCTGCCCTTTATCCACACCTTCCTCAACCTGGAGGGTGCTGGCGCCGGCGGCCGCTGCGTCCTGTTCCGCACCACCGACCAGGAGGTGACGAGCGCCTTCGCCAACGTGCAGTCGCCCTTTGGGTCCGTCATCGGCTCTGACGGCTTCAAGCTCGGCCTCATCCGGAGCGGGACCGACTTTTCGGTCTGGCACGACATCTTTGGCCAGCGAGGCCTGGACCTTTCTTTTTTCAGGCCGCGAGCGCTCTACCACACGAACCAGGATGACGCCAGGCACGCGAGCAGGCGGAGCCTTTGGCACATGATGGCCAACTCCCTCACGACCCTGATCAACCTCTCGGCCGAGACGGGGTCCGACTACATCGGCGAGCGGCCCGATGGGGCCAAGGACAAGGTCCCGAACGGATCTGGCAGCGACGGTGTCTGGTTCGACCTCTTCGGCAGCTCCTTCGTGCTCTTCAACCTAAGGGGCATGTTTGCGTGGTCGCTGACCATCCTGATCGTGGGACCGCTAACACTGTTCCTTATGTTTTACCTGGTTCACTTGAAGGACAAGAGCTACCTCTTCTCCTCGAAGCTGTCAGCCTCCAGCAACGACCCAGACGGAGCCGAGTCGATCCAACTCGGCGGCTGGAAGGGGCTGTTCCGCTTCCCTGTTGCTCTCGCTGTGTCCGGGGCCCTGGTCGTCGGGTCGGCTCTTCTGCTCAGGAAGATGAACCCATTCATAATCTACAGCAGTGAATACGCCGTGTAAGACAGTTCCTGCCCGCCCTTCAAGTGATTTGAAAACAACACATTACTGACTCTGGGGTGACAAAAGCTGGGCTATGATGACGTCCCTCTTTTACTTTGTCTTTTGGGCCATGATGAGGGGCGCCAGCATCATGCGGCCAAGCGCGCTACACCGACTTTATACCCACCTATGGCTCTTCTTTTTCGGTTGGATCGTCCTCGTTGCTGTGACTGTGCTGGAGGATAGGATGCAGATCGCTTCCGGCTACATGTTTGTTTTCTGGGAGTCGCAGGTCTTCCTCTCGACCTTCCTTGCCGTCTGCGATCTTTTCTCCTTGCCCAAGAAATCGGATATTGCGCGAAGTGTTGAGGAGGAGGACCAGATCCGCGACCATCTCGAAGCCGTTCCTCGTGCCGATGATCTGATTTCCCCCTCACCTGGCGAAGCCGCCAGCCAGAACGAGACCGGATTGGAGCGGCGAGGACGGGACGACTCGGAAGAGGAGGACCAAGAATTCGCCAATGAAGAGACGCCACTCTTCAGGAAATCCCAAAGTGGGAGGCTTGACACGTCGTTCTTCCGCAGGGGCTATCGCCGCTCTTTGTCGGCCATAATGGAGACTTCCAGGGCCGGACATGACGGCGAGCAAACGCGGCAGCACCACGAGCCGTACGGGAAGGAGCAGTTCTGGTCGGGGGAGATGGTCTCGTCTACGTGGTTGCTGCAATTCCTGCTCCTGGGCCCATTCCTCATCATCCTTGCGGCACAAATCGGACTTCTTCTCACTTCGGCCACAAATCAGACCGGCTCGGACGGCTCCAACCTGCTGACGCCGTACCTCGCCGTCGCCACCCTTAGCATCGTGCTGCTTGTACCGCTCTCGCCCTTCATCCACCGGGTGAGTAAGCATTTGCCGTTACTTCTCCTCGTCGTCTTCGCAGGAACGCTCGTCTACAATCTCGTGGCGTTTCCCTTTTCGCCTGCGGCGCCCTACAAGATCTTTTTCAAGCAGACGCTCGATCTCGAGACGGGCGCGACGGCCGTCCGGCTGTCAGGCATCGAGCAGTACCTCCGCAACATCATTGCGGACATCCCTTCGGCCGCGGGCCAGACCATCGAGTGCGGGCCCAGCATCAGCCGCAGAGACCTGGCCGACTGTGTTTTCGACGCTGCCAGGGTGCCGCCACGGCCGGCCTACGGCAGCGGCAACAACAGCCTGGAGCTGGCTCCCGGCGTGCCGCCGACGACAGAATACTACGGGAAGCTGCTCAGCGTTCGCATCACAAACCGCACCCACGTCACTGCCGGCAGGCGCAGCACTCGTGGACAGGCGCGCCTGCACATCGACGCCGTGAACACGCGCATCGTGGAACTCCGGTTCCCCACCGAGGGGCCGGCCATCCGGTCGGTGAGAGTGGTCGGGGCCGAGCCGTGGGACGCCCGGTTCGGAGCCTTCCCGGAGGAAGGAGCCCGGCTCGTCCGGCTCTGGCGGCGCGACTGGGACCGGCCCTGGGCCGTGGACCTCACGTGGGACGGCGACGGCGGCCTGGACGGTGACGCGGTCGCGCTGTGGAGCGACGCCAACGAGGCGGCGCACACCATGCCGGCCTTCCGCGATGTGGTCCACTACACGCCGCCGTGGGCTGCCGTGTCCAAGGCGTCGCCGGGGCTGGTGGAGGGCAAGAAGGCGTTCAAGGTGTAATGCAAGGTGCTGCTGTCGGAGAAGCAAGGGGTCATCCTGTTGAAATTTGGTATTCATTTGTCTCTCCTTGCTCAGCAACTCTATTTTTGATTAAGACGGTTGACTCTGTGTATCGATGCAGTCGGACTTGCCGTCTACGTCATGCGATGGTTCGATCAAACACTACAAAGTTCCCTGTACCTGCCTGACATATATGAAAGACATCGATCAAGTCGAATAGAGTTCAGTGCCTGGCCCTAAGAAGCTCTCACGAATCAGGGCCATGGCTTGGCGGCAGCTCCAGCCACAGCCACAGCCACAGCACTGCCTGGATAAAGGGGAGATTTTGTCACGAGCCAGGAGAGGACACGACTCGAAGCGCGTCGAGCCCCCACCGCATAAGTCCAATCAATCCATCCAGTCTTTTTTGGCAGCTCGACGACAGCTCCGGGTTCCTGGCCAGCATTACTCGCGCCAATGGCTGAGTGACCCAGCAAGAAAAAAAAAGTAGTCAACCGCCGGCAGGGACAGTAGCACCGCCACATCTGGAAGAGTTCCATTTTGTGGAGGCGAGCGATCTCTTGAGAAAGAGCAACATGGCGAATCGGACTCGCTTGTGACCGAGTGATGATAATCCAATGGAGGGGTTCGTTGCAACCAATGAAATCTCACGCTGGAACTTTTGCCCGCCCCTTGCAAGGTTCCAGTGGCGAGGCCGTCGATTATCAAAGACGTCCAGCCGCCAGCAGTTCATATTATTGGCCAGCTCAGTCCCCGCCGCCCAGTCTTCACGCGTTTCAATATTCCCGATTTATGGCCCGAATCCTGTCCTAACTCGAATCTCAACTACTGGTAACTAGGAGTCTAAAAGATTTTCCTGCTTCCGGCGGTTCGAACGGTATATAATACATATTCGTGACCTCTTGTCAGTGGCCAATTACGGGCCGAAAAGTGCGAGTTGGATGGTTGGCACGCGAGATGTGTGGAGCGACAGGGAAGTGAGTCTCAACTAATTAAAGTCGGGTTTTAGGGGAGGCGACCGTCGACTGGATGGAAACGGAAAATAGAAAAGCAAGAGTTAAGCTATAAAGTTCGAGTCAGGTTACAAAAAAGAATCGGACGAGGGGGGGAGTGCCACCCTTTTCGGACAAAAGCCAGCTAGGGCAGATACGGAAGGCATCTCGCAGTCGCGACCTATTTTTTGCAAGGTCGCCATCGCCCCTCGCGTGAGATCGGATAGGATTGTGGCGGGCTGATGTTTTAAACGAGGCGGGTCGTCGCGTGTTTCGGAACCACTTCCCGGTGGGAGGGGCGGGCGAGCGGGCTGGTGGAGGGCTGGGCTGAACTGGGGAGGTCAACATGATGTCTCTCTGCCAAGGGCGAAAACAAAAAAAAAAAAAAAAGTTCGTGAGTCCAGTCCTTTTGGAGGAGGGGGCGGCACAGCATCCCATGGAACTGCCGAGATGGTGTCCTGCTCGAGGTCTGCCAAAAAGAAGCAAGTGCGGATCCTGAAACTTGAGGCTCCACGAGGACAAGTGAATCAACCAAAAAGAGAGGTGGGGACTGGGCGGGTGGGCGGAAGACGACGGGGTCTCGGCTCGATGGAGTCGAAGGTTTTCTTACTTGAACAAAAAAAAAAAACAAGGCGTGCGGGAGGGGATGGTTTGCGGGAGGATGTTAACATGAGACCGGGAGTGAGGGAGGGAAGAGCCGGGAGAGGAGCTTTAGCACGGCGGGCGGCGGAAGATAATAGAACACAGTGCCAACATAATCTCTGAAGGGCCGCAGCCGAAGCGCCGGGGAGCGGGTGAATGAGGTCCCGGCAGGTACCGCGGCTGGCGGCCGTGCATGGCATGATGAATTGAGGTGGCCAGGCACTTCGGAGAGTTTTCGATATCGCTCCCTGACGTGATTCGGCATGCGCCTAGGCTCGATCGATCTAGGGAGATGGATTTGGCCCAAGCTGGCAGTTGGGGATGTCGATCATGGAAGGGTGATCCGGATCACCGCACCGAACTGCAGGCATGTTGCGTGATATCTGGCAGCTGTAGACCGGTTTACTACAAGGGGAAAAAGAAAGAAAGAAAGAAAGAAACGCCTCATCAAGGCCTCGAGGCACTGTGGCCGTTGGCAATCGAACTCCCGACGGCAAGCTCGATTGAGTGCCAGGTTCCTGTCAGTAACTTGCTGCTGACGAATGATTTCTCATGTTGTCTGTGCTTTTTCGTGATAGGTAGCTCGGATCAAGGAAGGGAGCTTTACAACTGGACGCCACCACATGGCAGGCTGCCGCCCCGCCCCTCCAGTTGGTCTGCTCCTCATTTCAGCTGGCCGTATACAGTCACCACAAGCGGGTGTGTGGGCATGGTGGGGTACTTGGCCGTTCGGTTGTTGCCCTGCTGGATGTAAAAAAGACCGGCTGATTTTGCCGCCGAATTCTTCGTCACATAATCTAGCTCAAAGAAAAAAAAAGAAAAAAAAAAAAAACAATAGGGCCGACTGCGACTCTGGAGAGGCAAGCAACGTCAAAATAGTCTAGTGTACCACCAACGGTAAAAACATACGAGGTGGTAGTGGGAAAGCCGCCTGCAGTCGCAGGTCCTGGAAGGTATTTCCAAACTCCGGCTAGCGGCCAACGGTGGCGGCACACTGAGCAATTAACCGGAAACGGCAGCGGCGACCGGCTGGCTGCCGCATGGTACCTATCGTGACCGGTCATCGTCACAAGCATCGCAAACCTCTCCTCACTTGAACCTCGGGTGTCTGGGCAGTCAGCCTGCCATGGTCCAGGCTTCGAATTCCATGTTTGCTCCTTTTTTGCCCTTGTCGCGCCCTCGGAGCCCGCTTCCTTTCCTGGAATGGACCCCTTGTCCTGCCAAGGGGGGTTGTGGAGCCGGAAAGGGTTGGGCCAGAAGGGAAAAAAAAAAAAAAAAGCATATGCAAATCATCATCATCACAGAACGCCAACCATTTGGGTACCTCTCGGGGCCAAGGTGGGTCGCAGGATAGATCATCTATTTGTAACTAGAACCCTCCTTTCTTTTGTTTTCTCCAGCCCGGCAGCGTTGCGACCCATAATGAAAGAGAATCAATCTTCTGCCCAGTTGAATTGGTTTTTTCCTTCCCGCCGTGCCGGACGTCGCGCCAAAAAGTTCTCGGTGGAGCGATCCCGCATGAACAGGCAGTGACAAGGGGGATCGGTGGGTGGGTCCTCCGCAGAAGCCAGGCCACCCACGAGCTGCGGCTCCAGTTGGGACGCGACCTCAAATGATCTGCCCAGCCAGCCATTGCCCCTTTCGTCTGTGTGGTCGGCCATCACCGAACGGAAATGTGACTTTCCCCTCAGTTCCGACACACAGACAAAACACACAGACAAAATGCGGCGCAAAAGAAAGCAAACCTGCAGTTTTGTCACGAAGGGTGACATGTTCGTATCTGCATAGTGTATGCATACGCTGCTAGCGTACATGCCCGCAGCCGGTTAGGGATTTTGCCTGCGCGGGGTGAGCGTGCCTTGCCGGCTGGGACCCTGGCCGGCCTTTTTCTAGTTTTCATATCGACTTCGGCGTTACATCGGCCTTCTTTACACTTTTGTGCCTGGCTGGCTTTCAGCTCTGATTTTCGTGATGTAAGTGGCGAGAGAAAAAAAAAAAAAAAAGCAAAAAGCCCTGGCTAGATGGGTTTGCTGATTCCAGGGGGACAGTAAATAGACTGGACT
This sequence comes from Magnaporthiopsis poae ATCC 64411, assembly GCA_000193285.1. Classification (NCBI taxonomy): domain Eukaryota; kingdom Fungi; phylum Ascomycota; class Sordariomycetes; order Magnaporthales; family Magnaporthaceae; genus Magnaporthiopsis; species Magnaporthiopsis poae. The sequence continues at coordinate 563,193 of GL876977.1, read as the reverse complement.
GAGGTATCTCGTGTTTCTACGGGCTCATGGTGTGTTTTAAAAGTCTTATGGGGGAAAGGGGCGTGCAAGAAAAGAGTGGTTGGGGTCTGGACCTGCCGCTGATAGGTCATGTATTTGATCATCAAGATACAAAAAAAAAACCCGCGTGGTGGAAATGTGGGCTTCAACCACACACACTCTCACTGGGGCGGCGGAGCCCCTTACCAAACCCTGGTCCCTCAAGTCATCCTCGGTACCCAGACAGGGGCACCCAGAACCCCGGGACCGGATCTTGGCCTATGCAGTTAGTTGGCTGGATCGTGAGAAAAAAGAAAGAAAAGAATCGGAAGCAACAAGGCGAACATGCAGGCGAACATGCAGGCGAACAAGGACCAAAAAAAAAACCCCTGGTTCTCCCCTTCGCCTACTTGTTCCACTTCTGGCATGGGAATCATGTTGTCTACCGGGGGGGTGAGATTTCGCTTTCCTTCAGTCCGGCCTTTCCCCGGCTCTCCTCCTCCTCCTCCTTCCTGCCGGAAGCAGCCCGTTTTCTCCTTTTGCTTTTTTACTTCTTCTTCTGCCGTCATTTTGTTTATTTTGCTTTTTTGACCTTATTCACGGGCTATTATCGCCATGCGAGTACCTGCATACCTAGGTGTTCTATAGAATACCCACATTCGGGGCGTTTAATAATAAAGCACGTAATCGACCTCGACCCTTCCCCCTCCCTCCTTCTCCCAGTCGCCGCTCCATCCCATTCTATTTTGTCCAGCCACCCCCAGCGTTTCTGAGGCCACCTCCCCTCCGGGCGTATGTATAGCAAGAAATGACCTTTTCATAAGGCGTCCCCGACTCATACGGTCCCCTTTTCGTCATCTCTTTTTTGTTTATTTTTGTTTCCCTTTCCCCCTCCTACTTCCACTTCCTATTCTCACCCACGGCCCTCGAGTGGACCTTCCATCGTTTACTATCCATCACAAAGAGTTGCCTCGCGGACCGAGACCGAACCAGAGTGCGCTTTCCGACGGGACGATGAGGTCTCCCCTCACCGCAGCAGCAACGCTGCTGCTCCTTTCGGCCGTTGTGCCGGCGGCGGCCCAAGACCACACAAACTCGACGGCACCGACGACGCCGTCATCTCCACTAGCCGCGCTCCCGGCATGTGCGGTACGTCTTGGATCGGACGAGTGGTGGCGGTGATGGTGGTGGTGGTTATAATCGTGGCGGATGGATGGATATATGCACGATCCGAGGATGGTCTCGCTGACGAGCCGCATCTATCAACGATAAACAGGCAGCATGTTTAAAAACAGCAGTAGCCCAGTCCCCATGCGCGCCAACGGACCAGGCGTGCATATGCACAAACGAAAAGCTGCAGGCGCAGGCGACGGTCTGCATCACCGGCTCCTGCCCCATCAAGCAGACCCTCTTCGTGGCCAACATCACGGCGACGACATGCGGGTTTCCCGTGCGCGACCGCCGGGACCAGCTCAGCGCCTTGGCCATCACGCTCGGCACGCTGTCGGGCGTCTTCGTCGCCCTCCGCGTCGCCGCGCGCCTCCTCATCATCGGCGGGCCCATGGGCGCCGATGACTGGTGCGTCGTGGCCGCCTTGCTCGTGGGCATCCCCGACACCGTCATGATCGTGCACGGCGCCATCGGGAGCGGGCTCGGGCTCGACGTGTGGACAGTGCCGCCCAGCAATATCACCGACTTTGGCCGCTGGTTCTTCATCATCGAGATCTTCTACTTCACCCTCGTCTCCATGACCAAGATGGCGCTCCTCCTCTTCTACCTCCGCATCTTTCCCGCAAGGGGCATCCGACGCCTGCTCTGGGGTACCGTGGCCTTCAACGCCGTCTTCGGTCTCGCCTCTGTGCTGATCGGCGTCTTGCAGTGCAGGCCTGTGCGCTTCTTCTGGGAGAAGTGGGACGGGGAGCACACCGGCACCTGCCTCGACCTCAACGCCATCGCCTGGGGCAATGCTGCCGTCAGCATCGCTCTTGATTTTTGGATGCTGGCGCTGCCGCTGTCGCAGCTGAGGAACTTGAAGCTTCATTGGAAGAAGAAGATTGGCGTTGGCCTAATGTTCGGTGTGGGCACATTGTAAGTCCTGCACCTTGAAATCCTTTGGTTGGTTGGTTGGTTGGTATGAACAAGAAGTCCCTCAACTGACAGATTTCGGCAAAATAGTGTCACCGTAGTTAGTATCCTGCGGCTGCAGTCCATGGTCGAGTTCGCCAGCACAATCAACCCTACCTGGGACCACTGGGACCTTACCAAGTGGTCCACCATTGAGATCAACGTCGCAATCATGTGCGCCTGCCTCCCTTCGCTGCGTCTACTGCTGGTGCGAATGTTCCCGCTCCTGCACGGCACCACGGCCCGGTACGGATCCAAGCCCGATTACAAAGAGCCGAGCAGGGGCGTCTCACGGCCCGCGACGGCCGCGGGTCTTGTGGCCGACGCGATGGAGCTGGGGAACACTAGCCCTGGCAGCGGTGCTAAGAAGGAGTACAAACACGGCCGGCAGCCGTCTCAAGGCGCGACGCGGGAGCTCGGGGTCCAGTCGACGGTCGACAGGGGTTCGCTCGACGACGACGTGGCGACGGTTAAAGGAGGCATTACCTACTCGCGGTCGTACGAGGTGTCGTACGGAGAGCAGGACGAGGAGAGCTTCGTTGGGGCGGGTTCGGAGGGCAGGCCCGGGACTGATAGGAGTGAGTCTCGGGAGAGGGAGCGTGAAAGGCCAGGGGAGGGCGAGAGAGGAGGCGGCGGTGGAGCAGGTGCTCACGGCTACCACCGCCGCTTCCACACCAGCTCGTCGAGCAAGTCCAGTCTCCAGTCGCCACCGGTCGAAAAGATACCAGAAAATGTTATATGAGCTTGTAAGCATTTATATAGCATGGCGGATTAAAGAACGGGATTGTCCAAAAAAGAAAAGTAAGAGAAGAAAGGGAGAATATTTATGACATCCCAGGTTCCCGAGCGCTTCTAAGCTGTCCCCGCGGGTCAGGTCCGTGCTTGTGCTATGCTCGAGGTCTTTGATAGATGCGCGCTTATACCGTGTTGAAACAATAGCGGAGACGGGCGGGTGAGAAGGCGATGGTTATCCCCTTGAACAAGCAGGATAGGCTTCGTGAATGTGGGTGAGACTATGCTGTAGGTAGGTGTATAAAGAAGTTGGCCAGGCCGTAAGGGTGACAGCTGGATCAGGAATCCTTCACTGAGACCTTGTCGGCGCACGTTGCACCGAAGGGCCCTGTGATGGACCGATGGCTCACCAAGAGCGACTCATTCGACGGAAACAGCCTTGATTCGACAACGCATTAGCGCGTCAGCCGCCCCTCGGGTATCATCAGCTTTCGGGTCCGATGCCATTTACCCCTCCTGGACCAGTCCATATCTTCCCGGCCTACTGGCTGCTGCTTTCGCGGCCCGCAAAAATGGACTCATGCTTGGTTGGGTATTAGTCCGACTTGGTGTCGTCTTTCCCTCCAGGCGTGACCTTCCCATCCCCACCGCTACTGCTGCTATCCGAGCTGGAGTCGGCCCTGCGGGACAGGACGTGATCGACGATGCCGAGCTCGACGGCCTCTTGAGACGTGAGATACTTGTCGCGCTCCATCATGTCTTGGATTTCTTCAGGGCTGAACCGCTCGCGGTCTGCGGCGGCGTTGAGATGGCGGCGCACGATCTCGTTGACCTGGGACCGGATGCGAGTGATCTGACTGGCGTAGATGAGGATGTCAGAGGCCTGGCCGCTGGTGGCGCCCAGGGGCTGGTGGACCATGATCTGGCTGTGCGGCAGGGCGTAGCGCTTGCCCTTCTCGCCGCCCAGCAGCAGGATGGCGCCCATGGAGGCGGCCAGGCCGACGCAGACGGTGTGGACTGGCGACGAGATGTACGACATGGTATCGTAGATGGCCAGGCCCGACGACACCTGGCCGCCGGGGCTGTTTATGTACATGGTGATGGGCTTGTGCGGCGCGTCCGACTCGAGCCAGAGGAGCTGCGCAACCACGGCCGCCGAGGTGCTGTCGTCAACCCCGCCGTTCAGGCAGATGATGCGCTCCTGCAGGAGCTTGGAGAATATGTCGGCTGTGGCGGTCGTGATACGAGGTCAGCTACCACGAGCGAGCCACGCGACGGGCACGAGGAGGATGGGTCGGTCACGAACATGTTCGCCAGCCTCCTGCCTGCAGCCAGAAAGTAAGTCATGGGCCGGACCAGGGGTTGAGCACAGTACTCACAGTGACCTCTGTGATGAAAGGGATGGGCACGCCTCCATGTGGCGGCAGGTCCGAAAGCCATCTCCTGCTGTGGCAGGCGAAGCCGGCGCCCAGTCTCCGTGCTCCAATTGACGCTGTACTTCTCCCGGCTGCCGCCCGAAGTAAACTCGGTAGGCTCATATTGCGTATGAGTTGCCGCTGTGATTGCGCGGTCTCTTATGCCGCGCGGCTCACCAGGACAATGAAATAGAGGACAATCTAAGGGAGGAAGGGGACGTAGCTCAGCCAGGGCGGAGTTGCGACGCTGGAAGCTTTAGAGCTGATGTGGGGCGGTTGCAGCTCGCAGCCGCTATCGATTAAGCCCTCTGGGGATCCCAGCCCACCTATCGAAGCAATTTGAGTCGCCAATGTCATTTTTGTCGAACCTCTCCCGAATCAACTCGCTGTTTCACCCAGCCTTTAATCAGAGCCAGGATCCCGCGATATCCCAATGAGCCAGCAATGAAGGCTACAGCATGTCTGCGCACTGTCGGCAGCGCGGGCAGCCTCCAAGGCGCCGGCAAGCGCCTCTTCTCCTCCCAGCAGCGGGCCTGGCCCTCCAGCCATGATCTCCCAGCAAAGAGGCCGCCTGGGGAGGACGCCGAGACCGACCGGTTCATCTCGGAGATGGGGCGCATGGAGCTGCGGCCGCGCATAGACGCCGAAAGCAAGACCATCGCCACTCCGAGCGGCGCCCTGCCGATTTCCCCGCTCATGGACGAGCGCCGCCTGAAGGCGCAGAGAGAGCGGAGGCTTCCTAAGCCCGCCCCCGACAGGTTACGAAACGGGACCTTTGAAAGGCGGCTCGAGAACAACCCATATGGTCAGTGCCTTCCCTGGCCTGCGCCTGCCCCTTGTGGAATTAAGCCGGCGACTGACATGCGGCCGCCCCGCAAAGCCACGGCCCTGGGCACCCCCATACGCATGGACACGGCAACAAACACGCTTCTGCCCAGGTTTTTCCTGCAAGACTTCTACTTCATAAACCATCCCGAAACGGACGCCCCATGGTTTGCACCAACCTCGCTATTCGAGGCTAGCGAGCAACCTACAGAGGAACTTGCTGCCAGCGAACAGCCCGCAGATGATCATAATGTCAGCGAGCAGTCTACAAGAGAGCATGATGCCAGCGAGGGACCCACAGAGGAACATAATGCTGGCGAGCAGCGTGCAGAGGAGCATAATGCCAATGAGCGGCCCACAAAGGAGCACGATGCCAGCGAGCAGCCTACAAGGAACTATGATTCCATACACGAGGCCACGGCCGCGCCAGATGTTATTCCTAGCCCCTCTGGGAAGTAGGCTTCTTGGTAGCGAAGTCATCCCTATTATTTTTTGCTCTCCCCACGCTTGCCCGTTTACTTTACTACCTCACAGGCGGGCCGGCGGCTACTCATTCAACGACGGTAGAATTTATTGGAAGATCGGTTGTTTCGCTGTTCCGTTCATCTTAACCGGTTAGCACCTGAACACCAGTTATCTCGCGCGGCGTATATCGATTTTGCACTGCGGCGCTATTGAGGAACCTCGCCCCGCCACGGCGGGCGCCTACGCCATGTGCCGGCGCGACCTGTTCGCGGCGCTTGCCGGTGGCGTAGGGGTGCCTACGGACCTCAGGCAGTACCGGAACAGGCACGTCAAGATGGCCAATTTTGCGCGCCAGACCCGTGCCGTCTGGCGCGCCGACATGGACGAGCTCGTGTGCGGTCTCATGCGTGCGCGCGTGCTGAAGAGCCTTCAGTACTTGGCCACGTTTTGCGAAGACCCGTTCGAGCCCAGAGATTACATCGTACGGTGCAAGGCCGAACGTCTCGAGGAGGAGGACTGGGGCAAGCACGAGTTTCGCGGGTGCGTCTTGTGGCTTGGCGGTAGTGTCGGCGACCCGGCGAGCAACCAGCCACCGCCGAAGGAGTTCGAGGTCGTCACGGCTTCAGGGGTCAGACGCAACACGGCGTTGCCTGTGCATGATCTGAACAGGCTGCTGGGGCCTGAGGCGGTTCAAACGCTCCGGACGGAGTCTGAGGTCTTCAAGCAAGGGGTCTTCTTCATGCTGGCGCGGCCGAGGACGAAGCAATTACAGATGTGGCTATGGAAACTCCAGGGCTATCTCGCCGAGTACCCAGACTACAGGTAAGGTCAGCGGGTTAGATATGTCAAGGCCCATATCTAATCTAAAACCCGCGAATGCTACAATAATGCAGCCGGGGGACGCTCAGACACGCAATTCATATCCTATTCCTGCAATTGGGTGTATTCTCGCATTCAGCCTTGCCAGGGCGCACATTCCCAAGGTAGAAGCCCGTAACCGCACAGCCCGTTTAATCGAAAAAAATAAGTCCCGAAAATAAACAGAAATTACAAGACTATAAAAGGGAGAAGATGTAGGAAGTAGAAAAGAAACAAACCTATAAGGATAATTTTCAATTAACGTTGTCGGTGGTTCGCAGGTTCTTTTTATTTGGCCGAGTGGTTCCACCACAGAGAAGCGCCTCGAAAATGCAGGAAAAAAATTGGGAGAGAACAAAGAGCCGCAGGCATTGAGGCGGAGCTGTTCTCCGGACTTCCACAAGAATCTAGCAGTGAATGGAATGGATCGGTCCCTTGTTTGCGTCCCCCAGATTTTGGCGCCGCCAACAGCTTTCTCAGGCACCAGGGTGGGAGCTGCCTCCAGACCCCTGCAAACGAAAGCTTCCCGCCCCAGTGCAGCCAATCAGAGGCCGCCGTCGTTGCTACGGGGGCGGGCACTTGCGGGCGCAGATTCTAGACTGATAGAATCCGATAGAATCGAGGGGTGCTTTTTTGCAGACATTTTTCTACCCGTCATGCAGCCCGTTCTGCCTTCTCTGCACAAATTTTCTTCTTCTCTCTCTCCATCTCAGAACCGCCATCTTCTTTTCTCCTACGAACTATCACGAGTTTTCCTTGCCCTTTGATACCCTCTCTGTGACCAGTTCAGGTAGGATTTTCCACTTACACCCTGCCCTGTCCTGCCCTTCCCCGCCCCCTCCTCACTCTTTCCTTCACACCGCGATCCACGGCCGGGCAACAAGCAAGGGTTGTCAGCCTTGCGTACCCGCCCATCTTCGAGTTTGGAGGGGAATCTTCCATTCGATTCCACGTCCAAGCGCAGCCCTTCCTCTAGGCTGCTCCCTCAACCGCATTCACCCCACCATAAAATAAATCTTTGCCCTCTCCTCCCGTTCACCTCCAAGAGTCCCAGCCCATCTCCAAACTACACGCATCACTCACCTATCTCTCTCTCACTCTCACTGGCGCCTCACCTTGCCCGCCATCCAGACAAAGCTAGATCGCAAACAAATCGCATCTACTGTCGGGACCTCAGCATCTAACGTCGCCCCAGATTCTAGACGCGACAGCACCACATCCCGCCACGATGTCGGAGACGTTCGAGTTCCAGGCTGAGATCTCTCAGCTGCTCTCGCTCATCATCAACACCGTCTACTCCAACAAGGAGATCTTCCTGCGAGAGCTGGTCTCCAACTGCTCAGATGCCCTCGACAAGATCCGCTACGAGGCCCTGTCGGATCCCAGCAAGCTGGACTCCGGAAAGGACCTGCGTATCGACATCATCCCCAACAAGGAGAACAAGACCCTGACCATTAGGGACACGGGTATCGGCATGACCAAGGCCGTAAGTATCTATTTCTCGTGGTGGACGCGCACTCTTCCTGCCAGCCATTGCTAACTGCTAACACGAATGCTTGTTTCCAGGACCTCGTCAACAACCTCGGTACCATCGCCCGCTCGGGCACCAAGCAGTTCATGGAGGCCCTGACCGCCGGTGCCGATATCTCCATGATTGGCCAGTTCGGTGTTGGTTTCTACTCGGCGTACCTGGTCGCCGACAAGGTGACCGTCGTCTCCAAGCACAACGATGACGAGCAGTACATCTGGGAGTCGAGCGCCGGTGGCACCTTCAACATCACTGCCGATACCGAGGGCGAGCCCCTTGGCCGCGGCACCAAGATGATCCTGCACCTCAAGGACGAGCAGACCGACTACCTTAACGAGAGTAAGATCAAGGAGGTTATCAAGAAGCACTCCGAGTTCATCTCGTACCCCATCTACCTTCACGTCCTGAAGGAGACCGAGAAGGAGGTTCCCGATGAGGAGGCCACCGAGACCAAGGAGGAGGAGGGTGACGACAAGAAGCCCAAGATTGAGGAGGTCGATGAGGACGAGGAGGAGAAGAAGCCCAAGACCAAGAAGATCAAGGAGACCAAGATTGAGGAGGAGGAGCTCAACAAGCAGAAGCCCATTTGGACTCGCAACCCCCAAGATATCACCCAGGAGGAGTACGCTGCCTTCTACAAGTCGCTGTCCAACGACTGGGAGGACCACCTCGGCGTCAAGCACTTCTCGGTTGAGGGTCAGCTCGAGTTCCGCGCCATCCTCTTCGTCCCCAAGCGCGCTCCCTTCGACCTGTTCGAGACCAAGAAGACCAAGAACAACATCAAGCTCTACGTCCGTCGCGTCTTCATCACCGATGACGCCACCGACCTCATTCCCGAGTGGCTCAGCTTCGTCAAGGGTGTTGTCGACTCCGAGGACCTGCCCCTCAACTTGTCGCGTGAGACGCTGCAGCAGAACAAGATCATGAAGGTCATCAAGAAGAACATCGTCAAGAAGTCGCTCGAGCTGTTCAACGAGATCGCCGAGGACAAGGAGCAGTTCGACAAGTTCTACAGCGCCTTCTCCAAGAACCTGAAGCTCGGCATCCACGAGGACTCGCAGAACCGCGGCACCCTTGCGAAGCTCCTCCGCTTCAACTCGACCAAGTCTGGCGACGAGATGACCTCGCTGTCTGACTACGTCACCCGCATGCCCGAGGTGCAGAAGAACATCTACTACATCACTGGCGAGTCCCTCAAGGCCGTCCAGAAGTCTCCCTTCCTCGACTCGCTTAAGGAGAAGAACTTCGAGGTCCTGTTCCTCGTCGACCCCATCGACGAGTACGCCATGACCCAGCTCAAGGAGTTTGAGGGCAAGAAGCTGGTCGACATCACCAAGGACTTCGAGCTCGAGGAGACCGATGAGGAGAAGGCCCTCCGCGAGAAGGAGGAGAAGGAGTACGAGGACCTCGCCAAGGCCCTCAAGAACGTCCTTGGAGACAAGGTCGAGAAGGTTGTCGTTTCCCACAAGCTTGTCGGTGCCCCTTGCGCCATCCGCACTGGCCAGTTCGGCTGGTCCGCCAACATGGAGCGTATCATGAAGGCCCAGGCTCTGCGCGACACCTCCATGTCGAGCTACATGTCGTCCAAGAAGACCTTCGAGATCTCTCCCAAGAGCAGCATCGTCAAGGAGCTGAAGAAGAAGGTCGAGGCCGACGGCGAGAACGACAAGACTGTCAAGTCGATCGTCCAGCTGCTGTTCGAGACGTCGCTGCTGGTCTCGGGCTTCACCATCGAGGAGCCCGCCGGCTTCGCCGAGCGCATCCACAAGCTCGTCTCTCTGGGTCTGAACATCGACGAGGAGCCCGAGGCCTCTTCGGACGCCCCGGCCGCCGATGCTGGCGTGCCTGCCGCCGAGACTGGCGACAGCGCCATGGAGGAGGTCGACTGAGCGACCTGCCCGACTGGCTGACGGCGAAACGGCGCGATGACTTATGGGTTTTTCCGAACAAAAGTCTTGGTGTTTCTCTGGAGTTTTGGGGAATTGGGTGTTTCGGTCTGGCAATGATGAATCCCCCATGCAAAGCTATTGCATGTTGTTTTTAGTGAGCTTTTTAAGCATGGTACATGATTCTTTTTCTTCCCTCTCCCTGCCTTTTTCGTCACTGCTATGCACCACATCTCCAACCTTAATTTTTTTTCTTTGCTCGCCACATGGCAGCGTTTGTTATTAGCATCACGGGAGAGAGAATTTGATGCGTTGGTAGATGGTTATTTGCAGGTAGACAGAGTACGGAATGGGAATGCTTCGTTTAGAACTGGAGTGGTCTGACGGACAAGTGACATGACGATCGCCTGCTATTGGAAGTCGAACAGTAAAACACTAGAATAAACTCGCTTGTTTTATTGATTTGTTTACCCATTTTAAACAGTACAGAACCTAGAAACAAAGGGGAAAAAAAAAACTGGCTCAAGCGCTAAAACCACCATGAAGCAAAGCGGAATGAAAGGAGATCTGGACGTTTTGTAGGAAAAAGTAAAAGGATGTGATAAAAATGATGGACACCAAAGATGAAAAGAAGCGAGAGAAAATAATGGAGGAAAGAAAAGGGAAGATGGTTGGATCAAAAACGAGGGGTATTTGTTTCTTGTTCTCTGTAAGAGTGGTTCCGCGAGACGGGGCGAGCGCTGACGGAGCACATGGCGGTAGTAGTGGAGGAAGAGGAAGAGGAGGAAAAAAAGAGTGTGACGAAGGGGCGCGCCTTGCGTCTGTCTGGCTGAATGTGTGGAGGGGTTACGGGAAGACGACAGCAGAGAAAAAGAATGGGAAAGAGCGAGTGGAAGGGAGAAGAATATCCAAAACATACCAACCAATTCCCCCAAGCGTCTAGATGCCATGCCAACCACCCATGAAACCACACACGCTCCAGGTCCCTCGCGCATACATCTATTTCCCCTCCGTGTCCTTTTTCGTCTTGTCAAAGTGTATACATCGATATAGTAATACTCGACCTTCCAAATCCAAGAAAAGAAGAAGGGAAAAATGAAGAGAAAAAGGGACATAGTAATCTTTGCTTGCCTTTTTTTTTTTTTTTTTTTTCTTCCTCCGCCGCTCTACACCAGCAACTATGTCGCCGCCTCATCGCTCCCACCCAGATACGCCCCGAGTGAAATCTGTACCCCACAGGAGGGTCGGGGCGTTACAAGGAGGCGTCGTTCCCCTCGTCCTCGTCGCGGAACCGGATGCCGCCCTCGACTTTGATGGCGTCGCGAACCCACTCGGACGCGGCCACCTTTTCGACAGACCACCGGCTGCGGGCGCGCTTGAGCAGCCCCTCGGTGATGTGCATGGCCCCCAAGAGGCCCTTTGACCGGAACATGGCCTCGTCGCCCTCGTGGTCGCCGTCCTCGCCCGCGAAGGTGACCCAGCGCCACTCGACGCGCGCGATCCGGTGGCTCG
>GL876977.1:525854-536394 GCA_000193285.1 Magnaporthiopsis poae ATCC 64411 | reverse complement strand
GATCCGGCTGGCTGACCAGCACTTCCAGCGGCGCGTGGCCACGCAGCTGCTCAAGCTCGAGGCCATCCTCGAGCTCGCGCGCGACCGGTCCTCGCACGTCCTCGACACGATCGAGCGCGCCCGCGCCGACTTTACCGCCTCCAACGACCCCATCGTCGTGACGGACTCGTACACCCGCACCGCTCCCGGCACGCGCAACTTTACCATGATCGATCGCCGCTCCGGCGCCGTGGTCCAGGCGCCCGTGACCTGGATCTCCACCGTCCCGTCCGTCGCCAACCTGACGCGCGCCCGCCCGGAGGCCTACCTGATCCCGCGCACCTGGGGCGGCGCCGTGGTCGAGCGCCTGCGAATCTTGGGGGTCGAGGTCGAGACGCTGGACCGCGGGTACCGCGGCGCCGTCGACACGCTCACCGTCGCCACCTCCAGCCTGGCCAGGTCCATGTACGAGGGCGGCCACGTGCTCAACACGGTCACGACCACGCCGGGCAGGCGCGAGGTCGTGCTGCCGCCTGGGAGCTTCCGGGTCCCCACGAGGCAGAAGAACGCGGCGCTGGCGTTTGTGGCGCTCGAGCCCGAGTCCATCGATAGCTACGTCACTTTTGGCATCGTGCCGCTCAAGGCGGGCGAGGAGTACCCGGTTTTTAGGATCCCGAGATCATGATTTTCTTTTTTTTTTGTCTTCTTCTAATAATGGCGTCCGCGGTGGTGGTGGTGGTGGTGGTGGTAATCACAATATTAATGATGGTGTTCTTCATGTTAGCCGAATGGCACGCAAAAGTCAGCAGGGCCGCGTCGTCTAGTCTACCCCCTCCCCCTGCGTGGTAGGGCTGTTCGTCATCAGGACAGCCAGCCTTTCTTTGAACCGCGGCGCGTGGATGACCACCCATAATGCCGATAAATGAGAAATGCAACAAAAGAGATATTAATACCCATAATGAAAAGTGGCCAGTCCTGAGCCGCAGAAGGCTCCCACACTTCGCTGGGGAAAGGGAGGATTACCCGACTTGTCAACCCCTCCTCGTGCATAGGCTTACTTGGTAGATAGCTACCTAGGTGGTGTGACAAGTCCTCGATGGAGGTGACAGATGATATTCTGTCCCTCTACCCGACCACCTCTTCCCCCACCCCTATTCAAACACAAGACACACATACACGCCGGTCTTGTCCAGTGACCCAGCGCGGGCAGCACGAGCCGGAACTTGTGATCTTTCCCTTTTCCCCGCCGATTATCACTTCCAGCTCCGGTACATACGTAAAACTCGAAAGGGCGGGCGGGGCACCCGCGCCGATCAATCGTCAAGTCAAGCGTGCCGGAGGGTGGCCTCGCGGGATGAGGGGGTTGGGTTGCGCCATTTTCCCATTGCCGTGTCGTGATTTGTCCGCCGCGGCCGCATGGCTCGGCGCTTGATGCACCCCCTTACATGTACCGAATTGCGTACTCTTGAAGGAGGGAGGGGAGAAACAGGCAGGAGACGATCATTCGTCGGTAGCACGGCTGCAGAAAGGCTGGGGGATTCGTCGAGTTTTGCCGGGTCTGCAAGGTTACATACAGCAAGACGCAGCATGCATGCACACAGTGCACCAAGCCAAGGTGGCGGTGGTGGTACCCCAAGAGAGAGAAACAAGTCAAAGATAAGAATGGGCAATATTGGCCGAGAGCGACACAGAGAGATGTGCACCTAGCCCGTCTGTTCATCCGACAGATGACTTGCAAGAGGCGACGGGTGGATATGGCAAAAACAGGGAAAGAAACGGAGAATCGGAGAATCAAACTCCATAGCCGGGCCGTTCACTATCCAATTGCTGATCACCTGTCCAAAGACAATCAATCTCCTGCTAACTGTTTTCAAGACAACCAAGGTACATCCCATCCTCTCTGTATGCAGCAGAGTCTTGATCTGCCCGCCGCTAAGCGAGGCAACTTCCGTTGATAGCGCATGTCGGATATTGACCCCCTCAGCCGTTCGTTCACTACTTGCCCGCGTGCCGAGAGTATCGCGACATAGCTCCATTAGCAAACCTGCACTTATGATAAGCATGATGCCCCTCCCGCCTAGCAGGGTGGCATCTCGGAGACAGAGAGAGAGAGAGAGAGATCAGATGGTAACATAGCAAAGATGGACACAGTGCTTGCAAGGAGGGACCTTGCTCGCCGCCGAGAGCTAGGGTACTAGTCAAACTGCCGCCGTCAGCTTATCCCTTGCCACTGTGACCAAAGGCCTCGAGTGACCCCACGGTAAAGAGGGGAGCTGTGCAATACGCGCGCGTCCAAGAGGCAGTCGTCGCGTGTGTGTCTATCTGTCTTGTGGCGAATAGGGTATTGGTTCTTCTTTTTTTTCTTTGCTTCCTGTTGCTTTCAGGGGTTTTTGAATGTTTGCCCCTTGTGGTCTCCATTCGTCTGCAGACAAAAGGCAAAGCAAGGTAGGGTAGCAGAGGCGCAGCAGCGACCTACCTTAGAACGAACCTCTCCATGGGCTGAAAAAAATAACCTAACGCAAAGAAGAATGCACGTTCTGGACCTGCGGCTGGGCTGGCGGGGAGCTCTTGGATTGGCGGGGTAGCTGGTCTCTCGGCGGAGCGGGAATGGCGGGGTAGTTCATTGGTCGCGCCATTCGCCGTCTCGCCCAGCGCGGGTGGATTACAGTAGCTCGCGGCGTGGCAAGCAACGCGTGGAGCACTTGATGGAAGGCCATCGAGTGGTGGACGGCAAAGGCAAAAAGTCTCACCGGTAGCAGGGGTGGTCTCCGTCTCGTGGCAATCCAGTCGGCCGCCGTGGTTGGCCCTGGGGGACCCGTTCGTTGGCGAGGGGTGTGTGACAATCCGATGCCGGCGTGCCTGAGGATGAGGCGCCAGGAACGCCGCTGGGCCGCCTCGATTGGCTCCAGCTAGATGCGGGCTGACTGTTGTTGGTGGTGGTGGTGGTGATGGTGATGGTGTGTGAGAGTGATTGACGCTCGAGTGTGTCGAAAGTGCCGTCGACTTGCTCATCACATCCCCCTTCTCAGCCCGAGCCCGCCTTGCGGCGGTGGCGGCTCAAGCGGTGAGGTGGGAACTGATCCGGCTCGTCCATCGCCGTGAGCGCAGGCTCGGTTGATCGGCACCGCAGGAGAGATTCTGGCAAAGATTGCCAACCAAGGTTGGTCGTCGTGGAGCACATGCCCGCTTTCGACCAGCCGATCTGGGCCATTATCGTTGGCTGAAACCCACGCTCAAGTTCCGTTGGGCAACCAATCATTTTTTCTCTCTACTTGAAATGGGAAACCGCCGCAGCTTTTCCTGCCTTGCTGCTGCCCCGCATTCTGTACCACCAATCGTTCTTCCATTCGAGCACAAAAATTCAAAAGGCCGGGGGACATTGTGGGGTGCTGAGTGATTGGGCGGGCAGAGAAGAGGACAGACGGCAGGCAGGAGAAACACAGACATGGCCCCTGGTGGTCCAAGAAACGCGGGGAGAGGGAAGGCTCGAAGGATAAGGACCGAGGGCCACGGCCTACTACCGCCCCCACGCAGGGAGCCTTGCAAAGCGGCCGTCACAAGCCAGCAATGAAGACTCCTCGCCAGTAAGAGAGCGATCCCAGTCCCGCGGTGACACGCACGACCAGGTGGTCGCCCTGCTGGCCGCTGCCATGCTGGCCTGCCGCACCGGTCAAAGTACCTGCGTTTGTGTGCGTGTGCGCACCCATTTTTCTTTCTCCTTGCTGTTTTCCGGCCCATTCATCGGCCACCTCTTTCCCGCCCTATAATAATGGGGCCAGACAGGTGGACAGAGGCGAGTGGATGTCAATGGGGCTGTCTTTTTTTTTTTTTTTTTTTTTTCATCAACAGGGTGTGGTGTACAACTGTGCAACCACACCACCTGCCACCCACTCCAACCCACCCACCGCAGAAAATGATTTCAAGCGCCCTATCGCTTGTGCCGATGCCTGCTATATCACGCTGGATGGGACTGTGCTCGGCCGGACAGCTCTCCGTGGAGGGTGAGAAGCATGCATGGTACTGGCTGAAGGCAGGGCTCGCGCCCGCTTCCCGGACCAAGCGAGCGACGAATGCAAACACAGCGCGCCATGAGGCTTCCTTTTAGCATCCTTGGCGGCTCCGCCTGCAGCTCTGGCGCAGGAGAAAAATGCCCTTTGCAGCGTCTTCGCTTGCAGCTTCTAAACGGAGATGCCTCCACTCCCAGTTTAGTTTGTGTTTGATCCAGAACGGACGTCAATTTATGTACTGATGCCTCGGCCCGGACTGGCTGGCAGCTGGTTCTCTGTAGAAGACTGGAGGCCGTCGGTCCCAACGGCGAGGAACTAGCCGGCATTGATGGATGGAGTCGAAGGCCCCAAGAAGGGGGTCCCGTGAGCCTGCATGCGAGTCACCACATCCTACCCTTCTCTGCTGTCCTCGTGCGGTGCTGACGACTGAGTCGCCCAGCCATAGAGGGAGCGAGATCTCGAATGCGTGGAGGACCATCGGCACGAGCGATTGATGGACAAAACGAGACGTGGGCTCATCGCTGGATGTACTGCAGCTATGGAATCACGGGGGAAAAAAGGGGGTATCGAGGCAGACTTGTCTGGTGCTATCGACTAGGTACTCCACAGTTCCGCTGTATAGTGCGATTTGTGTCACGACCTGGGCTGCTTGGACGAACTTACAAAGGTGCCGGTTTCGCTTGAAATCGACTGCTCGGTGCCAAGAAGAAGCTCTCCTGCTGCGGTCGGTTGCTTTCGTAATGTGTGTGAAATCCATGCTGACCGCGGGGCTCGGCGCGGGGTTTGGGCCTTGCTGACGTCGTTGCGACTAGCAGGCGGTCTGTCCATGGCAGCTGAGTCCCCTGGAGGCTCAGCCTCGGACAAGCTGCCTTTCTCAGCTGCCAGGCGAATCCGGGTTTGCTGCAGCAGTCATCTATCCGCACA
Source organism: Magnaporthiopsis poae ATCC 64411 (assembly GCA_000193285.1). Lineage (NCBI taxonomy): Eukaryota > Fungi > Ascomycota > Sordariomycetes > Magnaporthales > Magnaporthaceae > Magnaporthiopsis > Magnaporthiopsis poae. The sequence goes on along the minus strand of GL876977.1, from coordinate 531,484 downwards.
CAGCAGGGGATGATATGGGTCCCCCCATCCACCGCGCACGTCCTGGCCCTGTCGGTCGTCGTGCGGATAAGGTGGGTTGGTATTGCCTTTCGGTCTCAACTGCTTCACCCATACAAGGGAGCAGGCCCGGCAGACAGAGCCCGCTCCGTGTTCCCAGATTTCGGGCCGTAGGAGCCACCCAGGCGGTGAACGTTGCCCTGGGGGAGCTTTGATTTGCCCTTGCCTGAGCTCCCTCGCTCTTATTCCTGGTCGTGGCTCAGTTTTCCGCTTGCCGCCGCCTCCATCATGCGAAAAATGTGGAGGGGGTGGAGGGCGGCCAAGGCCCAGGAAGAGCTCAATTGTCTAAGGGGTAAAAAATGGTCTCGTGCTCGGCTCCGTCAAGCAAGCGGCACGGATCAAGGAGCCCCAACACCGAAAATAAACCGCCATCTTCAATGGACTCACTGCGCAGTGCGGACAGATGTCGGTGCGCCTCGTGTGGAGTCGAGCCTGCAATTGAGCCCCAACTTGATTCCATTTTTGTGCTTGTGCCGTTCCATCCATCGCTCGATGCCTGTCTCTTAGAGGATGTGCCAGTGCATCACGACGGGGACTAGGCGGCGGGTTTCGAGGGAAGATGGGATGGGATGGATCTTGGATGGGGCAAATAGCTGCACGGGACGACGACTGCCAAGATCAAGATCCGCTCCGGCTTGTTTTTACCTGGGACCAGCGCTGGAGGTGAACCTGGAATGGTCACTTTTTTTGTCCTCCTTTTGCATGAACCTTGGCTGCATCCGGTCGAGGGCCTGGCTCCCGGTCTCCGTACGAAGTTAATGAAGCCTATCTGGGGCCATTTGCATGGTCTCAGGAGCCTGCAAGCAAACCTCGAGGATGCGTTTAAAAGTGGCCCACGAATGGGTCGTCACTTGTCTTGGACCAGGCCGGCGAGACAGCCTGGCCAGCAACATGGGCCGACATTGATAGCCGATGTCGCGGAGAGCTTCCTCATCCAGGCGTGACGTTTTTGTTGATGTTGACGTCCTCGACTGTCTTGATAGCCAATTCCCAGCCTCCCAGCTTACCCATGACGGACAGAGGGCCAAAACAGAGGCCAAATCCGGCCAAAACAAACACTGATCATCGACGCGCGTGTCCGCCCGGATGGGCAAGATGGGGAAGCAGAGCTCCTCCGTGGCACATGGCAGAGCTGACTACGTAGGCCGCGGTCGATGTGTCGGGACGGCACAGGCCTCGGCTGAGGCTTAGCAGAGCAGGGACAGCCCCGATCCTGTAGCTTATTGGAAATCTGCCGTGGACAGCTCACCGCCAGGACGCTACATGACCAAGACGACGCACAATCATGGAATGCCTGGTGTTCGGTGTTGTGTGGCAGAACCAGGGCGGCGAGGACCGGGCATTACAGCGCACACGCCTGTTTTTTTTTTTTTTTCTCTTTCTTTGCCGTGATCGCCATGACTGTTTTTGCCTTTGCTGGCCAGACGCAACGGGGGAATCTAAAAAAGAAAAATCGCAGAGAATGACTCGGACTCCGTGGATGTGAATTGCCCAGACAAGCCCGAGCTGCTCGGACAGGCCTCCTAAGAACGGAAATCGAGTGAATTGCCTTGCACCTATTCACCACCCCTGGCACCAGCTCGTTGCCACCCGGAAACGAAACAGGCGCCTCCACAAGCGCGGGGGGCGACCCAGCTGTGACTGTGAAGCGACGAGAACCAAATCTGAGCAAACCCTAGCGACCGTGGTTAGGCTGGTCCCGCCGATATTCGCCTCCTTGTGATTATTCTCCAGGAGACTTTGGGGACAACAACGGAATCCTATGCTATTCGTCGTTGGTTGGTCTTGGCCCAACTGGCCGCCTCGGGAGCGTGGAGATATGTCGGGAGATATTGTACGAAGTTGCAGGTAGACATGGACGCCTGGAAGCACACACATTCCCGACTGGGTTTCCAACTGTGCTGTGACCGTGGCGCCCAAAAGTTGACCAAATCAATTATCGAATTATAACCGCCGGTGTTTCGATAATCCCCAGCACCCCGAGCCGCCGACGTCGCCGCCGCCTCCCTTGATTGAACAGGGTAGCACCGATAGCCCAGCCGCGCCCTTGAACGGAACCGCTTTGCCCCGTCTTTGTTGCGTGACAGTCGAGTTGTGGCGCCGCCTCTCGTTGGCGATTACGAAACCCAAAAACAGTCTGACAGCCGGCGCAGAGACCGTCTTACCGCTACGCGTTTCCAACGGACCCCAAGGGCAAGTGCAAAGTGCAGGTTTATATATGGTACCTGTGCTAGCTAAGGGGTTGGCGAGCACACAGGACCAACATCCCAATCGAGCATCCATCTTGCTGCTTACGCTCCTTCGCGCCCCACCACGCCGTTTGCCATCACAAAACCGTCACCATTGCTTTGAGACGATAAACACGGTCGAATTCGGTTCCGTGTCGTGCTTCAAACAGCACCTTGAAGCCAACCTGGATCGGAAGGTCCGACCCGAGTGCCCAACAGAACACGATCTGCGCAGTAGGCCCAGAGTACTCACCTCTCGACGACTAGAGAGCCGCCACGGTACGTGTACTGTCTGGTGCCTTCTGAACAGTCCCTTCCAGGTTCCCTGCCACTTCCCCCATGCCATTACCTCACCTTGCTCCAGCACGCTCGATCCGGCTGGCTGGCTGCTTGCTGGCGCGGCGTCAGCCATTAGCAATTGGCCTCGCCAGCGCGCATCGATTGATTCTTGCTCGTTCCATTGCCTACTGCGCTCCATGCCACCCCCCATCCCTCGCGGCTTAGTCTCGCCTGGGGCACGCTGTGCAAGGGCGAGCCGCTGCAGCGGTGGGGCTGCAGCCAGCCGACGAGGGATCTGCCACTGACGGAGGCCAGCTGGGGCAGCCAGCCAGCCAGGGTCCCTTTTCTATTTTTCTGGGCCCCCGCCGTTAGCGTCATCGAAGGCCATCCAACTGACTTGCGCCCCGACAAGACAGGCCCCGTATCGTCTTTTGTGGGTTACACGCCTAAAAAGTGCACTTGGCGAGTGGACACCAGCCCCGGGGCTAGCACAAGGCCACTGGAGCGACACCCTCCCCCAGCGGCGACACCACCTTCAGCAACGTCCCTCCACTCCACTTCATCGGCTGCGCTGCTTGGGTGACGGCGGATACCACGACGGATGGGCTTAACTGCGAGGCCACCGCCATCCAGACTGACCGCATCGTCTCCCGTCGCTCCATCGTAAATCCTGCCCATCCCCCCAGACACCACCCATCTCCTTCCGCCCCCAGGTCTGGGTTGCCCTGCCCTGCCTGGTCGAGACCTGCAAAACAAACAAAGCAGCCTTGGGGGTCCTGGTCCTGGTTGTTCATGTTGATTCATCGCTGGCACGAGCCATCTCGACTTTTCTGTCGCATCTAAGCCAGCCCTCTTCTTCCTCTTCTTCTCTTCGCTTCTTGTTCGACCTCCACATTGGCTACCACTAGGTGCTACGACCACCAAATCGCCCATTTTACCTCCTTGTTTTGCTTATTACTCCTTGGCCTTTCTGCCCGGCACATAACGACGCCAACAACCAGCAGCACATACCTACCCACCGACCCATCCGTGCCTTGCCTAGAAGGATCCTTATTTGCCTGGCTGCTCGACGACTCTCCATACTACAGCGACTTTTAATCACATTGACCATTCTCTTTTGGCCGTCCCGTCTTTCTTGGCCTGCGTGCTGCCTACGGGCGAGGATCCTTGAGGACCCTTGCTGTCATCCTTTCCTACCTCGAGTCTGATTGAATCTCAAGACAGCAAGACCCTGTTTCAGCCCAGGACACGGAATCCCCGGACTTGCGTTTGACCAGGACGGGCCACGGCCAGCCAGCGACTACGACAGGCAGCCTCGCCTCCCGCAATTCGCCACCGAGGTGTTGACCACGACCGGTGCATGCGGAAACCATCTCTTAATAGCGACTTTTGGCCTTAGCCCCCTTTTTAGCGACGCATCACTTTACATCAACACGGCCCCTTTGAATCCCGCTTCTTTCACGCTGGCGTCGACGGAAGTGGCAGCTGCGACACTGCATCCCGCCGCAACAACACACTCACATCCATCAACAGCACCGTCAAGATGCTGGAACCACTACCTCCGGATCCGTACAGGGCCCTCGACCTGCCCGACAATGCCCCGACTGAAGTCATCAAGAAGCGGTACCGAGAGCTGATCCTGAAGTGCCACCCCGACAAGGTCCCCGAGTCTGAGAAGGCCGAGGCCACCAACCGCTTTGCTGCCGTCCAGAACGCCTGGGAGATCCTGGGCGACGCGGGCAAGCGGGAGGGCTACCACAAGCTCGTCCAACAGCACAAATTGGCCGAAGAGCTGACGCGCCACCACCAGCCCTCGCGCGCCTCGGGAGGTTTCTACTCAAGTCCGCAGCCCGCTGCTGGCCAGTCGCCCCCGACCCCGCACTCCTTCCCATCCAGGGGTCCGACAAAGTCGAGCTACACGTACCGTGAGCCCCAGTCGACGAGCTACACGCGGCAGACGCCGCAGCAGACCGACTACTACGAGGAGTACCCTCGTGCCACGAGGGAGCATCGCAGGGGCAGTGGCTTCGACGATAGCTCCTCGCGGGAGCGCGAACGGGAGAGGACTAGGGAGCGGGAGAGGACTCGCGACCGGGAACGAGATCGCGATCGGGAACGTGAGCGTGACCGCGACCGCGACCGAGAAAGAGACCGAGACCGAGATCGAGACCGAGATCGAGATCGAGACCGGGACCGGGACCGGGACAGGGACCGAGAGCGCGAACGTGATCGCGATCGGGATCCCGACCGTTACCGGGATTCCGATCGCTACCGTGAGCCGGAGCGGTACCGTGAGGACAGGGAGTGGGAGGAGCGGCGCGATAAGAAGATTGATAAGGACAAGCCGAAGAAGGAAAAAGATGGTCGAGACAAGAAGAAGAGGGATGAGGAGCTCGACAGGATAGAGAAGCAGAGGAAAGACGAAGAGAAGGCGGCCCGCAGGGAGGCGAGGAGGAAGGAGGAGAAGAAACAGCAGGAGGAGGAGGAGCGGCGGGCCAAGGAGAAGAGGAGACAACGGAAGGAGCAAGAGAAACGTGAGGAGGAAGAGAGGCAGAAAAGAGAGGCCGAGAGGAAACTCAAGAAGGACAAGGACAGGGCGGAGAAGGCACGTAAGGAGGTGTCAGTGTCGGTGGAGGAGGTCACAGACGATATGGGCGGCATGCAGATGCGGGGCAAGAAGGATCGATCGAGGGATCGGGACCGGGACCGAGAACGGGATAGAGACCGAGACCGAGACCGGGACATGGCTCGCGACGGCGGCGACCGCATCAAGGACCGGTCCTCGCGCAGGCAGCACAGCTCGGGCGGTGGCGGCTCGCCGCCATATATGGAGCAGGCGTCGTCGTACGAGGAGGAGAAGGCGGCCAAGAGCCGGGCGATGCTGGGCACAAAGTACGCGCAGCAGCTCGAGTTTGCCTTCAGCCAGGGCGCCGGCAGCCACAAGGCCCACCCGCCCAAGCTGAGCCGTGCTCACACGATGCAGCCCGATCTCGACACATCGTACATCACCCCGGCGAGCTCGTCCATGCGGAGCCCCGGCGGGCGGCAATACAAGCTGCCGCGGTC
>GL876977.1:495683-525458 GCA_000193285.1 Magnaporthiopsis poae ATCC 64411 | reverse complement strand
GGCGTCGCCAGCATGGCGGCCGGGGGGAGCCACCACCACCACGGCCAGGGCCGGAGGGCGTCGTACGACGAGTACCCGACCGACGAACACGGCGGAACTTATGTCGACGTCCAGGGCTCGCCTTTCCGGTCCGCCAAGACAGTTAGGCACATCGACCCGATAACCGCGTCGACATCGTACTACGGCGAGCCCGTCACGTCGAGTTATGGCGTCGATACGGCCAAGTATGGCGACTGGAGCGTGCCGTCGACGGAGAGCAGGAGGTACCGCAATGGCGCCACCTACTCGGGCGGGTACTGAGCGGTGCCGTTTTGCCTGTCAGCTTGTCTGTCGCCCACGCATCATCTCTTCACGACTGATGCCCTTTTTCTTCTTTTTTCGCTTCCCACTTGCACTCCTGTCGAATCACGGTTACACTATGACGGCGCGCGGATCTCTCTCATGGGTTGGCGTGGATAACTCCTTTTTCCCTTGTGGAATTTTTCGTTTTTTCCACCTTGTTCGTTTATCTCTCGTTTGGACGGAGTATACACCGGACGTGCCTTCTTTTTCCCATCTCCTTGCATCTTGTCCAGCCGGATATCGTTTCGGGCGATCCTCATTCTTTGATTCGTCTAGCTCCTTTGGGGTTCATTTTCCCTAGTCTGTTTTGCCATCTGCTTTCCTTTTTCTGTTTCTTTTTTCTGTTTAGTAGCATCTGCCATCCTGCGGATACGGCTTACTGTATGACTTTATGTGACTCCGAATATCATCACACCCTCAACGAGAGTTGTCCAAGTGCGAGAAAGAGATGATGGCAGAGTCGTCGTGGCATGTCGTGTGCCCCCCATGAGATGTGGTGCCGGTTGGGGGATGGAAGAGGCGCTGAAAACGAGTGACAGATCGCGAGGCTTGATGGCACCGGGAAGTGTGTATGGGGAAGGCAGGCGCTCTACTTTAAAACATGGCTTCCGCTAACATCAAAGATATATAGATGGCTACCTATGTAGATCATGGGCCTCGTCTGCCCTGTTTTTACACAACACTAGAGCCGGGCGGGCGGGCAGGCGGCTCCCTCTGACGCTCCAAGCCTTCCTTCCCCTGCCCGCCCTCGGTGAGATGATGGAATGACAAGAAACAAAAATGGTGTCCTCGTGGGCAAGCTGCCTTGGACATGGCCCCGTGGTCCCCATCTTTGCGCGACCCTCCTTGCTTATGGTCGCCTCGGGCGGGCGCTGTTGCACTGTTGTGCTGTGTTTTCGTTGTACATAGCTTCCATGTCCAAGGCACAGAAAAAAAATAGCTTTCGCCCCGTACGTACTATACCGGCGGGGATATTATTGTGTGGCGAAAACGAGAGGCACGGAGAGTAGAAGAAGGAAGATGGAGAAGAGGATGGGGGAAAAAAAATCGGAGGAGGGAGTGGAGGAGGGCTTGCGGTCGGACGGACGGACGCCAGGCCTGCCCTGCTTCGAACGGGCTTACACGAGGTGATCTGCGCCTTGGTCGTTTGCTTGGATGACAAACGGCCAACACGCAGCGGTGTGCGGCGTGCCCGTACAGTAAGCAGCCCGGTTGTCCCCACCGCGGAAAGCGGATGGGAAAAATGGAAGAGTGACGCGCAAGTGACCCCAAGTGAGACTACCTAGCCGATAGCGGAGTTTATTCGGACATTGGAATGTGGAAGTTCGGATGGAAATCAGGGATATACCCGGCGGCTGGCTAGCTGGCTGACCTGGCCGTGCAGCTATCCGTGCTGGCGCTCGAGGCGGGACTGGCTGGCTGTTTGGTCGGGGGGGCTTGATGTCGTCATGGGCGGGTACGCGCAGACGCCCAGCAGCCGCCACGCGACAAACTGCCAGCCGGACAAGACAGCCTTTCGGGAATTGGAAACGGGGATGAGATTAAGCAGATACGAGAACTTCTGTTGGTCCAATTTTGATGCCTAGGTGGTCGACAAAAGCGGTTGGAAGAATGAGGCGGAAACATACGGGCGGCTGCTGCACCTCGCATCCCATGACGTGCGACCACTGAAAAGTCCGGGCTTGGCAGTGACCTCATCTTGCAATAGTATCCGAGACAGCATGTCTTTTGCGGCAGGTGACATCAGCAAACCCTAGAGAGCCTGATATCACCACGGCGGCCTTCTGTTGCTTGTAGCAGTGTGTCTATTTCTGGGTGTCTATATACTTCAGGCATGCACTGCACAGGCCTGGGATAGCGAGGGGTATTTGAACTTGTCCAAGGAAATGCAAAGGATCAAGAAAAAAGAAAGAAAGCAGAGTATCTGTCAGCGGGTATCTGTGAGCGCTCAATCCAATCCTACACGTCGTCGATGTTTGTTTCTAAAGGAGAGGTCCTGAGACAGAGGGTCTGTGTATGCGGCGACTGATATAAGCCGCGGCTAGAAAAATCGCTATTGTTATATGAGCACGTAGAGCGAGCAGATCTGTTCCAGTAAATCCGCAATTGTCAGCTTTCTTATCCCATATCGGTACCGAAAGGAGAGAGGCACGGCAACCCACCAAGCTCAGGCCCAGAATCATGGAGCACCAGAAAAACACATTGTTGGCCGTGTGCTTGCCGCGGATCCAACGCGTCCGCTGCAGCGCAAAGATGGGGAGCTGCAGCATCTGGCACACGAAGCCGTATCCGCGCAGCTTCTTGGTGATGCAGCCCATGACGATCTCGTGGCCGACGGCGCTGATGAGGAACGTGATGAGCGTGGCGAACGGCTTCCCGATGTGCGGCCGGCTGGCGCTGTAGACGTGGCGGCGCAAAAAGGCGTAGACGGGGATGTTCCACTCGCGCGAGAACTCCATCCAGTCGGTGCTGTTCCACCAGTCGGCGTAAAAGTGGCGGTCGGCAAAGAGGGTGATCTCGGCGCAAGCGCCCAACACATACTCGAAAATGACGAGGAAGACGAGCAGGAACGTCATCATGAAGGGGAACAGCAGCCACGAGATGTTCTCGGCCAGGATCAGGAGCGTCTCCGACGCCGAGCCCGTGGCCGCCAGCCGGTGCGACGACTCGATCAGCACTGGCAGGATGAACTCCTCGCTCACGATCGTCAGCAGGAAGATGCAGCCAAACACGGCCACGATCTTGGAGATGAGCGACTGCCAGTCAATCTTTGCCGTGCGGGGATACTCAAGCTCGTAGCACAGCGTGGGGCAGACCAGAAAGTCGAGGTAGTTGGTCCACGTCAGGTTACGCGGGTACGTCGTGTTGCCCATGGGGCTGGTCAGCTCGCGCGCCAGGTCCTCGCGCAGCTGAAGCACGTCGTCGTCGTCTCCGTCCCCGTGCCAATCGCCGCCCTCGCGCTTGTCCGCATCGCCGCTCAGCACCGGTGACGGACCGCTCGCATCCGCTACCTTGGTCCCTTTGATCTTGACTTCCATATCCTCAACCGCCACCGCATCGTCGATGCTCCGATAGGGGGCCGGGACGGTGGTGCGCTTGGGGCTCGCCACCTTGATCTCGCTGGGATACACGTAGGCGGGGGCCTTTGAGGCGGTCGAGGGGTGGTCGAGGGCGCGCAGACGCTTCTCCGTCTCGCACAGGTGGCCGTTGTAGAACGAGTACGAGTGCATCTTCATCAGCAGCACCATGGTGTGCAGCAGGAAGAAGACCTGGGCGGTCCAGGTCCAGTCGAGCAGGAAAGGCACGGCGATCCAGAGGGACAGCCAGAGGACCTGGTAGACGCTCATGATGGCCATGCCGCCGCGGGCCCACGTCATCAGCGAGCCGGCGGGCGCGGCGCGAAAGACGCGGTGCAAGGGCAGCGAGATGGCCGTGGTGGAGACCATCAGGAAGTCGGCCAGGGCCAGCTCCCAGACCTTGACGGTGAACAGCCCCCAGATCTGGACGCGCATGGGATAGCCTGTGTCCTTGATGTTGCGCAGCATCGTGGTGATGGCCATTATGGCCAGCCCGATCCAGAACAGGTTGAAGAAGCCGTGGAAGTCGCGGTAGTCGCTGTTGGGATCGAGGTGCGAGAGGCGCGACTCGAAGTTGGTCGTCGGGAAGAGGCGCCGGCGCTGGGCGTCCTTGGTCTGGAGCTGGAGCTCGCGGTGCTCGCGGCGCACCTGCTTGCGCGCCGAGGAGAGGATCTTAACCGACGGCGGCGCATCGGCAGGAACGGGGGTGGATCGGCCACTGCTGTATCGAGGGAAAGCAAGCAAGTACCATTAGCGATGGTGGTCGGCAGGCCATAATGCGCAAAGCTTCGGCTTCGAAGGCGACCCGGACATACCTAATGGTTGAGCCATCGTCCTGGGGCGTTTCGAGGTGTGTGCCGTTGGACGAGGTGGTGCTTAGCTGAGACAGCTGCGAATGCACCGGCTTCCGTGGGCGTGGGCGGAGGACGTGGTCGTCGTCGTCATGATCGTGGACACCGTTGGGAAGCTCTATGGACGTGGTAGCCATGACGTCTCGTGTCGACAGACCCCGGGCCTGACAAGCCGTCCGTCTTGCGCTAGTCTTGGGATGCGGGCCAGGCCGTGTCTTGTTGCTTGCCAATGCCGGTCTGGCGTCGATCCAATGGCTGAAACACGGCAGGCGATCGGGGCTGGTGCTCGGCTGCGCGCGACGAGGAAGACAAGGGAAAGGAAAGGACGGGTAAATACAGGACTGGTGATTACAAGATAGGAGATGAACAGGTTCCGCGCGGGTCTTTTGTCCTGCAAAAGCGTGGTGGTGTTGAATGGCAGCTCCTTGCCTCCAGCGTGTCCCCTATTTTTGCGGTGGCAGTTATTTCCGAGAGCATGGGTCCGGCCCTCGCATCACCAGTGCCATCCCAACGTCACGTCAGCGAGAAGGCGAAGGCCGTTGTGCGAAAGCATCGCCTGTGGGTCGGTCTCGGGCTGGTGCGTCATTCCATCCTCGATGGCCCCGCACGGTACGCGTCCTTCCATTGAGGCTAACACTCAATTGGCAGCTGTATTCTCATCCTATCCGAGCCAGCATCTCTCAACAACCGTATCCCTTATGCCGAGGCTCCCGGCAGTCTATGTTCTTTGCGACAAACCCTCATAGCTGCCTCCACATCCCTTTTTCACATAGGACGGCTGCCCTCCCCTGGGAAGGGATGATGCACATCATCTGCAGGGTGCAGATGCAGCAGCCCGCCCCCAATCCGTGCGTGCCGTTCCTGTTTTGCTCCGCTGCTGCAACTGCCGGGGTCCGAAATGAAAAACTCCGGACGAGAAAGGGCATGCCGCCGCCCCGGCGGAGACTCTTGCATGTCCATGTCTGCATATTCCCCTCGTGGCTCAGCTGTGGCGGGTTGTGGCGCCCGCGTCCAGTGTCCAACTGCGGGGCCCTGAGGCTTGCTCACACGCCTTTTCATTCGCGTGCCTCTTGCACACCGCGGGCGCTGTCCCTGCCCTCGAAAGCCGGGGCATGTCGAACCTATCGCGGGCCCTGCTCTGCCTCCCCGCCTCCAAGCCACTCCTTCGCTGCAGTCGTCCCGCGCTGCGCACAAGTCCTAGCAGTCTGCACCGCACCGCTCCGTCCTTCAGAATGGCCTCGTCGTCCTCCCCCGCCGACCGCCGCCCGCTGGTCATCTGCGGCCCTAGCGGCGTCGGCAAGGGCACCCTGATCAAGATGCTCTTCCAGCGCCACCCAGACACCTTTACCCTCTCCGTCTCCCACACCACCCGCGCCCCGCGGCCCGGCGAGAAGGACGGCGTCGACTATCATTACGTCACCAAGGAGGCCTTCAAGGAGCTGATCGAGCAGGACAAGTTTGTCGAGCAGTATGTGTCGTCCACCTCCCCCCTTTTATGCCCGTCAAAAACCCCACCACCAGGCAACCCGCTGACCCTTTCTTTCTCCTTGCCCGCAGTGCCCAGTTCGGCAGCAACAACTACGGCACGAGCAAGGCCACCATCGAGGAGCAGACGGCCAAGGGCCAGGTCGTCGTCCTTGACATTGAGATGGAGGGCGTCAAGCAGGTCAAGAAGTCGAGCATCGAGGCCCGCTACGTCTTTGTCAGCCCGCCCTCGGAGGCCGAGCTCGAGAAGCGCCTGCGCGGCCGCGGTACTGAGTCCGAGGACAGCGTCCGGCAACGCCTGGCCAGGGCCAAGGAGGAGCTCGCCTGGTCCAAGACAACCGAGTTCGATCGCGTCCTCGTCAACGACGACCTGGAGAAGACGTTCGCCGAGCTTGACGAGTTCGTCTACTCTGCGCCCAAGGCATGAGATTTCGGAGATGTCAACGCAAGTTTTCCGCCAAATTGGTTCAAGAATGTCAATTTGAGATAAAATCTATGGTCAAAGACGATGTAGAAAAAGAAAGAATAAACCAATAGACTCAGCGTTGGCTTTCTCCTGCTCACCCTTACATCGACCTTTCTTTCACAAACCACATTAAAACAGTATCTGGTGATGTTCGCTGAGGGTGTGTGCGCACTCAGCCGCCAGCCAAGAAGAAAAGGCTCGCAGTTCATGGAGGACGGGACATTTGGCTCCATAAAAACGCACAACCTTGGAGGCGCGGGCGCGGGCCCTGCAGCGACGCCTGTTTGGCCCTGTAACCAGACTTCGATGTCAAGTGGACTCGGGGCTGGCGTATCTTCAGTGCTTGCTGGCGGCCAGCATGAATACTCAAGGGAAGCAAAGAATTCTCGCGGCGATTACATCCATCCAAGGCCGGAAGCGGCCTACCGCAGGTTAGCTCTCTGCTGCAGACCCTGCCTGGCGGAACAGAGCATATAAGAACCATCGCCTCGACTTACGGATCACCGAAACAAGCGAAAAGACGGCGGACGGTTCGGACGAGACCAAACCGCACCCCAAAGCCATGCCGCCCACTCCTCCCGAGTTGTTATCAGCACCACATCACCCTCCATCCCGCTCACAGTCTCCTTCTGAACGCAGGGCGCCGAGGCTGCGTCAGACGAGGTCGCCGCCTCATCGCCCCTCCCGCCCGACTCTTTCGATCTGAACGGTGCGCCGACCCGGCACGCAAGGGCGGCAGAGCACCTTCGGGCAAGGCCGGACTGCCGACGGCGTGCGGAGGGGGTGACGGCCGTCGAAGCCGATTTCACCTCTACTGCAGCACTGACGGACGCGATGCGCAACCATGACGCCGTGGTGGACGTGGCCATGACCCCCGGGGGACGTGATACTGGAGCTCATCGATGCGGCGGCCGACGCGGGCATCCGCCGCCACGTGCCCTCCGACATCGGCAGTGTTGCCCCGAGTTCGGCATGACATGGACGAGGGTGCCCAACGGGCCGGGCCGTTTCTAGACTAGAACTTGCGTACGGGCTTGATGCAGCTCGACGTCTTGGGCGCCATGGGTACGACGCAACGCCCTAGACAACGCTCGAAGACGTCGGCCGTGTCATCGCGGAGCTGCCGCACCGGCCGGCCGAGACGGAAAACCGAGTCGTGCGCGTGTCCAACTACGCCAAAAAAACCACGCTGCAGAATGCTACACCTGGCCCGGGAGGCCCTGGGCGGTCGGCGACTGAAGCGTCGACTGTGCCGACTCCAAGGCCCTCTCGAAAGCCCGGGCGACCAATAGTCCGTCTCCTAAACATTGCTAGTAACCACGTCCCAAAGCCGGATCGTTTTATCGTTCGAAGCCGATGCGAGGATCCTACTGTTGGGGGAGAAGGCGATGGCGTGAATACAACCGCCGTGTCCTTCAAGCGTTTGCCGGAGGGCACCACTAGCCACGTCCCAAAATCGGATTGTTCTATCCCACGAAGCCGATGCGAAGGTTTTACCGTCTGGCGAAAAGGCGATAGCGTAAACGTGATTGTTATGTTTTCGGAGTATTTGCCGGAGGGCACCGGTAGCCGCGTCCCAAAATCGGATCGTTCTATCGTTCGAAGCCGACGCGAGCGTCCTACCGTCCGGCGAAAAGGCGACGGCGCATACGATATCATCGTGTCTTCTGAGTGTTTGCTGGAGGGCACCGCTGGCCGCGTCCCAAAGCCGGACCGTTTTGTCGAACGAAGTCGACGCGAGCGTTTTGCCGTCCGGTGAAAAGGCGACGGCGCACACGAAATGTTCGTGTTCTCGGAGTGTTTGCCGGAGGGCACCGCTGGTCACGTCCCAAAGCCGGACCGTGTCATCGCTCGAAGCCGACGCGAGGGTTTTGCCGTCTGGCGAAAAGGCGACGCCGTGAACCCAATCGTCATGATCTTGGAATGTTTGCTGGAGGGCGCCGCTAACCACGTTCCAAAGCCGGACCGTATTATCATGCGCACCCGACGCGAGCGTTTTCCCGTCCGGCGAAAAGGCGATGGCGCATACACGCCCGTTGTGTTTTTGGAGCGTCCGCCAGAGGGTACCGCTGGCTACGTTCCAAAGCCGGACCGTTTTGTCCGATGCCGACGCGAGAGTCCTGCCGTCCGGCGAGAAGGCGACGTCGTGAACGGGAGCGTCGTGCCCCCCGAGCGTTTGCCGGTGCGTGCACATCGCAGCGCCCTTCTCGAGCAGCAGCTGCACGACAGCTTCGTGCCCCTCCTCGGCGGCCCATCGCAGCGGCGTCCGGCCATCGCTATCTTTCGAATCGATGTCCACCCCGCTGGTGGAAAGAAGTAGTCGGACCACATCGACATGTCCCCTGCTTGAGCCCGCAATCAACGGCGTCCATCCGTCTTTGTCCGCGGCCGCCGGGTGGGCACCCATGTCGAGAAGCAGCTTAACCACGTCGGCGTGGCCATTTTCGACAGCCCACCGAAGCAGCGCCCGGATACACGTCCCGCCGCCGCCGGCATGCCAGAGTTCATCCCACCGCTTTTGCGTCTCTGCCTCCCTTGCACGTATCTCCCCAGCCCCACTGGCTTCTTCCAGTCGTCTTTTTACAAGCTCCAGCATCAGATTTGACCTTTGCAACTCTGCAGTTGCATCGATGGTGGCGTTTGGCGGATGAGGCATTGCTTCTAGCCTGATGAAAAACATTGGCTCGTTCGCATCATGTTCCAATGTCACCCGCAAATTGAGCGGTCCGTTGCCGGCACTTCTTTCCCCGGATGCCTTTTGCGCCATGTATTGAAGCTTCCCGGCCAGCTCCTCCAGTGAAGTCTTTCTGCAGCATATCATTACGCAGCATTGAGCCTCCGTGCATGTGCCCCGCCGTTGGAACCCAAGCACTACCACGAAATCCCAAGACCCTTCCTCGCCATGACGGAATCGAGCCAATGTTCGATGCACAGCACCGTCATATTCGAATGTCGGCGTGATCAGGGCCCCCTCTTCATCCCAGCAGGATCGAGGCGCCACGTCAATCAAGCTCAGGTTGACTTCGGCAAATTCGGCATCATCGTAGAGCCAGACTCGTCGATTCGCGTCCGGGGGCGGACCGCCTTGGCTGTCGTTCCTGATGTAGATGAGCTCGGGCGAAGTGATGGATGCAGTTTTTGGCTGCAGCACTAACTGGGATCCCTTTGGTCTAACGTACTGGTCGGACGTTATCTTGGCAAGAGGAACCCCAACGACTTGTTGCTTGTCGTGCCGGGGACCGCAATTTAGCAGGCCGATCGCGTTGTCAGCGGACATGGTGAGCAGCCGTAGGTGGATTCGAAGACAGCCACCGGAAATGTCGAGGGGGTGGACGGAGGCGGTAGGTGGTTCGTGGAAAACAATCTGGCCGGAATTCGCAAAATCGGATGGGCCGGCCGCCAAAACCCTCCCAGCTGTGGCTTGGCCGGAATCACTGGTGGGTGGTATTTGGACGCCGAGGCCCCATGCCAGAATGGAATCGTCTCTCGTTGTCTCCATGATGTGTTTCTGCAGCCGGAAGAAGGCCTGGTCGCCACCCTCCCCGTATATCATCGGCATCGTTACGCCGAAGATACCCAGCAGACAATATGCGCGATCTTCTTCCCTCTTCGTCTCTCTTTGCGCAGCCCATGACATACGCTGCGCAACGCTCGCAGCATTCAAATCCTTGAGGCGCTGTAGGTATAGAACGGGTATACCGGTGATGTCCTCGATGACGGTCCGCAAGCTTACCTTGCTCCCCAGCTCTTGCCACTCCCGACCGTAGAACCGCATGTGGCGGGGTGCGAGAAGCTCTTGCAAAGTCCATCCTCTGCTGAACCACCGACTCTTCCGGAACTTGGATCGACGTTCCCGGGGATTTTCTTTATCAGGGATGTCGGACAAATAGACATAGCAAACGGAAGCATTCGTGTACCACCTAAACATGGAGTTGATGGCCTCGTCGAGCTCCACCTGGCTGATTTTGTTGATGCAGCACGTGTCGATCCAGGCGTATACGATGCCGTCCTTCTCAGCTTGTTGACAACATCCGTGAAACTTGACCGACCCGACGCCGGTTTTATTGACGTTTTTGTTTTTGACATCTTGGAAAGTGAGCTCTTCTTTGTCGGGCCCCCAAGTGTGCGCCAGTATGGCGTACGGAGGGGTTTTATCGAAGAACTCCTCCAGCTCCAGTGTTTTTAAGTTGATTAGCCACATTGCGAGGTCTTGTAGACAATCTGGAAGACGGGAGAGGATCGAGTGGGGAGCCGAAGGACGTTGATGGCAACTTTGGGACGGCGGCACCCCACCTATATTTTACACAAAAAAATGGAACATTCTTTAAAAATTCCGATTACAGCTTTCCTACTTCCTTTCTTTTCATTTTTTTTTTTTTTTTCATTTTTTTTCTTTTTTCTTCTTCTTTGCGTTGACTGCAATTGCATTTGAATCGAATAGTTTAAGTGTCTCAACGATTTTGTAGGCGGGATGGGCGGAAAGGAATTGACGGCCACGACGGCGCACGGTATACTGTGATCGACGCAGATGCGGGACCGCGATCGACTGGTGTGGAGATGCTACCCTATAAACTCGGTTGCGTGGCTTCGGAAACGGAGTATGGGGCAACGAAAAGGAGCACTCGATATATTGAGAATGCGGCTGAGTTCGAAGCACTCGGGCACTCGCTGGATTGGACTGCCGAGTGGTGATGTACTGGAAATCCCCGTTAACCCCGCATAGCAATAAATGCCCAAAACCCTTACGGCCCAACGTTAGGGATCGCTGTATCAGGTAGCTACCTTGGTCCATACCCTCGCACAAACCACACGACGGTTTATCGTTAGATGCTGTCCACCGAGAAAGGGAATGGATCTCCAGTTATCCTTGTGTGCTGCTTATCCCTTCGAGTGCTGTTGTGCTACCAGGGGCTGATCTCACTCGCTCAACTCGGGGTTATGTAAGGTACTCGTATGGCTAACAAATTTAGCCCAGCTGTCAGGTATCGTTTTGAAACCAGAGAGGTACGTCACAAACCTGGTATCTCCACCACATTTTCTTTTCTAGATCGGTACCTTTAGGTTGCAATAAGCATACTGTGGTTTGACTTATAAAGGTAGCTAGGCGCCCCGAAGAAGTTTGGGAAGGTTGAAGGGAAGTCGCCCCCGCCTTTGCATGCTACAGCCCCACTCCCACGGTTATCCCCTCGAGTGCTTGTCCGCAAATCACCTCACATCAAACCATTCATATGTAGGCTCGGCCTTTGCGCAGGGCCACTGGCTGTCTAAAAGGTCTTGAGTGATAGGTCTCAAGCCATCTCCTGCATGCTGCCAAGGCGAACGCCGCGGCCATTGGCTATCGCCCATGCATACAGGAACCCCTGTTGACAAAACCTGTTGACAAAATCTGTCTGCCGAATCTGTCGACAAAATCTGTTGACAGAATCGGTCAGGCTGAGCTTTGTGCACATTTTTGTAACCAAAACGCTGGCAGGCGGCACAGGGGTTTTTCGGGTATAAATGCCTGGGGTGCCCCGTGTCCGTCGTCCACCGATCAAGTTTGACTGCATCAATGTTGATCTCTCCATCCTTTCTTCGTCGCGCGCAGAATGTCACCCCAAATCTCTGATGAGCAATGGGCTGAGCTCCAGCCCAGGATCACGGAGCTTTTTCGCCAAGGCGTCCCGCTTCAAAGCAAAGATGGCGCGCGCCAGACCATCTCCGAGACTCTCCGGCAGGAGTTCCCTTTCGCCCCCACCCAGGCGCAACTCGAGGCTAGGCTGCGAAAGTGGGATATGGCAAAAAACCTAAAGTTGTGTGAATGGAAAACGGTCATTCCTCAGCTCGACGAGCTCGAGAGCAGTGGGATTGACTACCAGCTGCGGCTTGCTGGTCAGGAAGTAAAGAAGTCTGCCATTGCACGGGCCAGACGTCAGCTCAAGGCCAAATCGTCAATGGGCGACCCACAGCAAGGCGACAACTCCAAAGGTAAGCGCCCGTTTATGGCAACCCGGTTCAGTTTTTTATACTACTTTAATGTGGATAACATAGCTAACATGGAGACAATATACGCCATAAGCCAAGCGCAAATCCCATGTTCGCCAAATCTCCATCATGGTCCGTGGTCTGGGCGGCCAGTGGGTCCCGTATCCAAGCATGGAGGCCGCGATGAGCCCCGGTCGCAGCTTGGCCTTGGCTCAAGAAGGTGACCTTGACATGCAAGGTTGGGAGATGGATGCAACGGGTCCGTCTTTGCCGCCCGCACCCGCACCCACCAACTTGGTACCGTTCTCGCCAAATCTCGACCCGGCCGCCCATTTGTCGCTCGATCCAGCCTTGGCAGAATCTATGCCAACCGCGATCTCTAATGCACCTGGCATAGGCGGCCGCATCTCCCCCCTTAGCGACGCCGGCCACCCCCTCACTCTCAGCAACGTCGACCGCTTCTCCTTCCTGAACGACATCGGCGATGCCGCCCCCGGATGGGAACTCTTACTCCCTGCAGTAAACAGTCCCAACCCTCGCAATTCTGGCGGCTCAACGTCCCCGGTGTTCGGTCCCCTCATGTCATTCACCAACACAACCAGCAAGCCGATATCATGGTTTTCCAATCTGCTTCTGTCCTCCTCGCATAGTTTTATCCGCTCCATATTTAGTTTCCGCTCGCATACCTCCAATCCACTCGTCCGTCAACCCCAGTTGCCTTTTGAGGTCGAGATGATCCTAGACCCTCTCTTGTCGGTGCTGCCCGAAAGGGCAGCCCAACGGCTCCTAGACAGCGGCACTGGGGGCTTGGATACGGCCTCGAGAATCCGGGAGATCATTTTGCACTCCCTCACCAACAACTTCGCCGGCATGAGCAGTTCCACTCTTGGTTCCTTCGTGGCGGCGATCCGGGAAGACTCGCGGATGATGTTGGATTTCTCCCAGAGCATGCTCAAAAACACATCAATCTCGGCAAGGCCCTTTGCACACAGCTTGTTCAAAGTCGCCATCCTCAGCTCCAACACAAAGCTCGCCAAGCAAATCGTCGCAGCGGGAAGGATGCAGGGCTACGATATTCGACCGGACGAAATTTCATGCGAGGTTGAGGGCGAGGACTACACTGCAATTGAGTTTGCCAGCATCATTGGTGACACCGAAATGGTCAACTTGCTGCTCCATCTCGGCGCGGATGTCAACAAGTCTTGCCGGGGCAGAAGGGTTGACGTTCCCGGGGCGCTCATGCTTGCCCTTAGCCGGCATTCTTACCTATACCGGCTCGCACGCGATCAATACACTGCGGAGAGTGAGCACTCCGCCGCGCAACCCGAATCTGCTCAAGATGACGAGGATCCTTCGCAGGATCAACAGGGATCTCGGCTACTTCCTCTCGAACGCTCAGACACCAAACTCGTGCAAGCGCTTCTTGACCATGGAGCGGAAGTCCATGAGCTGCATTTTGACGCAGCTTTGAAACGGACCGAACCGGACATTGAAGTTGTGCGCCTTCTTCTCAACCGTACCCAGAGCCGCAATAGTGAACTTCTTGACACGGTCATCCGTCTTCGTTGGCCGCACCCTGAGCTTCTCCACACGCTGCTCGAATACGGTGTGAAAGCCCACTCCGGTCATATTCAAACAGCCATCGACCGTGGGAAATTGGACGGGGGGCTTCTTCGGGCGCTTATCGGCCGCGGCGCGACAATCAATGCTGGACATGTTATGTCTTGTCTGCATACTGCAAATGACAACTGTGCGACTCTGATGCACCTTTTGCTATGGCTTCCTCCAGCTAGCCATCGTTTATGCTGCGAACTCACAACTTCCGGCAGGGACTTTCCTAGCACGGTTGCGGAGAATTGGGACAACCAAGACGCGGCGGCTGCTATTGAGGCGCTGCTCGAGCTATGCGCGAGAAATGGCTGCGGTACTTGCATCCGGGACTTCTGGAAAAAATCTGCATGGGCGCTTGTCGCAGCTGCGAGGCGTGCGAATATGCAGCTCTTCAAAGTCTTGCTGGATCACTCGGGTGTGGTGACTACGCAGGTACTATCAGCCGCCATCCAAGGCCAAGATGCCGCAATCATCAGCCTTTGTCTTCAGCAACAGCTCAATCTCAGGGAACCAGCTTGCAAGATCTCGTACAAAGATTTCCCGGAAGGAACTTTGCCCACAACACCACTAGCCGAGGCTATACTCATTCGCAATCACCAACTGGTCGCTACCTTGGAAAATCGGGGTGCATTCGATCTTGTTAGGGACCTTGACTGCCATCTGGTAGCCGCTGCGACCGCTGCAGCCCGGGTGTGTGCCGTCGGCTACCTGGAAAGGATTTTGACCCAGAGGCCGCATTTCGAACCGACTCTCTTATCCCCAGCATTAATCGCAGCAGCCATGTCGGACTCTACTGAAGCCGCTTTGCTGTTACTGGATTCTGGAGTTGCCGAGAGTTGCCAGATAAATCGCATGTCTGCCCTTTACGTGGCCTTGGAGCGAAAAAACAAATCGCTGATCTACGCCATTCTCGATTCGGATCCTAGTTTCGAAGCCTATTCTGTGTACTCGTCAGTTTTGTCCGCGTCAGTCATGTACGGGGACTACTCCCTAGTCGAAACACTGATCCATATGGGCGCCAGCATCGGCGGCGAAGACGGAGGGCGAGCGTTGGACGAGGCTGTGAAGCTACGGCGCACAGACTTGGTCAGTCTGCTTCTAGCGAAAGGCGCTCCCTTCTACAGCGACGGGGGGTGTAGCTTGCTCGACAACCCGCTCTCGGAAGCGATTCTCTTGGAAGACGAGGAGATGGTCCAGCTTCTCCTTTTAAATGGCGCAAACCCAGCAATTGGAGTCCGGGGCTTCCCGTATCGCTCCGAAGACTCTACTACTATCGCCTACTCACCTAGCCTTGATGGTCCTATTTTCCACATGCTCCTCAAAGCATTTAAAACGAGGTATCCCCAAGGATTACAAGGGCTCAGCTCCCATCTCGTACTTCAGGCGGTAAAGGTAAACAACCTCAAAGCCCTGGAGTCTCTACTTGCCGCAGGCCTCAACCTCAGTTACATCGACCACTCCACTCGCGGACCCGAGCTTTACAGCATTTTGGGCTATGCTATCCGGGAGTCGGCTGACCCGAGCATACTGGAGTGCCTAATCGGCGCCGGGGCCGACGTCAATGGCATCGCGGCACTGCCTAACGGACTCGGGAGCTGGGATTCCGGTGATGTCTGGCCCCGGCAGCCTGCACTTTTGGTTGCCATCGAGATGCGCACGGAGGCCCTTGTGACCTTTCTACTAGACAAAGGCGCAAACGTCAACTGTCCGGCCAAGCTAGGTGTCAAGCGAACACCACTGCAGGCCGCGTGCGAGATTGGGAGTTGGTGTATGGTCGAACTCCTCCTGGAGCGGGGCGCAGACGTCAACGCCGCTCCCGCGCGGAGGGGCGGGGCCACGGCGTTGCAGCTGGCCGCGATGGGCGGATACGTGCGGATCGCCGAGCTGCTACTGTCGCGCGGGGCCAACGTCCACGCAGCCGGCTCCAGGGTACACGGACGTACCGCGCTGCAAGTCGCAGCGGAGAATGGCCGGTTCGACATGCTGCAGCTGCTGTGGGACTCGCAACAAGGAGCCGGTTTCCCGGATGACGAGATCAAGCGAGCGATCAACTACGCCAACGACAGAGGCCACAGGAGCTGTGCGGAAACCATTTCGCTTCTCCGGACAAAAAAGCTCCTCGCTGGTAATATGCCCTTGCAGGCATCAGGCGGGCTTCTCACGTGAGAACAAAAGGAGAATGTGCGTTTGAGTCTGAATCTGTGTATATAATTCCATGTTACATATCCTTCCTGCTTGCTTTATATTACATTTCCTAAAGGGGGCGTTTTGTATAAAAGCTTTGTAAGATCCAGAGGTTATAAAAAGGCTGGGGCCCCTGCAGCGGCTGTAACAGTTTGTCCCTGCATCCTTGTTGCGTTTGCATTTGCATACCTACGCCGAAGTTGCTGTTTTTTTGTTGGCTCCACGTGGAAAACTCTTCACCTCCCTTTTACCTGGAGTGCAGCACCGCTTCCGTACTCCAATACTGCTATCTATGGCGCTTTCCAGACGAACCCTATACTTTCTGGAATGCGGCCGTACTCCCTCGGGCCTCCGGCGTCCTTTACCGCACCACCGGCCCGGTCACGGTGCCAGCGACCTCAACCACAACCGTGACCGCAACCCCCCCTCCTTTCGACCCTCCTTTTACAAAGATGCTTTTCTCCCAGATCATCCTCGGCTTCACCGCCACGGCGGCCGCCATCGACAGCCGCTCGCACTAATTACAGCGCCAGCTGCTCGGGCGACCACGTGCGCTGCGTCGACATCAACCCCAAAACTTGCTGCGGCGGGGCCATGGCGCAGAGCCTGCCCGGCCTTTATGACCATCCCGTCCAACTGGCGCATCGAGTGCCGCGGCTACTCGGGCGGCAACTGCGCCAACCGCCGCCCCACCATCTTCTCCAACCGCCGCACCAACGCCTGCGTCGAGTTGTGCAACTTCTATTCATGGCCGGCGGCTACGGCTGTCGCAAAGGAACAGGACCCACGCGGGGGATCTGCAGTGTCAAGACCCCCGGGCCGTGTTACAGAGCCTAGCCCGGCCGAGGTCGGCGAGTGCTCGGTACCCTTGCAGCGCACCTGTATATATAGAGCCAGAGAGTCTCCTACTCTCACCCCTTTCCTTTACTAAGAGACAGAGAGATAGATCAATCTATTAGGTCTACTGCAGGCACCTCTACTTTGCAACAACGGCTTCGTCAACCGCGCGGCCAGGCGCGGCGTCGACGGCGAGCAGCAGAAGTGCACTCCCGACGCGCTGGTGGACGAGGATCGGGTCTGAGTATGACGTTTCTGGGGTGGAGGAGGATTCGGTTCTGGCACGTCTTTGCTACGCTGTGACAAGCTCTGCGAAATTCGATGTCAAACGCTTCTAGAAGTATTTGACTGCTAAACTTGGCTCGATTTTGGATTTTAGTGCATAACCATTCTTTTGCCGAGAGCCCCAAAACCATCCCCGTTTTCTATGGAGCATCACCTCTGCCGTCAGACGTTCCCGAGGAGTTCAAGAGCCTTTTCGTCTAAAGATGGCAAGACTTACGTCACGCCGCCGACGGTTGAGTATTCAGACGGCTCACAAGATCTGGAGTGCTGTGGCTGTTCAGAATGGAAACGGCACATGATCTCTCATCACTGCTGTTGGCAAGTTCATAATTTCTATTAATGTCGTGTCCATGGAGCTTTGTACAGCTCCCAATGAGGGAATCATCGTCACGTAGTATCCTTCAACTTATATTCATAATCGGGAATCCGGCTAGATATCCTTCGTCAACAGTTCCCGACTCAAGTGATCAAGCGAGTGATGAGTGTGATGTGTGACACCGGAAAGGCTTTGCAGCCAGGGCCCGTCTAGCAATGGCCGTGGCTGGCCGAAAAGAGAATGGGCTGGCTGGGCGGGCGCGACTGCAGACCAATCTCCTCCAGCGCGATTGGGCCATATCCACACGCCACCGGATACTAGTGAAGCGAGGCTGCTTGTGTTGGTGGGGTGTCCTCTGCAACTTGCCCCCTATTGGACACTCGGAGATGCATGTCGTCGGACTGCTCCTGTCTGCTGGCTGGTCGTTCAGCCCTTTAAGCACACCATGCCTGACAGTAAACCTGCTTCCGTGGATATTTCCCTGCTTGCTCTTGCTTTCGGGGAGCAGTACCAATCGCTCCCTGCGTCCTCATTGTGGGGTGGTGTACACAGACACACGCAACAACTGCTCCGCCCATCGACGTGCCTCCCGGCCAGCAAAAAAGGATGAAGAGCGTCTTCGGGGCGACGGTTTGGGTGGGTGTCGGCCTGCCCGCCGCCGCTGCCATCCATGCCGACGACGTTCAAGCCGGGTTTCTGGAGGCGGGGAACGCGAACCTGTTCCACGCCAGACAGACAGCCAGGCATCATCCGCACCGTCTCGGCGACAGGGCCCCGGCGCCCACCCCGGCACCCAAGATGCTTCCGCCAAGCGATCATGTTCTGGACAAGAGAGGCAGTAATAACAACACGATCGGGTTCATTCCTGGTCTGGATTGTCAGTCCTGACGCTTTTATCCTGGAGCTAAATGTCCCACGTTCGCCCTCTTGCTGACAACGTCGCGTTGAGTAAACCCGCAGCGTGGGCCATTACATGCCCTCTGGAATGGTTCTCGACCATACAGTCGTCCCGGGGGGTCGTCGGGTGTTGCCAGGACGGCCCGACCACGACGACGCCGTGTATTGGATACGTGACCTGCCTCGACTCGTCGGAGAAAGCCTCGTATACGACCGACAACGGGTTTACCAGATACTGGTATGCTCTGTCTTCCCGTTGCGCCTGTAACTTTATCTGCGCCGAATTTCCTTTTTTTTTTTTTTTTTGCTGGACGTGGAAAGAAACTCACCATGTCCCTTCTCTCGAAGCAGTGGTTATTCCAAATACCCGTACTGCTATCGATGGGGCTTCCCAGACGAGTCCTATACTCTCTGGAATTGCGATTCTACTCCCTACGGCTCCGGCACCCTTTGCAGCACTCCCGGCCCGGTCACGGTGCTGTCAACGTCAACGTGGGCCGGACCGAAAGGAGTCCTAATCTGGAAGACGACCGTGCCTGTCTCAACCGTAGCCCACACCGCCGGACAGCCTGGCTTCGACTCCCAGGGGCAGGAGCCGGGGCAGGAGCCGGGGCAGGGGCAGCACGGGCAGCAGCCGTCGCAGGCGCAGGAGTCCTCGAACGTCAGCGTCATCGTCGGCGGCGTCATCGGTGGCATCGCGATACTCGCCATTCTCGTCTTCTCCCTCGCCTTCCTCGTTTATCGTAGCCGCAAGGCCGACAAGGCAAACCCCACCACCAACATCGCCTACAACGGCGGCGGCCCTCCAGTTGGCTCGCCAGGGCCGGGACCGCACCCGGAGGCAGGCGTGGACCAGTATACCAGGTACGGCGGCTACGCGCCCGTCGTGGCCCAGTCGCCCGATGTGGCTGTTGGCAACCGTAAGAGCACCTTCAAGCCGCCGGTTGGGTTTGGCGCCGTTGTTGCGCCCCAAACCGGAGGCAACCAGAGCCCCCAGCCTCACAACCACCAGCAGCAACAGCCGCCGCCGCCGCAATACGCCGGCCAAGTGTGTGAGATGCCGATCGAACACGACCAGCGGCCGTATGGGCTGCAAGAGGTTGCTTGAACGGGCTGGCTGTTGTGTCTATAATATGAACCATGGTGAGGGCAAGTCTGGATATTAGCTGCTGGTGTGTGTCGGTGGGCGTGGGCTTTTCCCAGTACTATACCTCGAGATATCTTTTGATGCTTATCGTGGAAACGCAACCGGGCTCTAAGGCTTCCTGCCACTTCCGCAGAAGAGTCCGGTCGTGGCGGTCTGCTCGCATTTTATCTCTAAGACTCTGAGCGGCACGTAATATACGGCGCTAGGCTGCTCGGGAGCCGCTGTTGCTCATGGTGACGGCACATCCGGGCTGCTGATGGTCCGGTTGATGAATCAAGGCACGCTAACGAACACACTGACTTTTGCCGGCAAACTTGGTTGCTGGTCCGCATGTTTCTGCAAGGTGGCTACGATCACCGGTACCAAGCGTCACTGCCAGTGAACATATAGGTCCAGAACCAGTCCTCGTCCGCCGCCCCGAGGATGGGTGCCGTCGCGGCGCCCCCACTATACCAGCACCGGCCTCGAGGATGTCGACCGGGAAATCGGTGCGTGATGGCTCGCATGCCGCGAGCCATCTGACGCCGCGCTCTGTGCAGGGCCAGTTTAGCTTCACCAGGTAGAACTCGCCCAGCATGTTGTCCTCAAAGAGTGCCTCGAGCATTTGCCGCTTGGCACGGGGTACTGCTAGACCATTTTCTCCATCCGGGACTGGCCGGCCAAGAACATCTCCAGCTCCTCGGTGCCGTATCCTAGGGAAGGCCATATGGTGCAGACCGGACACCGACACATCGTCGCATCAATGACGGTCGCACGGACCGTATGCCATTGCGGCGCATCGATTCAAGGTATGCGTCGGAGGAGTCGTGGATATGAAGGGCCCAGAGCCGTAGACCTCTTCGGTCCGCCGCAGCCGTGAGAAGATGAATTCTTGCGATGCAGAAACTCTTTGTGAGCCGTCTGCACGGCGTCTGGCGTTCTCCCCTCCCCGATGGACGCGATAGTGGACGGAAAGTCCTCTTGCGACTGGCCACAGACGACCTTTAATAAACTGGTTGTCAAGCTGTCTGACACGATTCCAGGGCGGCGGTCTATGAGAGGCTCGCATCAGCACTGCGCTCACAGCTGCAAAATGCGCATGCTTCCCCCTACACTAGGCGATCGGGGCAGCATCAGCAGGTCGCTGCATGTATGTGCGTACTTGGGGCGGCCAGGTGGCGGCTGTGGCGAGGGCTCCGGCTTGGCTGGGACCGAATTATGATACTCAGGGGCTTGCCCTCAGGGTTCAGCTGGTTGAGATGCCGATTGGTTTGCGAGTATGATTCCCTGTTTTGTCCCCATGAGCGCCTTGATGACCGCGGCAAGACCCGGGCAGCCCTTCAGGTGTCCAATCGCTGTCTCGACGGAACCGACCAGTAGTGGCTTGGGACGATCTTGCAGCTGCTTCTGCTGACCACATCTCGAAGCCCAGCTGGGAGAAGCTCTCACAGATTCCTCCGGCTTTCCACCCGGTCTCTAGCTTTTTGTCTCGATCCAGTTCACGCCTGGACAAAAAGTTGACGGCGTTGACGACAGGCCTCGGCAATATTCTGCTCCAATCCGTATGACCCCAGGCCAGCCGCATAACATGATGCGTGCGTCTCCTAAATCAGCCCGGCCTTCCCCGCCGTGCTTGGCATGGTGATACCCGGTGTGCGACCCATTCGAATCCACCTCCGACCCACGGAACGGATCCATAATCGGGTCGCCGTCCCCCAAGGCAGAGCTGAAGGGCTTATGTGACATCGGCGCCCACACGTCGCGGACCTTTGAGGTGCGGGCTGGCGATAACATCTGCAGCTCCGCATAGTCGACCGGCATGTAAACCAACACAAACAGAGCAAACAGCGCGAGCCCTTGAGGGCCAACAGGGCCAGGCTCGGGCTCTCGTTGAACCTCGTAGTACACAGGGTCCATGGCCGAGGCCACGCTGGTGCTGGTCGGACGACGCGGCGCGGGACTTGGCCTGGGACGGTACATGAAGTTGAAGGAGATGGCGGCTCTGCGCCGAGGACAGACACGCCCTGATATACGGAGGCAGCGTTACTTCGGGCTTGACCGTGATGTAGCTGCTCCTTGGGCAATAAGATTCGGAGGTAGTCGGCTTGGTGGTGTCGCGGAATGCACCACTCCTTCCCGAATCCACTTCCCTTCATGCGTACTGCCACACCCGACGGCTGCCTGGTAGTGGTCCAGCACTGGACATGCATACGCGCGCAAAGTAAGTGATTGAAAAAGTTAAAACAAACAAAAGCAGAAAACAACCTCCGTATCCAAGCCCCACAGCATAGCGCAGGCTGTTATAAACGAAAAGGGGCACAAGTCGCGGGACACCATCCCACCAACCCGATCTTGGCACCATGGCGCATCCACGGAGTTTCCTTACCCGGTAGCTGCGCGCTCCTCCCCGTGTGACAATGTAGGGATCTAGCTGGGAGGGCGTAGCATGCACCCCGCCATCCTAAAGAATCCCGATATCAAGGTCAACAATACATCCTCCGGTTTGCCCACCAGCACGGTGATCAACAGTCATCATTCACAGAATTGGAGCACAGGTTGTGAGGCGGCCGAATCTCTCATTACCTAGACCCTCAAAGGGCAAAGAAACAAGCGGGGTCTCGCCACTGGGAGACCTGACGAAATTCTAGAATAAAACCCCTCCTCCGCCCGCCGAACCGGGGGCTATGCGATCCAAACAATAGGAAGGGGAAAGTTCGTAATCTCATCATCATCATGTCGAATGAATGAACCGCCAGCCCTTCGCGCTAGCTAAGCAAGGATAAAAAAAGCCAATACAGGCCCCGAAAGAAAAGAACCCCCCGCCAGCTGTGATATCATTCTTTTTTGTGTGGCTTGAATTTGACAAAGGAAAAAAAAAGGATGATATTGCGCCGTTGTAGCGGAGATTTGTCAAGCTATGTTAACCGCAGAAAAGGACTCTAGGGATGTCGGGGGGCAGTGGAGCCATCAAGGCCCAGCTGAGTCCGTCCGTCCGCCTCTCTGCGATAACAGCCGAGTGGAGTGTCAAAAGCAAACGCCTTTCCCTCTTTTTTTTGGGTTCTTTTTTGGTTTTCTTTCGATGGGGGTTCTTCTTCGTCAAAGATGGGTTGACGCGGTGGGCTGCTTGTCGTCGATTGTTCAAGGGGCCGTTACCCCTGGATCGCATCCGTCAACCCTCGTTCGCTCTCCTCCCGCCTGGTGTTTGTTGGTATTAATGAATCGACCAAGACTCCCAAAAACGCCAGGCTTTGTTGAAAGCCAAACAAGGTCGGGAAAAAAATCCATCCCAGGGTATACTTTTAAGACATGAAAACAGCAAATCGGGTAGGAAACAAGGCAAAACGATGCGAAAATAACACAAGAAGAGGGCAGAGGGGAATCCAGGCTTGCTTTCCTCCCGTCGGTATACCGGGGCTGGTCGTGATCTTCCCATGTATCGGATCAACTGATTATGCCATCCCCTCTCGCCCCCTTGGAAATCATCAGAATTGGTCGGCCAACCTCCTGAGAGAAGTGAAGAAGGACAGCAAAGTCATTCTCCCAAATGGTGTTTCCAATCTGATGAACCATGGTTGGGAGCTGCAAACGAGGTGGAACGCAAAAAGACAAGATGAACACCGAAAAGACAAGAGTGGGAGATCGCCCAGGTAAACGACGAAAGAACACAACAAAAATGCGCCTGGAACTCCGGATCCTCAGCTCTTGCGAGCGCACATCGATCGTCGCGTGTATGCCTTCCCTTCCGTGAAATGAGTTCTAACGCCTTGGGACGCCTGGGAGACCTGAATGAAGCTGCTGGCCTCGGTAGAAAGCAGGAAAGATATAACTCCCCATTGACATCCAAGTCGCCACGCCGCTAGGGCGGTTAGACGGGTGTCGCCGGCAAGTCGAGAATTTTTTGTGTCTTTCTCCGAGAGGACCAAAAGTGAGACGAGAAAAAAAACAAGGCTGGTCCAAACCACGGACCCTTCAGATGTTCCTCGGAGAGCGGGCATTGCCCGCGTCGATGACATCGTCCAGGTGGTTGCACAGGGCGACAAATAGGTCAAAGTACAGCTTGGAGCCCTCTCCACCGCGCTCCATCTCGGCCTGCATGGTACCGCTCCGTTTGAAGGTCTTTCTGCACCGGATGATCAGTGCAAGGTAGTGAGCGCGCAGGCGGCTGTCCGTGTCGGGCGTGTGCGCGTAGCAGTACTGGGCAGAGCGCAGGATGGTTCCCACGTCGATGCCGGACTGGAGCCCCTGCTTGCGCAGGGCCAATCGCTTGAGCTCCTCGAGCCCGTACCGCTCGGCGGCGCAGTAGATGACGGTGTCGCGCAGCAGGTGCTGGTCGACAGCCGAGATGTAGACGGTCGCCTCGACGGCGGAGGGCACGTACGGCGAGCTGGTGGTGCTGCCGGCGCGGCCGCCTCCGGTTTCGTTGGGGTTGGGGGATGAGTGTGGGGTGTGGCGCTGGCGCGGGTCGGAGTCCTCTAGTTCCCAAGAGTTGCGGTGCTTGTTGTGAAGCAAGCGCGGGTAGTAGTCGCCCTTGTAGAGGTACTCCAGCACACCCGAGAACACCTCAGGCTCCTCCTCGGGCAGGGCAATCCTCTTGCTCTGCGCCTCGAGGTATTGTTCCTGGCAGAGCGCCGCGAAGAAGGGGCTCTGGCACAGCACGTCCTCGTGCGCCGCAAACAGCCGCCCTTCCCGCCCGATCGCCAGCGTGACGATGGGCGAGGGCGCCAGGGACTTGGGGCTTGCGCCCTGCTTCCACTGCGACGAGGGCTTACTCGCCGCCGCGGACGCCTCCTCGGCGCTTGAGAGCGACCGCTGCAGTTTCGACAGCTTCTGTGGATCCCGCCCGGAGGCCGCATTGCCGCCGGCGCCTTTCCTGGTCAACCTCGACGACTTGTCCACGCGGTGGTGCGCGTCCATGCCGCCGCTCCCGCCCTGGGAGTGCTCCTTGTTGCTCGATCGGAAGGAGCGCTTGAACATCTTGAAGGCTGCACGGATGTCCAGGGAAGCGGGCAGTTCGGTATCAGGTGTAGGTGGTATCGGCGTCGGGGGATAGGTGGCAATCGGATTCTCGCGGCGGACGGGACAGGAAGCCTGATGACAAGCGAAAGGAAAGGAGGGGAGGGGAAACGGCCCCTCGTTTGCAAATCGGCTATTCAGGCTTCGGTGTGGGAATTCGACCAAGAGAGCGACGGAACGAGCGAAAAGAGATATCAAGGAAGGAAAAAGCCAAAGAGGCGGAGAAAAAAAAAAAAAAGAGTGTGGGAGGAGGTGGCGCACAAAAGATTGACAAGGGCCCGGGGTAGAATATCTTTCAGGAGGGATTGACTGGGGGAGTGGCTGAAGAGATATCCTATGAGTTTTGCGACCCGTTGGTTCTGTGCAAGGGGGAGGAAGACAGAAAAAGGAGCAGGGGCGCCTTCGGGAACGGTAACGGGGGCCCGGCGCATATTTATACGGCGGGCGCGGGGAGAGGAAGGCTGGGGCGGATGCCTGGCTGCACACCACCAACCAAGTTGCGATGCGCACTACGCGTACCGAGTGAGTGCACACACGCACACCCGCACGGCACGGCGTTGTCCATTGGCACAGCAAGGCCGGTGGGACGGGAACAGGCTAGGTGGTTGGCTGGGCTGGCGGCTCTAGCCCTCGGGCCCTTGGGCGTGTGTGTGTGGCACCTCGAGCAGCAGGTGGGGTGCACGCTGAAAATAATGGATGGGTGGACGGTGGCCAAAATGCAAGGCTCTGGTTGGGCAGCGGGGCAGAAGAAACCCAAGTTGACGCATGCCGTCAACCAGCTTGGCTGCACAAGCAGGGCGCTGGTCCTGGTCTTCGTTCTTGCCGAGTTGCAATGCGTGGCCGCTTCATCACTTGACGGTGGCCACGGCTTCGTAACGCCGTTTGGGCAGCATAAGGATAACTGAGGCAGCCAGCCACGTGGCTAGCATCGACGCAAAGAAGTCCAGTGTGAAGCAAGAGACAACGGGGGCTAGCGCCTAGCACTGCGCTTCGCCCAAAGAAACGGCACTGTGACCCGCTGTATTGAGGGAATACGACCGAAGTCCGCCGAAGGCGAATGTTCGCCTCGTCCGCCCGGAAAAGTAGCTTTCCACTCACACTTGTGCGCGTGGGCGCGCAGCCGGCAGACGGCACAGCCCCTCTCCGTTTGCGCCTGTCCAATTGATTCAATTGATGTTTTTAGCCGGTGGTGCAGATTGGACCGCCTCAACGTTTGTGAGGATGCGTGAATTGATACAGTGCCAATCAGGGAGACTAACACTAGAGCACGGCGCCCAGATTTTGCTGTGAATTTTTAGTGCTTTGAGCTGAAAATGGGAAGAACAATGGAAGAGAAAAAAAATCCCCCACCGCATGTGAAGATCAAGGATGAGGCCTGTCCAGGGTGGCTGCCCTGAGTACAGCCCTGCACCCGCTGCCCTTTTTTCCGACCATCCCATCACGGTGAACGCATAAGCGGGTTCTGGCTTCGCGGTACAATGCACACACCCGTTAATTTCATATGTCTATCGCCTCAAACAATTATTTTCCTCCAAAGCCTTGTTTACCAAGCGAATGCACCAAGAGTGTGAAAGGAAAAGCTATGACTCTTTTTACCTCTGCCTTTTTATAATTCCTAAAGTCACAAACGTCCGAAGGCGGGCTCGAACCATCGAACCGTAGATCAGGACGGGTTGCCCCACGTGACTGTTATTCGGTGTGACCCATCCCGCCATTTGATCCCCTCGGCCAACGTGGATCACAACCCCACCAAAGGATTTTTGCCGGGTTCCTCCACAACCACAAGTATCGCAGCGGGCAACGACGACGCGGAATCTCAACACGTCAAACACCACAGCCCTTCGTCTTCCACGACGGCGTAGGCTCGACAACTAATTGAACTAATTGCCGCGACTTACATACGCTGTACTACACCACCCGAACGGTGACTGTATTGAACAACTCATTGCTAAGCCAAAGCTCGTCGCCGCTGCCTACATTGCTCCTTGCTTCCAGCCAACCCCTTCGTTTGCTGCCACAGGAGCGGCGCGCTTTGCAGCATGCCCCCGGGCCTGAGCGCGCCCAAGAGGGCCAGCGGCCTGGGGAGACCGAAGCCCGCCGCCCGCCCGAATCCCGTCAAGGCGCTCCAGGACCAGGCATGGAGGAACCAACAAGCGAACCGGGGCATCGCCGCCTCCATGTCGCCGCCGCCTCAGCCACGCCCTCAGCCGACCGGCAGGAAATCGCAATGCCCCAACAAGAACTGCCCGAATCCCAATATTGTCGACGGCACCTGCCGGACCTGTGGCCGAGTCGCCGATGACACCAACATTGTCGCCGAGATCCAGTTTGGGGAGACCTCGCAGGGCGCCGCCATGGTGCAGGGCAGCTACATCGGCCCCGACCAGGGAGGCGTCCGTCTCTCAGGCGGCCAGGGTGGACGGCGCATCGCTGGCACGAGCACGTCCACCGAGGCCAAGGAAAAGGCTCTGCGAGAGGCCAAGAGCCTGATCACCGGATTTGCCCACCAGCTCAACCTCCCAGAGCGCACCATCAACAGTGCGGTCCAGCTCTACAAGCTCGCCAGCTCCAGGAACTTCACCCAGGGCCGCTCGTCTCAGTACGTCGCCGCCATGTGCCTGTACGCCGCGTGCCGCAAGGAGTCAACCTGCAAGATCATGCTCATGGACCTGGCCGACCTGGTCCAGCACGACGTGTTCCATCTCGGCCGCATGTACAAGGTCTTCATCCGCGACATTGGCGCCGGCGGCAACTACAACCCCATATTTGTCGAGGACTTGATCTACCGCTTTGCTGCTCGCCTCGAGTTCGGCGACAAGACCAACAAGGTTGCCAACACGGCTGTGCGTCTGGTACAGCGCATGGATAGGGACTGGATGGTCATGGGCCGTCGGCCGTCGGGAATCTGCGGCGCGTGCCTGATCATGGCGGCCAGGATGAACAACTTCCGGCGCACGGTCCGGGAGGTGGTGTTCATCGCCAAAGTCACCATGTACACCCTACAGCAGCGGTTGGACGAATTTGCCGAGGTCCCGTCGGCCAAGATGACGGTAGAAGACTTTCTTATGCGCGACTTTTTGTACGACCAGATGGATCCTCCAGCATACTATAAAAAGACGGCCGAGTACCAAGCAAAGCTGAAGGAGAAGCGCAGCAAGCGAAAGCGCGAGCTCGGTGACGACGGCGAAGAGGAGCGGCGGGTCGACGCCGATGGATTTGCCATACCGCCTGTCCCAGTCCCAAACAACAGCGAGCCTGCGGCTTCTGGTTCGAGGGTGGACTCGGGAGACCTCGAGCAAGGAATATCCGATATGAACTCCCACCTCGACGACCTGGTGCAGCAGTTCGGAGCGGATGGCAGTGCAGTCTCCGGCGCAGGAGCCCCTGCGGCCGAAGGTAGCACGCCCGACGCGGGCTCCCAAGTCCGCAAAGGCCCTAAAAAATACCCTTTTGGAAGCAGCGTCAGAAAGCAGGCCAAGGTCGAAAAGCCCGACTATGTCACAGAGGAGTGGGCCGAGGACGAAGAGATACTCGAGATGGAGATCACGGAGAACATGATGAACCCGTCAACTGTCGAGGGCGCACTCTGTCTCGCAAACGCCAGCGAGCTCGTGTCTCTCAAGTTCTTCGAGTCCTCGGATCCAGAGCAGCAATCCAAACTGGACGCACGGGAAGTCGAGGAAGATGAATTCGCCGACGACCCCGAGGTCATGTACTGCCTGCTCAGCAAGGAGGAGGCCGAGCTCAAGACGCAGCTGTGGGTCAACCAGAACAAGGACTGGATGCGAAGGCAGCAGGAGAAGGAGTTCAAGGCCAAGTTGGCGGCCAACAAGCCCAAGGGGCGGAGTCGGTCCAAGAAGCCGCGCATCGGCGAGGGCCAGACCTCCCCGGCAGACTCGGCAACGGACGCGACGCTAGAGATGATCGACCGCCGCCAGTTCTCCAAGCGTATCGATTACGACGCGGTGCGGAGCATGCTCAGCACCGGAGGGCCTGGCTCTGCGGGCGCTAGCGTCGCCACCAGCCGCCAGACCAGCCGGTCCGGGAGCGTTGCCGCGACCGGCACGGATGAGGGTGAAGATGATGAGGAGGACGACGACGAAGAAGAGCAGCCGTCCGGGGCCGCAGACGCCGATGAGGACGGGGACGAAGACGGGGACGAAGATGAAGATGAGGAGGAGGCGCCTGATTACGACGACGAGCCTGAGCCGGAAATCGATCCTTTTGCCGATGATTGAGAAGGCCGTCGCGACTGTTGGTTACTGTAGGGGTCAGTCATGGGGGTACTTATTGCATAGGAAGACGGGCAGCACGGGGAGGATTTGCTTCTTCATATTGATACCCAGCGTCTGCAGGGCTGTCCAGACGGACCCTCTGCTTACGCCCAAACTTTTGTGTTATATTTTTTGTTATTCTCTTTTTCTCCCTTCGCCACTTCTTTCCCGGCTGCTGCCCACATGTGTGCACTAATTGGGAGGGAGACATTGTTGGCTTCACGCTTGTAATCATCTTTAAAGAAAGTCCAGGGATAGGCGTAGGCTTGTAGCACTCTTACAACAATTCTTTATTCAACACGTAGCAATCAGGCCCAACGACATGAGCGACCGCCATCAAGTCGGCGGACGCGACGACAGGGAACCAGACCAGAAAGACAGTTTTGCCGACCGCGGTCTCTGCGTTGAGCCTGTAGGAGATGTCCAGTGGGAGGATGGTGGCAGTCTGCCGGTCATAGGACCGAATGCAGTAGGCGCAAAACCCGCCCGTTTCGACTGGAACACCAGGTTAGTAATGCGCCTACTTGCCTGCAGGTGGTGCTTGTATCGCGTCTGCATCGCTCCTTTTGACCCCCCTGTACTTTCTTTTGTCCCATGAGGCTCGTGCAGCCTTGCGTCTCCTCGACGCTGGCTTTCCGGGGCAGCCCGGCCGGTCAGTCTCGGCCCAACCTATGTGATAGGGTCGGGCGGAAGCCACAGAGTCCAGCCCGGTCAGAGTCGAGGTCCAAAGCACGACTGTCAAAAGATAGGCGCTATAATACCCAGCAGATCCATGATTTGAAGAACAGATTGTATCCTCTATAGGTTAGGTGTAGATACCGCCACCCAGGGTATTAATATGCAATAAACGGAAAGGGTTAACTGTGAATGTTGCAAATCCCATTTCCCGAGGCTCAATCTTGTTATCATCGTCACTCTCCCTCGGGGGTCAAATAACCCAATTACCAACATCTCTCCTATCGCGACCGGCTCGACCGCGCATCCAACAACATCGCCACCCCGTCCACGTTCTCGACGTACACCGGCCTGTACGGGCTCTCGTCGCCG
>GL876977.1:474397-494048 GCA_000193285.1 Magnaporthiopsis poae ATCC 64411 | reverse complement strand
CTTGGCCCCGGTCCCCTGCGTCGCCGGCCGAGCCTCGACCGTGTCGAGCTCGCTGCCGACCTTGTTCCAGACGTTGGGCATCGAGTCCTTGACCGCACCCATGAGCACCCCGAGGTCGACCTTGGAGCCCTCGAGCGACAGCTCGTGCGTGCCCGGCAGGTGAACGCGCGTGATGACGTTGAGCAGCCAAAACGCCTGCTCCTCGGTCTCGACAAACAGGAGCAGAAGGCCGGCGAGGAAGTTGAGGCTCTGGCAGTAGCCTATCTGCGGGTTATAGATGGCGAACGCGTGCAGGACTCGCCTCAGGCTGGATATTATCCTCGGCTCCTCGCCGCCGTCCTTGGCCGTGCCGTTGTTGCCGCTGCCCTCGGGTTCGCTAGTAGAGAAGCGGAACTTGGCGTTGTCCGGGAAGGTACGGTGTAGATCGCGCTCGATGGCCTCGACGTCAACCTCCTTGGACTCGCCCGGCCGCTTCGAGCGCGCGATGAGCTCGTCGTACACGCCGGGGTGCTTGGCGAGGATGCTCGGCCCGCGCGCGTAGTAGAACCACGCGGCTCCGCGCCACTCGGGAGGAATGCCCTTGCGGATGAAACGCTTGGTCTTAGCCGACGGGGCCGGGAACCGATCCGGCTCTTCCGTCATCAACCCCGAGTCCCTGAGGTACGCCACCCACTTCTTCTTCCGGCGAGCGAGGTACTCTGTGTATGTCGCGTCCCACGTGTCGTACTGCTCGCGGGATACGTATTGGTTGCTCTTGCGGAACCCGTACCTGTCCCTCGAATCCGGCTCGTCTTCGGTCGGGGCCGAGTATAGCTGCTGCGATTGGCTCGGGGTTGTTGGGAGTGGGGGGGCCGCCTTGGTGTCGAAAGTCGTCTGGGTGAGATCCGGGCTCGACATTGCCAGCCTTGGTGCGACCGACGACGCGGCCGAGATCTGACGGGAGTGCCCCATCCTTGGGCCTGCGGTCTCGTCGGATTCCAGGAGCTTGGCCGAGTCGTGCTTGCTCTTCGCGGAATCGTCCACCTCTTCTTCGTGGCTCGGCCGTCCGCGAGATGCGATTGAAGGACGAGGCTCGCGTTCGGAACGCCCGTCCTCGGACACGGATTGGGGCAGGGCTGAGCCAGAAAAGAAGGACATGGAGTCTCGCACGGTTACGGCTGGCGGTGGGTCGGACGCACCCCGGGGTTTGGTGGGCATCGGTAATGAGTCGGTCATGGCCTCCCGAATCCTATGGCCCACATGTGATTGCGACCTATCGTGATTCGCTCGCGACGAGGATCTGGACCGGGCGGAAGATTTGGAGCTCGAGACCTTGCGGGTGTGGCCGCGTGTGCCAGGGGCGCCTTCCACGTCGTTGTCTTCGGCGCCGGTCGAGTCGGCAAACCCTTTCTCGTATAGACCCATGACGTCCTCGACGCTCATACCACCCTCATCCGCGGCGGGCCCGGACGTGAAGTTGT
The DNA here is from genome assembly GCA_000193285.1 of Magnaporthiopsis poae ATCC 64411. NCBI lineage: Eukaryota > Fungi > Ascomycota > Sordariomycetes > Magnaporthales > Magnaporthaceae > Magnaporthiopsis > Magnaporthiopsis poae. Next base: position 492,588 of record GL876977.1, on the reverse strand, counting down.
ACATCGAAGATGAGGTTCTCGAGCTCGTCTTGGTTGCCACACTGCTCCGCTGGGTGTTGGGCCCCGAAAAGACGGTAACGGGTGCGGTCGAGGAGGTCAGCTGTGATCGGTAGCTGGATCGAGGTTCCTGCTCGGCCATCCAAGGTGCAGCACCATCCCGAGGGTTTAAGGGCAAACTAGGGCCGGCACCGTCCACACGGGTGTAGGCCAACTTGGGCTTGGGGAGGCCGGGCGAAATCATACCGCCGCCTGCGGATGGCGGAGCGGCAGCATTGGCCGTCAGGGTTCGGGGAACGATTCGGGACGAGGCGTTGGGGATATCGGTTGAGGGTCGACCTGGGATAGAGGACATGGTGCCATTGGACCTGTTCGAAGATACGGACGGACCCCGCTGCCTTGGCCAATTCGCGAGCTGGCGGTTGAGGATCGGGCTGTCGTCATCGTACTGGGCCGGGTGGGCGGCGGCGGGCGGCATCGGAGGGGCGACATTGGGCCTCGCGACGCTAGGTTTGCGAGGGCGGGAGAAGTTTTCGACCATGACGGGGGGCTGCTGCTCGTCACCCAGGCGGCGGCTCGACGAGCGAGAGAGGGCTCCCCTCGACGAGGTTCGAACTGGAGGCTGATTGGCGGCCAGAGACGTTGCGTGGAACTTGCTCGGGGGTGGTGGTGCAAAGGATACAATCCTATCCTGCTCTTGTTCCAGCAGAGCGGAACGATGACCGTTGGGGGACGGGTATGGGTAGTTGCGGGACGGAGACACGGGCGACACTGGGACGGCGGCGGAGAGGACTGCGGCGAGGGCTTGGTTCGTCGATGTGATGGGCGAGGAGGAGCCGCTGTTGGTTTTGGCTGGGCTGGGCAGTTGGTGGAAGGTCTGGTGGCGACTCGTGTGCCTGAATTGGTACTGGTACGACTGGGCGTGGTCGTGGGCGGCGATGGTTTTGTTGATTCCGCTGGTGAGAGAGTCCCAGCGGGGCGAGCTGGGCGTCAGTGGCAGAGGAGGCAACTGCGGCGGCAAATCAGACGATTTGTTGGCGAGGGCATGCTGGTCGTCGTCGTCGCGGGTGCGGTGGTACGGATAATGGCGTCCGCCTCCTGGGGAATGGGGCTGCCCCGGTACATCTGAGGCGGCAGCATGTTTCGTCGTGGGTCGCTGTCGCAGGCGGTTGGCGGGCAGGCTGGCAGCGTCGCGGGCCCGTGAGCTTGTTCGCGGTGGCCGCCTATGCTGCAGGTTGCTGCCCTCGCCGTCAGCCGCGTACGGATCGTCAGCCTCTGTGAATGCCGCCGCCATCTTGCCCGCGGCCCGTCTGCTGAGCGCAGGCACACGAGTTACTACAATGGGCGGCGCAGCAGGTTGCCGATTATGTGGTGATTGCCATGTCTGCCTGGTTGAGGGGGCCGGCAGGGTGGTGGTGGGTGGGCCAGGCTGTGCGGTTTACTTTTTTTTTTTTTCTCCTCTCACTTGCCGGCTGAATTCAATCTTGCTTTTGTCCTCACCTCCCAGTCCGTCTCTCTGCCTGTCTGCCTGTCTGCCTGCTTCCCCTCTCTTAATTTGCACCAATGCCCGCCCAGCTGTTTGTTCCTTGCCGCCTTGGTGCACGGCCGAAGCCTCCTCTTCCATGGCTTCCCTCCCCCACCCAAGCTGCAATTTTGTGTTCACTGTACTCCGTCGGGCCGCTTGGTGCGAGACTGGCGTGAGCCTTCTTCACTAATTGTTTGCTTTTCCTGTGTTTGGATTGGTTGACCGGGGGCTTGAAAAAAAGGACAGGCTAGGGCCACCCCCTGCTTTCCATCCTAGCCCCACGCATCTGACCAACTAACCGACTAACTGGGCCAGATCGCCGTCGCGTAAGACGCCGAAAGCTGCACGACGGCGGGGACCGAGACGGAGTTTGACGTCTGCTGGACAGAAGCCACATTAGCCACAGTCCATCATACACAGCGCGTCTGTGTCTACTAACCCGATTACCTCGGCACTATGAGCCTGCCTAGGTGTATTTCTACACCAGCCGGACATGCCGTCGACCAAAGCCAATCGGCGCTGGAAACACACAGACTTTGGTGATAAATCGAGTCGCGCGGGGAAACGTCCGCTCGCGCACGACTCGAGCATTTGTCCCAGACAAGACATAGCAGCATGCATGAGGCAAGGGGCTGGAGGTTGGGAATCGGCCTCAGCGCTGTGTTGCAGAGAGCGAGCTTTGGCACCGCCAATTCTGTTTTTGCAGACGCAGTAATCGGGGCGGAGCATGCCAGTCAGTTGTTGACGGCTGGGCTCAGCGAGATGCGGTCATGGCTGACCTGCCTGCTGGGAGTCAACAAAAATAGAGCCTTGCTGGAGTCGCAGCACCAGACATTCCCACGCACGGTACTTGGCGAGCGGGAAGGAACGCCAAATCCCATGTGCGCGCATTTGGAAATGGGTCTCGCAAGCTTCACTCCCACCTGAAGAGGCGAGAGCCCCGCTCTGACCGCTGGGACCTCCCTGTCTTGGCAGGCACGGGCTGGAGCTGGGGTTGCACCAAAAAATCGCCCAGCGCTCCCGAAAAAGGGGGCCAATGGTGTGCTCCAGCCATGGTTGGCCGAGAGTGCCGGCGACAGGGCGTACAGCAGAGAGGGGGGAAGGAACATCAGGCGAAATGCTCATAACAGCAAGCTGTCTGTTGTATTTCACAACTTGCACATCACCTCAGCCGAGGCCCTCACCGAAAATGGCGCTTTGCAGACTTGACAGGAGCACCCCCGTCGCACTTCACCGTTGGGCTGTCATTGCGAGCTGCGTCTTCCCTGTTGTAGAACCCAGAAGGGCCCTTTTTCTGAGAACCAACCTCTGGCGCTGCAAAGTGTCATCCCGTTTCCGCCAAATGGCTGGGGTTTTTCCATGGCGTCCTGCTGACTCGGGCCGTGTCGCTAGTCGCCAGCCCGCACATTGCCCGTTTGCCCATCGCCCTCTTTCTTGGTGCAGCACCCCATCTTCATTTCGCTGGCCCATTGGATTGGGATCCGTCCTTGCCCCGTCCAGGGAACAATTCTTTTTAGCGGAGAAGCAAGAACCAAAGCTGGAGTCGCTGAGAGAAACGGGACGGCTGGGTAGGCCTGGAAGCCGGGTGACTTCCGATCCATGCTCGCTTCTCGAGAGCGGCCTAGCGTGGATTTTGTTTTTTCTTTTTCGTTCACGTCTGATTTCCCGAGATCCCCCAAGCAGCGGGCACGACAGGCCCCGATACTTCCGTTCGCAGCCTCCGAGCAACAGCCAGGCAGAATGCAGGTGGCTTGAGTGCTTTGCACGTGGTTGCTGCCTTTCTCCCGTCCTTCTTGTCTCGCATCGTTCGCCCGCTTTTCTGCAAACTCCCCTCATCCCTCATGCGAGCCTTGTGGCCTCCCTCATGCCATCATGCATCGGACGCCCGCCCCGGCAAGCATCGTCGGCACGTACAGGAGATCCGGACTTTCCTTCGATGACGCTGTTCGTTGTTCGTCTAAACCTACCTGTCTCCCTGCTATGTGCTTCCGCAGCTTGCCTCGGGAACCACATACCTCTCTGGCTAAGGGCTCCTTCCCATCCTCTTCGCACCTGGGAAAAACAAGGAGCTCCTCGAGTTCATCTTGAGTGAGATGTGCGCGGGATACGTCTACTAGACTTAAGGTAGCGACGAGAATTATCTCTCAATCGTCCCCTCGTCCATCGGCAGTGTTGCAATTGCAATGCAGCTTTTTTTCGCGGCAACGCCAGAAAATCCCGCCTTACCGAGGGCTCACAGAGCCAGGCGGCCAAACCAACCCCCGGCTGTGCCAAACCTAGTGGGTGGCACTCCCAACTCCGTCACACAAAAAGCCACATTTCTGCTCCCTTCCCAGCCACCCGATCTTTGGTGCTCTATCCGCGGCTGATCGAAAACCCCGATCTTCTCTCCAAGGCAAGTCGAAGCGGGAATGAAATGCCGCCTTTCTACCTGTGTCAGTTATCGATATCACTCCCAGTGGAACGATATTCTCCTTGGCATTGTTCGCAAGGTTTTCAGCAGAGATAATAAACCGAGGACGTTTATCATCCATCGCCGCCCTTGCTGGAGCCCGGGTTTTCTCCTCATTTTTCAATATTGCCGTCCACCTTGCCCCAAAGAAAAGATGGCGGTTCTCAGCCGTGAGATGGAAGTTTTCCTGGCTGATTATGTGGTGGACCCACAAGTACCTCTGGAGGAAGCTGCCGTCTTTTTTTTTTTTTTTTCTTTTTGGGCGAGGTGCTCTCTTCGCAGCCTTCTGTGCACTTACCTTTACCTTTTCCGTTGATTTGTTACACCCGCTTTCCGTACGCGGCGGGCTTAATTTTCCGAGACACGCCGGCTTTCGCGAGATAGGGGAGAAAACAGCTACCAAGACAGATGCATCACGTGCTCGGCATGGATGATCCAAGTGGTCCGTGCCGATTTCTTGCAGCTTCTCTCACGCCCCGACCAGCCACCCACATCAGGGCAACTCTTCGCGCCTTGGACACCTTCCCGATTGCTGAGGTAGCTCGGAGCTCGGGAGGTGTCGCCCATGGTGGGTCGGCTCAGGTCGGCGTGCTTAGCTCTGGAGGTATCTGGTACCGCGTCATCGGCAATGCACGCCATCCATCGAAAGGTCACTCGCAACTTGGGCTACCCGCCCAGCGCAAACGCATGTTTGCGAGGCGTTTGCCCTGCGCACCTTGGAAGCTGAGAGCTCCCCCCTCTCCACGTCCCTCCGTTCCCCATTCCTCCTGCCCTCTGTCCTGCTCACCCCCTGGCTCCCTCCTCCTGCGCCTGCGCCCACGCCTGTTGCCCGCGCGCTCCCCCAACTTTTCTCCCCCTTTCTGGGCTTGCCTCCTCCTTTGAGCGTTCCCTTCTTCTCCTGCCCCTTTTTCCAACCGCGTACACCTCTTCAATCGTACTATTCCCATCTTTGCTCGCAGCAAAATCCACTGCTTCATACCAACTTACCCCTTTTTTGCCCACAATGTCCAGCCGCAAGAGAAAGCAGGACGAGCCTGAAGACGAGCTCGTGAGCCTCCCCTCCGGCGATGAGGAAGAAGAGGAGTAAGTCCGCATTTCCATCGATCCGCAAGCTCGTTTGGCCGCCGTCTCAGTCGCATAACACTTGCGACAGCCTGCGCAGTCTTGGCTGCGCGTGTTTTGATGGCGTTGGATGGGCGCATCGCACTGGAGATCGCGCCGTCGTTGCCTTGGCCATTGTGAATCCATTTACATGCTGGCTTGACGGCGCGCCAAAGAACTGCCATCGAACCCAGCTCGGTTAGATACAAGTCCAGGCTCCGGCCAAACTGACACGCATCCTGTCGATAGGTATGTGAGCGACGAGGACGAAGAGGATGACGACGTCGACGATGATGACGATGAGGAGGAGTACGAGGAGAACGGCGAAGATGCCGGCGAGGACGAGGAAAACGGCACCGTCGGTAAGTGATGATATGACCTGTCCTATGCAAGCCACTTGACACGCCTTGCGATCCAACCTGCGATCCAAGCCTCGCCAGACATCGCGCCCCAAGTCAGTCCGCTAACACCATCCCAGAGAGCGGACGTCCCAATAAGAAGCAGAAGACCGCTCCCTCCTCTGCCGAGGCCGTGCCCGAAAACGGCGCCGACGACGAGGAGGGACACGAAGATGGCGATGGTGACGGCGACGAGGACGAGGAAGAGGATGAGGAAAATGAGGAGGACGCTGGCGACGGTGAAGACGGTGGCGACGAGGATGAGGAGGCTGCGGATGACCTCCCCACCAAGGCTGCCGTCAAGGTATCTAAGCCTGCAGCTGCCGACGACGCCAAGGGCGCCACTGCCGTCGCAGCTGGCGGTGACGAAGAGGACTGAAGTGGATACGAGTCCAGCCTCTCATCATCGATGAGCATAATGTATCGGGCTCGCCCTCCCATCCTGTCGTGTTTTAGACGTTTGCTTTGCCGGATACTGTGTGTGCTTGCAAGATGTCGGCTCTGGTTCCTAGGTAGTCCGATGTTGAATCAAACGTGATGGCGCCACCAGCGGACACGAATATGTGTAGCAGAACTATTCGTTTCGAAGCTGTCCTGCCCTCCGGGTCAGACGATGGTGTATGCTTGTTGGTTTCAGCCATCGATCCCACCGAGGCCGGGGATCTCGATCGCTTTTGTGTTGACAGAACCTAACCCAGAAGTCGGGTTGGGCATTACTAGCCTCACTTTCCTTCCCCGAGACCCAATCCGGCGTCGTTGGGGATGGGCAATTTTTCGCAGTGTCCCCACTCCCTAGAACGAAGCCGCAACACTCCCGCGTGACTCCTGTCATCCATTGCCAATGGGGTCCCAGATTCTATGGGGATTGCATCATTGGCCGACCCGCGCCTGCGGCCTCGGACAGGACACCCGCTACAGGTTAGTTTGGTTTCCCCCGCCTTTGGAGCCCATCGAGTCTCCTGGTTCGTCAGTGTTATTCCCAAGGGGAAAGAGGCCCCCTGGCCATTGGATCGTGCAGGGGCACCACCATCTGCAGCTCTTTTTTCCTCCACGGAACCTGCCATCGACCGCCGCAACAGACGTCCGAGTACTTTGATAGGTACCACCTAGGAGACCTGTCTCCCATACACGCGTTTCCAGTCGATATACCGTATGGAAAGCCTATCATGTAGATTCTGGCCACAGCTCGGGCGGGTCGGAGTCACCGATGCGACTTGCGCCTGCCACCGCGGAGCAAGGAGCCAGGAGGTGATGGAAGCGGAGATTGTTCACGGTTTTTTTTTTTTTTTGTCATATAATTGAAATTTGCTGCATAGGAGCTTCCATCGTAGATGAGACGCATCCCGAGCACCGATTCCCTATGAAGTGTTCCCCTGTCTGGGTATCTGGATATCGCTTGGTACATTCCTTCTGCCTCCCGTCCGACAACCATCTTTCCGCAATTGATCGCCGCGGTCATGTAAATCGCGGTGACTCGATCCGATTCCCTCGTTCACATTCCATTTCCCAAGGCGTCATCTTTCATCATTCACCAAAAAAAAAAAAAAAATAAAAAAAAAAAACCCTCCGAGATGATCACCCACGAGTCCAGGCACCGTCTCTCAACATAAAAGCGAACCACGTCCCGGCATACCACCCTCGGCATCCGTTAGTACCCTGAGGCCTGTATCCCGAAACTTTACCACCACACGATCCACGTCGTATACCCAAAAAAACGCAAAAATGGTGTCAATCACAACGTCGCCGCACCTGGAGCCACTCTCGGCCGAGGACCAGGCCCTCCTCACGCGCATCACCGTGATCGGGCTCGTCGGCGGCCCCGGCTCCGGCAAGGGCACGCAGTGCATGCTGCTGCTCCGAGAACCGACGATCAGGCGCGACACCGTACACATCAGCATCGGCGACATGATGCGGCGCGAGGCCGACGCGGGCGGCGAGCACTCGGTGGCCATCAAGCAGTGGCACGCCGAGGGGTACCTGGGCGACGTCAACGTCACCATGGCCGTGTTGAGGAGGGTGATCCTGGAGCATGTCAAGGAGAAGGGCACGCGGGTGTTTATCCTAGACGGTGAGATAAGAGTGAAAAAACAAGATGCGCATAGAGGAAGACGAGAGCTGGGGGCTGTTCTGACGTGGACTTTTGTTGGTGACTACCTACCGACCGACCCTAGGCTTCCCGAGAGCTCTTGACCGGGCGACGTTGTTTGAAGAACACATCGCCAAAATAGCCTATTTGCTCGCTCTCGAGGTCTCCGACGAGACCATGTCGCGCCGACTCGGAAACGCCAGTCGCGGCCGTGCGGACGACGAGTCACCAGAGTCGATCAAGGGCCGAATCGAAACCTTCCACCAGCGGACGCAACCGGTGATCGATTATTTTAAGGCGAGGGAAAGACTGCGGAGGTGCTGGACGAGCTGAGGTACCTCGTCAAATGTGTCATCAAATACCACAAGGCATAAAATTTGTCTCAGGGACAATTTCACCTGTCCCGTTGACTATCTTACCACCGAAGGACTGACATGGTCGAGATGACGCGGGCCGAAGAGGAGGGGTTGGCAGGGACTGAGACTCTACGAACGAGTTATCAATTATTCTCTGGGCGCTTTTCGGGGGGTTTTACCCGCGAGGTCTAGTATTAACCCAGAACTCGACCAAGTAAAAGTCGGGAATTACGTGTGGCTTACGAAACCCAATCTCGACGGCTTTGCGAACCTCTTCAAAAAGAAAGATACGAAATGGTGAAGAGAGCACCCAGTACAGCCCTCGTAGCATAATTAACGACTCATTGTTAAAAAGTGGGTTATGGCTAGCTATTTTCTGATGTGACTATTCATCTGTAATTGGAGCGTTTGTTCACCTAGGTGCTAGAGCTCTTTTTTTATCCTTCAAACAACCTCGATGCAAACACTTAACACCCGAAGTCATATTTAAAAAGGGGCGTTTGTAGGCTTATCCGCCGAACACCAAATCGACGAACAATTCGCATTTATCGCATTCATCTTATTCGCGTTGATGCTAGCCTAAAGGCGTGTCCGAATTATTGCTTCCAGATTTATTACTTAACCCATCATGAATGGTCTTGATAAAGCTATTCTAATTACCATCTTCCCAGGTTGAGCAGCCTTGTTTAAGACTGGTTGGGAGGTGGCGAAGGAGACGGCAAAGGAAATGGCCAGGGGCTTTATAAATTCCACTGGTTGGCCTCGTCAAAAGAAACCTTAGCAGGGGGTTTTTCTGTTTTTGGTGGTTTTTTACAAGGGCTAGGGAACCACCTTGCCCGGATTCATAACTTAAAGAGCAAGCAGTTGCTAAAATAGTACGGGGAAGAATGAAGAATACAATTGTAGTTTGGGCAGACGCTAATAGGTGCTCAGGTCGGTCCCCGCGCATCCCCGTGGCTGGGAAGCGTGGGTTCTCAGAACTGTGCAAGGTACGACCTGATAGGGCTAGGACTAGATCGACCTTGGGGGTTATATCGGTGGGGTATTGACGCAAAGCAACGCTGGATGGGGAAACAGTCGGAAGCGCCTGCGCTCTTGGTCGCGGCGTGACAAATAGGAAGGCTTGATAGCCCGATTATTACCAAAGACGGTAGGGTAGGTACACCCTTCCAGGATCATAAACGCTAGATCTCCCGTCTTTCGTCCGAACACTTCCCTACTGGAATAAGTTTTTTTTCCTTATAAATGCCAGATTATGAGTTCGCCCGAATCTAATGTTTATGATCCTGGAACGGCTAGCCCTTTCTAGCCTTGCATCCCACTCTCATCACCACTGACCCCCACCGACCAGGGCGCCTTGCCATCGTCGGCCAAGGTTACTGATATCCAGGGCTGAAGCGCCCAGTTCGGCATGGCCGGCCCCGCCCATAACACCATTTCCGGCCCCGCGATCTGTGTTTCTGGGTCTTCGAGGCTGCTTTGCATTGATCTTTGCCACGGCGCCTTATAGCAGCCGTCACCGCCATCCTCACCCACTCCGAACAGAAGCCGCTATCAGACCAACCGGGCTCACATCAAAATCACCACGCTCGTTCCAGTTCTGTCGACCGTGCTGTGCGCGCCAACCGTCACGCCTGCATGTCGTTATGTAGCGTTGGGTCAGCCCCGCTGGCTCTGGTTCGCTCCGCCGCGGGGGCCGTACGACTTGGACCTTTCTGGCAGGTCGTCAAGACGCGTGATCATTGCGATTGGGAAACGCGCAACAACACGCGTAGGCTTCCTGGCTTACTAGGCACCTCCACCTACGTAGAGCATCTCCCCTGATTCTAAGCGAATGCGGAAGGTACTAACGCGCACAGGAAGGTTCGTCGCCCTTGTGGTGCTTTTGCTGGGGACGCGGCAGTTGCTGCAGGGATCCATATTGAGCGTTTTGGGCGAGCACAGCTTATTCAGGAATGGTCAACCCCTTGACCACCATCAAATACCGGCTTGCTCATACGGCGCGACCCCGGAGGCAAACCTTGATTTCAACAGCAATTGAGGATAATTATATTAAAACGCGTAAGTTGTAGGTCGGAGAGCGCATTGGGCGCGGCATGGAAATGCGTGGCATTGGGGAGGGTGGGCGTTACACTCTTGTCGGGTTCGGTCAGCGCATTCGTCCAATACAAAAAGCGACAAGGAGGCACCCTTCACCTTGGCAAGGAGCACCAGACACTCAAGTCGGTGTATTGAACCTAAAGCTCCTGAACCAGTCTACGTAACTTATCACAACCTTTTGGTGATACCCCTCTTTTTGAATTCCTTACGTAGCTGCTGTCAGGAACGTAGCCTCACTTCCTCCCTCTGCTCCAGGCATACGAATCTGCGTGGGCTACCCCGCCCCTACTGCCTCGTCGCTTCGCGTCGTCTTCTGTCCAGATACACCGACCGAACTCCTTAGCTATACCCTCAAATGCGGAATCCGAATAGGGACTGTCCGGGTTTGCAAGGTAGCCGCCTTATCTGGGCCCGGGCAGCTAATCAAATCAGTTCATGCCACGCCGAGGAAAGGACTTTTGCATCTGGGCGAGCGTGTCCCTCGTTGACGACCTCCTGCTAGGCTCCTTTTTTTATTCTATATAAACCTACTGCTTGGCGCTGTGAACACCATGGCGATTCTTACCTCACACCTCAACCCGCTTCCCCCTCCTTCGTTCTCTCTTCATTTTTCCCATTCTCACCAGGATGAAGTTCCTCCTCGCCCTCGCCAGCCTGGCCACCGGCCTTGCATCGACGGCAGCCTCCGAGCTCGTCGCCGAAAACGTCCGGGCCGAAAAGCGCGCCGTCAACAGCACCTACATCCCCGTCAAGGCGCCGCGCGACAACCTCTGGAGCAAAATTACCGACCAGGAGCAGAGGGATATCCTCAGCTTCATAGGGCGGGAGCAGAACAAGTCCATGTATGTACCAACCACTATTGGGGTTGATTCGTGTGGTGGCGATGTGCTAAGGAGACTGTAGACCCGCGGAACTCAACTTTGACCAGTCCACGATCTGGCAGCTCGCCCCGAACAAGACTGAGGCAAGCCTATACCTGTCAGGCCAGGGCGCGAAGCCGAAGCGGTACGCCCGTATTCTGGGCGACGGCGATTGCGTCACCCGCGAGTACATGATCGGGCCGCTTCCCGTCAACAATGAGACGAGAGCCGTGTCCCTCGACTACTTGTACCGTGGAAACGCAACACTGGTGAGCAAATCAAAGTGGTGTGATCCCAACTGGGGCAACGCCACGCTCCGCCGCCAGGCTGCCGACGAGGCTCGCAAGATTAGCGTTGTTTACAAGAGGGCCCTCGAGCGTCGCGAGAACAAGAGCCCCTACGAGGAGAAGCTGCTTTGGGACGGCAACAAGCTGCCGCACGACGACAAGGAACCGCCCGTGTCCATCGCGCCCGGCGGCGCGCGCTACGAGTACGACCCCGAGCAGAACTACGTCTCGTGGATGGACTTTTCGTTCTTCGTTGCCACCGGCCCCGCGGGCGTGTCGGTGCATGACATCCGCTACAAGGGGGAGAGGGTCGTTTACGAGCTCGGGATGCAGGAGGCCCTCGCGCACTACGCCGGCCCCGACCGGGTCCAGACGTACGCGTCCTACATCGACGTGACGGTCGGCTTCACCACGTACAACATGATCCCCGGGTACGACTGCCCGTCCTATGCGACGTACACGGACGCCTTCTGCCTGTTCGAGTATACCAAGGACTTTCCCCTGAGCCGCCACTACGTCAAGGAGCAGAACACGTACCACGCGGCCAAGAACACGGCCTTCCTGCTGCGCACCGTCAACACGGTCGGCAACTACGACTACATGATCACGTACGAGTTCCGCCTCGACGGCTCCATCGAAATCCTCGTCCGCGCCTCGGGCTATATCCAAGGCTCCACTTCGGTGGATGAGAAGGACATCTGGGACTACGGGTTCCACATCCGCAAAGGCCTCTCGGGCTCCATGCACGACCACGTGCTCAACTTCAAGGCCGACCTCGACATCCTGGGTACCAAAAACAGCCTGTTCAAGACCCAGTTCGTGCCGCACTCGCAAGTCTTCCCTTGGTCCAACGGCTCCGTGGTCAACACGATGAAGGCCAACCGCAGCTTCGTCACCAACGAGGACCAGGGCAGGATCAACTGGGCCGCCAACTCGGCCGCGACCTACGCCGTCGTCAACAGGGACAAGCTCAACGAGAACGGCGAGTTCCCGGGCTACAAGATCCACCCGACCACCGGCTCGAGCATCCACGTCACCGTCCAGAACTCGACTGTGTTCCCGCGCGAGATCAACTGGGCCACGCACCCGCTCTACGCCGTCAGGCGCAAGGACACGGAGCCCGTGTCGGCGCACCCCGTCGCCGTCTGGGACAAGGGCAAGCCGCCGTTTGTCGACTTCGACAGCTTCTTCGACGGCGAGTCCCCGGAGCAGGAGGACCTCGTCATCTACTTCAACCTCGGCATGCACCACATGCCCGACATGTACGACCTGCCCGTCACCACCTTCCTGGACGCCCAGTCCGGCATGACGCTGCGCCCGCAGAACTACCTGCCCAGCAACGGCTGGCTGTCCACCAGGCAGCAGATCCACATCGAGAACCGCAAGGTCGACACGTACGGCAGGGAGGATCTCAAAGGATCGTACGACCTGGCGAACACCAAGCCGCCCTTCTACCCTGGCCTTATATAGTAGTCGGGGTGTCGTCGTTTAGACCTTCAAGTTTGTTCCTCAGCGCGGTTTCCTTGTGGCTGGGTTTCTATTGGGACGTAGGTTGGTGTTGGATATATATACGCACGTATTTACAAAAAAAGGTAATAGAGCAGGAGTTGATCGTTAGACAAGTGACCATGGTACATTCCATATTTCGACACGGCCGAACCTACGCAATCACTCCGCGATCTACAAAACCGGGTACAAGAGTACCGCCGAAGTCGTTCTCGCATGGCGCAGCCTGCAAGCACCGTGGGAAGCATGGGAGGCGGGCCGGCGGGCAATCTTCAGGATTCCCGCCAGCCAGTACCAAGACCCGGAGTGCTACCGAAAGTGTATTGCTCGTCCCGTGTAGCGGTCCTTTTAAGCCGGCCATCTGCCAATGAGGACATATAAAAGGATGGCCCAGAAAATCCTTCGAGATCATTCACTGCCACCATGATATCTTGGCTTGGGGACCGTAAGCATATTCATTTGCCGTAGCGACTTCTGCTCGTCTTTTCCTGAACTTCTTCTCCCTGATTTTCTTTTGGCGCACAAATACATCTCTCGGGGGTTTTTTTTTGGTGTGTGGTTTCCCTTTTGCGCCACGATGCGAGAGCAGTCAGCTCTGTTTAATCTCTAATGCTGTCACCCCATTCCATCCCTCTCGTTGTATCAAAATATCTCCCCTCGAATTTGGGATTTGCCCAGCCTTGTTATTTCTCATTACCTCTCGGAGCTATCTAACATACCATGATCGGCCGGGTGATAAGCGGCTTTGGCTCCCCAGAGAGGCGGCCGGACGATTCCTACCACTCGGGCAACACGATGAAGGAGGTCGTTCCCGGCATCTGCAAGGAGGCGCCCACTGCCTGCTATCCCAAAGGAAAGCGGAAAACCTGGAATCGCCGAAACACAACAGCTGTCCTGGCTGTCCATATAGTCACCGTATCCGCCGCCGCCTCACCCAGCGCAGCCACCGTTACGAGCGGAGAAAAGGCGGAAACGGTTTGCGGTATGAGCATGGCCACATTTGCTCTAGCGGTGGCCTGTTTGTCGTGATGGTCGGTGCCGCAATAGGCGGCGGTGTTGGCGGGAGCATGGCCGCGAGGGCGTCGAGGAGGTAAGCTTGTCGTCCTTTCTGTGGCTAGTTTAGGCTAAGCTGACCCCTTTTGTGCCACCACACAGTCTAGAGGAGTGCCAAAGCGCCCTCAGCCAGCAGTCCTCGCCATCCAAAACCCTCCCCGGGCACCTCTTCGCCCCTTCCTGCCCCAAATGCCGCCGCTAAAGACAGCAACTGCACGGCGGCCAGCAAGACGGTCCTCGAGACTGGATCCAACGGCGGCATCATCCCACCAACCGAGGACGCCGCCGTCGAGCTCGACTGCCTGGCCACGCAGGGCGCACAAAAATTCACAACCATTGGCGGCAAGCGTCCGACCTTTGCCGTCCGCCGTCCGCTGTGGCGAAGACTTCAACCGCAGAGACGTCGGCTCAGCCACCGCCTACTCGATGGACCGCTGCCTCCACTCATGCGCGTCGCTCAACCTCATCAATGGCCGCCAGCAGTGTGTCACCGTTACGTTTTCCGCGGGTCTGTCGAAGTAGGTGGAGACCAGGGACGCAAACTACTGGTTGAAGAACGAGACCCTAGATAGAGGTAAGGGAGATAGGACGGCAACCGGGAGGCTGCTGGAGATGGTTGTGACGTGAGCCTCCTGTCAACCACGTGTGCTGGGATTGCTTGGGCGTCTTGTGTGGAGAGCGGCTGCTCTGGTGGGTGTCTGAATGGTACATATGGTGTAACGGCTCCAACGCAGGATCCCGAACGTGTGTTACCTGTATGTATCCCTTTTTGCCCCACCACCCGCCTAGGTAGGTATGTGCCTATCTTTCTAGTACATCCACGCCTAGAGCAAACAATGGATGTTATGAAATCCCGACCAGAGCCGCTGGGACTGGCTCCGCTTTGCCCTCCCATATGCGACTTTGGGCAGGTACGACCCTTCCAGCACTGTGATTGGGCAACAGTCCATCAGGCAGCCGCAGCAAACAAGCACCTGCTCCGTTTGCTGGATGCTGTCCTCCCTTGGGGAGCAAAACCCACGCGCCCGTCCCTCGTTCAAATGCTCCCTCCTCCCGCTCTCTTCTTCTTCCTCACTCCCAAGGGCAGACACCTACAGCGTACACCATTCACCACAAAGTCTGCAAAAGATGGGCCAGCGACACCAGCTGTTCGTCATCGCCCGCCCGGCGCCCGGCCAGCGGTACCGCTGCCTCGCCGTCGCGCACGACCAGTGGCTGTACGGAGCCTCGGCCCTTAACACCTGCCTCCGTCTCTTGCGCATATTTTCCAACCCTCTCAACCGTTTCCCGCTCCAGCAGGAGGTCGCGTTTGCCCGGGAGTACTACTCCCGTGAGGATGCCGAGGAGTTGGAGCGCGAATTCGAGGCTGTCCATCAGAACGCGCCCATCCCGTTCCCGTTTGTAGCTGCCTGCCTCGTGTTCGGTATGTTCAAAAGGTTCACTTTCCCCGGCCTGGCCATGGCCAGCATCTTGGGCAAAGCCCGAACTGACACTAGCTGCTCTCTGCGGGAAGGCGCGAGCAACAATACCGAAAGTGGCGGAGCCAAGCTTGTCTATTTGGAGCATATGGGCCTCAGATTCGACGCGGGCGACAATAACGATGGCATCACCATCATTGACATCACGGATCTGGACAACGTCCGCTACTGCTTCGTCGACTTTCATGGCATGGAGTCTGAGAGGGAGGTGCCTCTGCACACCCCCCTGTCGGCCATGGACTACATCCTCGCCTACTACGACCCGCACCACCCCTTCATGGTCCACAACCGGCACACCCAGAAGGCTCTGAAGAAGTACGACTTGGTTCAAGTCGAGGCTCTGAATGGTAAGCTATTGATTGCTCCGTTTCCCGAGAAGCCCAGACGCGACGCGAGGCACGTGGCTGACAGCGCGTGTTTGCGTCCTCCAGACTGCTGGCCTGATGAAGCATGGCGTGTCAGTGATCAAGATGCCAAGAACTTCTCCAATAGCCACGGTCCCACGCCGGGCAACGACGACAAGATGCCTGTCTCCTTGCGCGATAAGGCCACCCACAAGCTCCTGCATGAGCTTCTCCATGACCCCAGCCCGGATGTTTCGCTCCTCGATGTCCCGCTTGGCCTCGCTGGGGTTCGCAAGGTCGCCTTGGACTACTTGATCGAGCATCCCTCCGACGTGGCCAAGTGTCCGGCCGGCCCGGCAATCCTCGCGCTCGGTCTTCATGGCCAGACCACTGTCGACCTGTCTCTTTTCCCTGACCTGACTGCCGATGGCATCCGCGAGGTTCTCGGCAGCGAGCAGCTCAAAGCGGCCGAAATCGTCAACCTATCCGGCACGCAGGCCTTCGCCACCACCGACGACATCAAAGCCACAATGGGTGTGTTAGGCCCCAATGTCCGTGAGCTTTACCACCTGGTCCGTCCTGGTCGTGCGCGTGATGATATCTCGGTTGCTCTCGCGCTTCGTTCCGGACTCGTCCGGGATGTCCGCCTCCCACAGAAAATGCTCCTAGGCGCGGTGCTCTCGGTAAGCCTCCGGGATCTGAGGAACGGTGGCGACGTCGGTCAGGAGGACATCGTAATCAAAGAGGCCGGACTCGACAGCCTCAACCTGCTCAAACCGAGGGACCTCAAGTTTGACGGCCCGCCTGCCCCGACCTCTCCACTTTGGCCGACCGCACAGTTCCCCGTTTCGCAGCTCCTCATTCGGGACTGCTCGGAGGGAATGACGCTTCCCGGCGACATCATACACCTTCACGACGGCCTCATCGGGCCCGCACGCGTAATTACCGGCCTGCTCGCCGTCATTCGCAGCCATTGGCTCGATACCATTAACAGGGGTATTACCAAACTATCGCTCAAGGTCGCCTTTGCTTTCGCCACGGAGGCGGCAACCGTGATGATTCCCCTCAAGGACGGCGGGGGCGGCGAGGGTGGTCGCGCGCCGCCGTCCTATGCCATGGAGATCAACCATCCGCCCATCCAGGCCCTCTCTGCTAGCACCCGCGAGCAGTTTACTTTCTGGACCGACAGCAGAAAGGATCAGACCATGCAGCCCTTGGGTCCGGACCGGTGGGCCGCCATAGCCGCCTTCGACTATCCCCGGGATACCCTCGGAGGCGAAGGAGGCGCCGACATCGCCCCGATACTTACAGATTTCCAGGTGCACGTGGGGTTTGTTCGGACTCGAGACGGCGCCACGACCCCTCGCCGCCGTGTTGCTGCGTCGTCGACGTCGTCGACGCCGCCACCGGTCCCAAAAAACGACGAGATGAGGTTTGAGGTCGACCCGCGGGACCTCGAGGTTATGGGACTGGTCGACTTTGCACGGACATATCAGGCGTTGACGCCGGATGACGTCGCCGAGCGGATTTCTAAGCTCGAGGCTATCGGGCGCGGGATCCTCTGCAAGCCCGGCGATAGCCGCAGCGTCAGCATCAAGACGGTGACGGCAGAGACGGCAGCGGACTTCACGCGCGCGTACCTGGACAAATACCACCTGACGAAGTCGTAACTCGCCAGGGGGTTGCTGGTAGCGATTGACAGGGCCGCCGGCGACAACGGCACGGAGGTCGGGAGACTGTTTGTTGGCGCGTTGTCACGTGCTTGTTGAGGGTAGGGACGTGCTGGCAAAGCAACTTTGACCACAATGGTGTATGAAGAATGGGAGGGGAAACAGGAGATAGGGAAAGGACATGGGAGATAGGAAACAATACAGGAAATAGGAATCGACATAGGAAACGGCACCCGCAGGACGAATTCAGATAATGGGCAATGGCTCTCTAGTTGTGCAAGACGTCCCGTCGCTCTCCATGGTTTTTGTCCACTTCTCGTCTCCGGAGACACTTTTGCCGGGCCGCGTTAGCCGGGGAATCATTGCGATTGCGGTGCTTCTAGGTCCTTTAGTGCGTAGCCCTAGCCTGGCGGGCGAATCGCAACGAGGATTTTTCTCTGCTAAGAGCTTGGAGCCAGCTTTGGTCCTTGTCAAAACCACCGTCTGTTGATGTGCAACACGGCGCTGCGCTCCAGGCGCTGGCGTCCCAACAGCATCGAGTCCCCTTATGAGTTGGCGCCCTGAGCTGACGTGCTGTCACGTGGCGCTCGGCGCCAACGGCAGGAATGCGAACGATGGAAGCTTGGTGCCGCGCTTGCGGTTCCTTGGCGTAATCACCATCTATCAGTGAGTGGCTCGGTATTTACTCGGACTTTGGGCCGCTAGTGTCGCTTTCCGCAATGCCATCCCACATCACGTCGAGGAAGGACACGGAACCGTTTGCTAAGCTAAATATCCCCATCACTCTCGCATGCAAACGACCGACAAGATGGCCCGGTCCTGCCCACTTCCCATCGACATCGCGGTCGACATCCTAGAGTACGTCGACTCGCCGGGGACCCTGTTCTCGGCCGTCCTGACCAGCCGGGTGTTTTGGTTCGCCTTCGAGTCGCGGCGGCAGCACGTCCTGCGGAGCGTGTTGCAGCGGTACATCGGCCC
>GL876977.1:445008-472028 GCA_000193285.1 Magnaporthiopsis poae ATCC 64411 | reverse complement strand
CGGAACCGGCCACTGGGAGAAGGGGGACGACAGTCGGGTGGTGTATGACGGGGCGTCGCGGGGCTGAGCAGGTCTCGAAGCATCACGGCATACTACGTACCCTTGACCAACATCCGAGTCGAGTCATTCATCATATCGACTCCTTCCTGTTGCGGAAGGTGGGCTGTGGGAACGTTGCAATCTGCACACTTTGGACGGTCTGACCTGGAAGGCTGTTTGGAACCGGCATTCCACCACCATCACCAACCAACCTTATCCGAACCACCAGCTTCGGCATATATGCTCAGGGGCTGCGTAGGGCTGCATGGAACCTCGTGTTTGGGCCTCAGCCACCACTGGATGCCGGATGGTTGCATCATCTTCGGTATACCCGAGGTGTCGGGTTACACGAGCCATGTCATCCCCGTGTCTCGTTCCAAATGGCTGGCCCCGTAAGGCCACCAGCAATGAGCGGGACCGGCACATTTAACCGTGGACGTAAGCGGTCCGTCGGCGAATTTCCCTTGTAAGATCGGTTCATTTCGTCTCCACCGTACTCGCAGGCCGGGTGACACATCGTGAAATTTCGAGGGTCATATTATACCGTCCCACCACGGCCCTCGCTAGGCATTTCCCTCCCCCCTCTCTCTGTTGCAAGTTCCAAACACGCTCTCTTTACACACTGCCGCTCCATTCGTTCGCGGTTCGGTCTTCTAATAAACCAAAGAACCATGTTCGGTCTACCCAAGCCCATGAGGGCCGCCGCCTGCGCCGTCCTCCTCCTCGGAGGCGCCCCAACATCCGCCGCGGCGGCCAAGTTCCAGCTCGACACGCCCCAGCACGTCCTCGACGCTGCGCGCGACCTGGCCTACGATGGCATGGCCCTGTACGAGGGCAACCGGTCCGGCCACACGCCCGGCAAGCTGTCGGAGCTGGACCCCATGGACGACGGCCCGTACTGGTGGTGGCACGGCTCCGTCTTCTTCAGCGCCTACGCCGAGTACTGGCGCCGCACCGGCGACTCGACATACAACGGGGTCGTCGCCCAGGCCCTCCTGGCCCAGGCCGGCGAGGATAGCGACTACCAGCCCAGCGCCCAGAGAGCCCACACGGCCAACCCCCACCAGTGCAGCTGGGCTCTCGGCGCCATGATCGCGGCTGAGGGCAAGATGCCCGCGACGCCGGGCAAGCCCGACTGGCTGCGGCTGGCGCAGAACGTCTTTGACGTGCAGGCCGCCCGCTTCGAGTCCGAGGAGAAGCCGCTTGGCCGGAACTACAACTGCGGAGGCGGTCTGCGCACCGACATTGACACGAGGGGCATTGAATTCTACAACAAAGGCAGTACGTAAAGCCTTTTACTACCTACCTACCTATATAGAGGAAAACCTCCATCCTACGTTTCCCCTTTGCTAATCATAGCGCAGCCTTGGCCAACACCTGCTTCCTGAACCTGGGCGCGCGCCTGGCCAAGTTTACCGGCAACGAAACCTACGCCAAGTACTCGGAGAGGGTGTGGGACTGGCTTTGGGACATCGGGTACATCGACCACAAATCCTATGCCGTCTACTGGGGCGCGTCCATGACCCACAACTGCACGTCCGTGACCAAGCAGCAGTACTCGGGCAGCGCCGCCTGGCTGACCGAGGGTGCCGCCTTCATGTATAACTTTGTAGGCGCCACCCCAGCCCCCGAATCTACCTATGTGTGTTCTGCTTAACTCTTGCTGACCCACACCACAGACCAAAGGCAACTCGGCCGCCTGGAAGGAACGCACCGAAAAGCTGACCGCGGCCACGTTGTCCTTCTTCTTCCCCGCCGACGTCGCCGTCGAGCTAGAGTGCGAAGTCAAGCGCACGGGCGGCGCGTCCTCGTGCTACGGCGAGCTGGTCGCCTACAAGGGCCAGCTGGTGCGTGCCGTCTCGACCGCGGCCCAGGTCGCGCCCTTCACGGCCGATGCCGCCCTGCCGCGCCTCAGGAAATCCGCCGCCGCCGCAGTGTCGCAGTGCACGGGCGGCACCACCGGCCGCCGCTGCGGGTTCAATTGGGCCGCAGGCAACTACACGGACCCGCAGAGCCCGGGGCTGCTGGAGCAGGCGCACGTGCTGTCGACCGTGTCGGCGCTCGTGCAGGAGCGTCCGGAGACGGCGTCGGGGTCTGCTGATGGTGCTGGGGGCGGCGGCAGCGGCGGCGGCGGTGGTGGTGGTGGTGGGTCGGGGGAGGGCGAGAAGGACAAAGGCGGTGACAAGAACGCGGGTGTTTGTGCGCGCGGAGGTGTTGGCTTGGTGGTAGTGTCGAGCGTGGCTCTGTGGGCGACGATGTTGTTGCTGTAATTTGAGCGGGATGCGTAGATTTGCGCTTTGGATGAACATATGCCAAAAAAAAAAAAAAACTTAATAGTAATAATTACTTTGGAGGCGAAGTGGCTCAGGGGCGGAACGTGGTGTCATCGCCCAAACGCCGATGGCGTCAACTCGCTCAGGGGTCACCCCTGAACTCTCAACCCGTGTCCGTGGCGCACTGCCATGATGAATATGCCGGATATCCAGTTGTTAAACTTAAGCCATTCCTTACGCAGAGCACGACCCCACACTCTCGATAGTCTTTTAATATCCTTCAAAGTCGTGCCCGCATGACTGGTTTGGCTATAGCCCGCTCGGCGCCGGTTGGCTGCGGTACCTGGCCGTTATCCAGATGACCTTGTGTGCCGCAACGCCCCGACAGCTACTAAGAAACTGATGCAAATGGCAAAATCACACATGCATCCTCTGTTGCAGCAGTCCGCTTACTTGCTAGTAGTTGCTGGGGTGGGAGAGATCTGCCGGACGCTTCTTTAAAGCTGTGCTGACTCCGCTACTAAAGGGCGCGTGATGGGAGGAGGGAGACAAAGGAGGAGCAGTCGGTCGCCCATCCTCGTGTACTCGGCATGGCCTCCCCTAGCGGCTTTCAAGGCAGCCAAACCCTTTCCCATTGCTCCAGCCACTCGTTGCGCTGTGAGCTTTACCAAAAAAAAAAAAAAAAAAAAAAAAAAAAAGAAAAACCACAATATATCGGAACAAATCAAGGCGAAATGCGATCAAGGAAAGAGGCAGAGACAGTGCCGCAGGATGATCAGGCAGTTCTGCTTCATCTCCCTCCTCCGCCTCGAGAACCGACCCAGAAGCTTTGAGGCTGCTGGGTTTCGGGATGCTCGGGGTATTCCAGCTCGTGCTGGATTTCAGAGGGCACATATATAGGTTTGTCGGGGCTGTGGCTTCGGGTATTCAACGCACCGGGAAAACTTGCACCGGTGGCGGGGTTCCGACGGCTGCGCGGGCTCGAGAGAGGATGGTGTATCTTCCACTTCAAATGACAAGTTCCGGGATGTTTGGGGTTGTTAGATGCATTGCTGGGCTCGGTGCGGGACGCTACGAGCTCGGGATGGGTCACAGGAAGGAAACCCGGTGCCTAGGGCGGTCTTGAGGCACGGCGTTACTAAAGGAGATGTCCAACGGGCGAATGGAGATGATGGATCGACTTGCCATCGTAGATTGCCTTCTGTTCTGCCGTTTCCTTTACACGCTTGGGGATTGGAAAGGCTACGCCTATTTGTCGACGCATTGGAAAGGGTGGAACCCCCCTCTCCGAACATCAGACGATTGGAGAATGCGGGCGAGGTCCCCAGATCAGGCTGGACCGCGTCAGGCGCGACGGTCAGGACGCGTCTGATGGGTTTGATAGCGCACCCGCGTCGTTCCTGCCGTTTCCATACGCGCACCCCATATAACCCGTCATCGCTCCTGCTGTAGTCATCGAACACGGGCGCCAAGTTGGTGCAATGGTTATGAGGATGGGTCGAGTCGACACCGGGACCCTACCTGTACTCCAGTGCAATAGCCGCTTGGGCTGACGGTTCGAGCCCCCGCATGGGGGTTTATGTCGGGTTCGACCCCCGTCGCGAAGTAAACCAAGTGGTTTCGTAGCTGTCCACCCGAAAGGTTGGACAGCAAGCTTTTGCTTTTTTTTCTTGTTCAATTATTTTTGCTTCAAAATTTCGAGCATCCCGCGTCGGCCTTGTCGGACGCCGCGTGGATGAGGGTGCAGGCATTTTGTTGCTGCCGCAGACAAGTATACGGCCATCAGGCGGGAGGCCTGCGCTAGGTACTTGCTTGTCTAGCGCGGCTGACCGAGGCTGGGTCAGCATAAACAAGGGGAACCGGATGGCAGATGCCTTGTTAATTGCGGGTGGCTATCATGATGGCGTCTAGTGCAAGAATGGGACGGCCAACTGGCTTTACGGCATTTTCCCTACCCATTTGTCTTCCGTGCCAGGCTAATATACACACACGCGTACACTTCCGTTTGTTTCTGTTTATTTTGTTCGTTTCTTGCTGCATGTGTTGTTATACGCTCTTTCCCCTTCCCTTTCGTCGGTATATTTCTTCCTCCTTCCCACCGGGCATATACATGCAAAGAAAAAAAAAACTGCTTTATCTGCCCTCAACCCCCGGCAGGATCTTCTGCAAAACGAGATCTCTCCCCTCTTCCAAATCCGCACTCGAATCCACCACAATAACCCTGTCCAGAGCCGAAGGGCGACACGGGGAGTCGATCCACCTCCTAAACAGCGCGCGCGAATCCTCGCCCGCCCTAGCGCTGGCCGCAGCCGCAGGCGGCTCATCTACAGCGGTCCGTTGGCTCGCCATAGGCCGCTCCCTGGCGCGCAGCCTGCGGTCCAACAGGTCGACGTCGGTGACCATGCACTCGACGTACCAGTAGATATACCCGTGTCGCGCGGCCAGCTCCGCGCCGCGGTCGACAACCTCCGGCGAGTTGCATGTGCTGTCCATGATGACGGCCGCGAGCCCTTGCTGCATCGCCGAGTCGGCTAGTGCCCAGTGCAGGCCGTAGGCCGTCTTGGCGACGTGGTCGAAGGGCAGGAGGCCGGCGGTGGATTGGAGCAGGGACGACCTGACCACGTCGTGGTCGATTACCAGGCCGCCGATCGACTGCTGCAGGAGCCTCGCCATGGAGCTTTTGCCGGCGCCGGGCGCGCCCGACATTTGAATGAAGAGTTTTGGCCGGGCGGCCGTCGAGCCGTCTTCGGACATTTTGTAATATCGATGGATGTGAGGTGGAAGGTAAAATTCCCAGTGCCTTTGGTTGAGGAATCTCTGGCCCGATGCCGGAGTGCGGTGAATTCGATGCACAAGGACCCGAGATCGGAGGGGACACCACTGCCAACACCAACAGTTCTTCCCCTCCGCAACACAACGCACACAATCATACTCGCTCCATCAGCTCACATTTACAGCTCACGGCAGGGCTCAACTTGGTCAATACAAAGATATCAACATCTAGGGACGGGGCGGACATCCTCCCCCAAGCTCCGTCAACGCAAAAGCCGCCGCCCTACTGACCACCTCGGACAATATCAGAAAAAAAAAAAGAAAAAAAAAAGCAACTACTCAGCGTCTTGACTCGGCTACTTCGGCGAGATCTGCAAAAATTTCTCAACTGTGCCAATGCTGCCTCCAGGGAAGGGCTGACGCAGAGTAGGCGGCAGCGGAGGTGGACAGTTGGCACCGGCCGAATAGCCGCCGCTACTGACCTCCCCATGCGAAGACCTCGCTCCCACGGTCACCATCGGCCCCCTTGCGCCGACTACACTTTGAGCATCGCCGCCGCCTAGCGCCCCGCCAGAAAACAGCGGCGGCGGCGGTGGCATGGGCAAGAAGCACTTCTGATGCTCATGCTGACGCCGCGGGAGGGTCTGCCCGCCACGAGGAAGCGCCGCCGCCTTCAGCTCCTCGTCCGTCAGCTTCCGGTGGTCGGCGGGGATGATGTAGATGTGCTCTCGACGCCAGTCCATGTCCTCGGCCGCCAGCGCCATCCTCGGCCCGGCGCCGCCGATGCCGTCCGGGAGCACGCCGACCGCAGTCGCCCAGAAGGACAGGCCGTGCATGATGTCCAGATACAGCCACCGGTTGTGCCGCGCCACATGGTCGCAATGGCCGCAAGGCTCGTGCGCAGCTTCACTGTCGCCGGCGTTGCTAAGCCCGCCTTTGCCGCCGTCAGATGCGCCAACAGTAGCCGCAGCACCAGCGTCGTCCTTGGGGCGTGACGGCCAGCCGCTGCCACGCTGAGCCTCGCCGGGCTGTGACTCGCACAGCAGTCCTTTATCTCCTCGCCGTCGCTTCTGCCCTCGTGTGCAGCCCTGGGCCGTGGCCTCGTCCGCCGTCGAGGTGTGGTTTTTGCTCTTCGCTCGTCCACGGGGCTTTCGGTGGTTGACTATTGTCCGGTGTCCATCCGAGAGCGCCCCTTTGCCGTGCGCGCCAGTGCCCTGAGCCTCTGGAGATAGCTCTCGCGGTCTTGAGGTTCGGCCGTTTGGGCTGTCCGGTCTGCTCGGGCTGCTCCAACTTCGGGCCCCTGAGTTCCGACGAGCCCTGGAGTACTTGTTCCGCCTTGACCTCGACATACTTGCTGTTGGGGTTGAGACACAGGTAGGTGCGTGAGAAAGTGCATGTGGTTAGGGAAGACGGTATTGAAGACGGCATGAGTCTGTGTGAGCGATGTACAAGAAGTTCGATTCATAATATATCAAACTCGGAGCGGAAAGTCTCGATAGGCAGCAGAATCCCTTTCCATGATTTGCTAGACGACTGCCATCTGGAATATTGTACACGCCAAGGCATCCTTTCGAAAATCTGCGAATATCTGATCAAAGAATTCGCCGTGTACTTGAGGCTCCAGGAATCTGAAGGCATTTTCGAAAGACGCTACGCGGCAAGGAGGGATCACGGCACAAAGACACCGGATCTCCTGGGCGTTCTATGGAAAGGCGCACCATGCAGGGACCTCGGAATGGCAACCGTGGGAAGGAGGGGTGTCCTTGGGCGAACCCGCACAGCAAAATCTCTTGGGAAGGTGGAATTTCAAGGCTAATCGCTAATCGGCCACAATAATAGCCCCGTGATCGTGGTGGAGCTTCCAATGGACGGCCCTCTGGGCCAACGGAAACTGCGTGCAAGTCTGACTTGACTCAGGAAGCTCCTGAAGCAAATTGCGCAGCTCCGCGAGTCTTTGGTCCGCCCACTTCGAAGAAGGGACGAGGCCCCTTGGAACGAACTGCAGTCCCCGCATCAAGAGCATGGATTCCCCTCCACATGAGACAGCCCTTCCGCACTAGCAAGAAGATATCACAGGAACGCGCTCGGCGAGTATCATGTACACGGTTGACATTTCCGAGCCGTGAAGTGGTGTGCCCTAAGTCCCCAGAGCCAGTCATCACCTCGCCATTCTTGGCTTTCTAGTGCCTGCAGATATGCATAACACTGTGACATACCAAGCGGCAGGGGCTCCGCTGGCCAACCAGCGCACTTGAAGCTATGGGTAGTAGCTGGGGTGTCCGGAGCGGGTGGTAGAGGAGCGTCTTGCTGTGGCGTCTGGGAGAAGGAAACAGCCAAGTCGTCGAAATGTCGCCAAAGACGTGCAAGAGGCACGCACTAGCGAGCCTACGTCTAGACCAGCTTCCGATCCCGGTTAAGGGGCGTAGGAATCACCGCAAAACGTGCGGCGCAGATGTGAGCGAGGTGGGGAGGGTAAGCAACCTGTCTGGTGCCTGGCTTCGCACCCCGGGCGCCCACCCACCCCGAACAGCCCCAGCTGCCGGATAACGGCCGCAAGGGAGCTCTCGGATGGCGGCCTCAGTCAGACGTGAAACAGGGACCGGCAGGACCCGTGGCCTTCTTTGATAGTTGACCAAGATCAGCAAGCGGCGCCGGCTGCGTCGGCTTTATGACGGTATCGGTGTTTGAGCGCGATGGCATCGATCGCCGATTCGACCATGGCGCACATAAGCCGTTCGCCCAAGGGCCGCCCGCCGCCCGCCACGATCGAATTGGCCTGGTGCGTTGTAGGTCTGATGGGTTTGTCGAGCGGGAGGCGAGCACATTGACAACGGCGCGGGGTGGGCACCGAGGACGGATCGCCAGGACCACCACCAACACGGCAGCGCTCTGACTCGACGAGCACTCGTTTCCCCAGGCGCTTGGCTCGGCCAGCCACCAACTCTGTCCCCGGGAGGCTGGCGAGTCAATGCAGGGCGACCGGCGAAAAGCGACGAGATTTTAATGAAATTTGGCTCGTTGGACCCAAGCAAAAGCCAAGGGGTGGACCTCCATTCCAGACCGCCGCTGAAGGCTGGGGTATCGAACCATTTTCCAAAAAGGCCGTCCGGGGAAGGAGCCATCGGGAGCGGGGACTTGGCCGCTTGCGGAGCTTTCCAATACGGACGGTGGGCCCGACATTTCAGCCTGGGCTCCACGTTTCGCTGACATCAAGATCAGTCATCTCCAGTTCGAGCACGCGCTTCCTTTTTCAGGAGGTTTGTCGATCGCCGCCTCCCCGACCAAAATCACCAAAGCAAGCCCCTCTTACGTCAGCTTGTCGCCAAGCAGTGGAAACGCAGAAAACGGTCTGAAGAAACGGTGCAACCTCGATTGGGCAATGCCGCTATCGATTATTTTTGACGCCATTGAATGCTAGTCGGCGGCGAGAGCCGCATTGGATCCGTGCCTCGGCGCCTCGCTTGTTGCCGTGCCGCCTCCGTGAGCGTGGTGGCTGTTGTGCCGTCGTTTTGCGGGAAATCGTTCTGACAAGTCGGAAGAATCAAGATGCCCTCAGATGAGCCTCCTGTTTCGAATCTCCAACTATCGATTGCCACCTCGGTGATTGCGGCAGATGTGGCAACCACGTGCCACCGAATAAATTCCTAGGTACCTAGGTAGGCTTAGGTGCTTGCGTGGACGGACTGGGCGCAGAGTGGCACGGGGGAAGCACACTCAGCCCAGATCTCGGACACACCACGCCAGACATCGCCGCCGTTGCCGCCGCCACGCGGACGCCCGCCTGTGCAATGTGTCATCTGGCCTTGTCCAACCAACAAAGCCCTAGGGGCGGTGGGGGCGTAAAAGGTTTGCGAGAGACGAGAGAGACGCAAACAGCACCTTGCCGTCGGCTGGTGGCGTCCAGGCAAGCCGCAAGCGGCGCTTATTTCCATCGTGCTACGCCAACTTCTTACTAGCAGCTTCCGGATAAATATCTCCTACTTTGTTTCAAGAGTATGCACAAAAAGAGTATGCGAACGGCCAAGCATTCCCCGCCGAAGCCGGCCGGCGATGGTGTCGGCTAGCAGAGGCACGGACTGCATCGCGGATACAGACCGATTCAGACCGACGAAGCCATCTGGGGTTTGCAGGGCAAACTGAGCTACTGCTGCATGACCTACCTACACGGCGAGAGCCGCTGCGCAAATATCACCTTTTAGCTAGCCAGAGCTGCCGGCGCTTCTAGCGCTTCAAGCCCTGGTTCCCCAAGGGCTCCCGTCGACGCCACCAAATAGAAGTCATCAGCTCCTGGCGGTTCAAGAAGAGAGTGGATGCATCTGTACTTACCGCGCATGATTCCATGTCGATGCGTGCAATCGAGACGAATGCGGACTCACAATCTTCTTCTCTTTCGGGGACTTTTTCTTTGTTCATTAGACTCCCACGTCTTGGATGCGTTCGCGGATGGGGAAACGGTATTGCGGGTATCCAACGGCCAGTGGGGCAATTCCCCGCCAGAACGGCTTCCTCCGTTTTGCCTATCCCCGGATGCAGCTTAGCGTGGGAAGGAGAGTTGCCAGGTTCTATTTTCTCCGCTTTCTTTGTCTCCCTTGCAACGAACCACCACAACCCTCGGCGGTACCAGACTTTATTGGGCCTTTTTCCCGTCAGCTAACCACGGCGACGGAAATGATGACCTCCTGGTCTTCTAAACCTTCTTCCCAGACTCTCCGACCCCGCGCCAAGCTGGCTCGTTGGAACCGGCCGTTGGAGGGTGGGAAATGGGCAATTAGCTTGGCCAGGGAGTACTGTGTATGTACGGGCCTGGCGCAGTCAATGCGCTGCGATACAACCTCCCTCCGTTTGTGGTTGCCTGCCCTACACACACCTACTCAGTACAAGAACGCACATGCTTGCTTTGTTCGCTCCATGGTTCCGGCGAACCGGCCTGCCGCTGCGGGTGCTGCTTCATCAACAAAGCCAAGACCTGCGAGGGGTGCTGCTTGCAGCACACGCAGCATGCAGGATGCGTCGTCCGTCCTAAACCATCGCCCCCGTCTCTTTGTCTAATCCATTCCAACACATCCACCCACCCGCTCACGTCGGCCGGCCAGATCGTCCATGCCATCCATGTTCTGTTCTGTGCTCAAGGGCGTTGCCTCCTGTCCTTGGCATCGCTCGGCAGCTCGCTAGTCTCCCATGCTTTTTCCATCCATCCCTGCCTCATCAGAATGCGCAAGCGTCGGTGACTGATGGGTCACCATCACGCACCCCTTGCTACCCACGTTTGCCCCCGTCAGCAGCAGTCTCTTCACACCCCTTTATCTTTTCGGGCTAGATCGGCCCTCTCTGCTAGTCGGCCCCCTCCCTCTGAAAACGGCTTTGTTCCTTGCGTACGTGTTGCACATTCCCCCACCCCGGTCAGCTGCTGCATTGCGAATTATAACGGCCGTGGTCTAGCCTTGGACCCTTTGTCCTGGGCAGGGTGGACCGCTTGGCATCTCTGCGCCATCATAAGGAGGCACGGCGCCGCCTACACGCGCCGCACACCACCATTCTCCTACTCTCCGAGGCAGGGAGTCAGCCAACGCCCACAAACGAATGTCGCCCATGGTATAACCGACGACCGAGGACGCCGCCCAAGAGAGGGAAACGACTTGGACGGATATGCTTGCTCGCCAGTGTCATCACAGACGCCAACGCTCTCTCTTCTCGCCGGTCCCGGCTCCCGTGACAGCTCCCAGCAAACACCCTGCAGCCATCTGCTTGCCGTCCCGACGGACCCATTTCAGACGAAAAAGGATTCGGAATTGATCGTCCCATAACCACTGCCTTCGCGGCTAGCACTCAGTCAACAGTGTGAACGACTCGCTCTTCCAGTCACCGCGCAAACAACCGCATTGCTCATACTGAGCCCGGCCTTTCTTAAAACAACACATCGGCCTGCCCGTACCCATCCTTCGCGGAGGAGCACGGGTTAGGTAGCCAGGCAGCCCTTCCATTCCGAGCTTCTGGCACTGTTTGTTTTGGCCACTGTGCCGCTTCATACGAATAGTATATCTATCGGAGCCTCCCAACTTCTCGACTCGTGTATAGCGGCCGGCCGTGGCGGCTCATCGACCGCACACAGGCCCAGCCTCCACGGCGTCAGGATGAGTACCTCCGACGACCCGATCAGGCGGGACCAGCTGGATCAGTTCAGCATCATCGAGCGCGTCTGCTCGGTGTTCTCGCTGCTCGGATGCGTCTTCATCATCACAACCTTTTGCGCCAGGAGGTCGTTCCACAAGCCAATCAACCGGCTGGTCTTCTATGCCTCGTTTGGCAACATGATGAGCAACGTTGGAACACTGATGGCCAGGACATATGTCGGCGATGGCAACTCGCCCGGCTGTCAGTTCCAGGCCTTCTTGATTCAGATGTGGGTGGCCCAGATCCATGGACCATCAGCGGCCGCATGCTGACTCTATACAACACCAGGTTCCTGCCCGCCGACACCTTCTGGACCCTGGCCATGGCCGTCAATGTCTACCTCACATTTTACCACAAATTTGATGCCGTCAAACTGCGCCGAATGGAGCTGCCCTATTTGATCGTCTGCTACGGAGTTCCCTTCGTCGTCGCCTTGACCTACGTTTTCATCGACAGCCCGAAGCGCGGTAAAATGTACGGAGACGCCACGCTGTGGTGCTGGATCAGTCCCAGGTGGGACATTTGGCGCATCGCCACCTTCTACGGTCCCATCTGGGTCATCATCTCGATTACCTTTTTCATCTACATCCGCGCCGGAGGTGAGATTTACCGCAAGCACAAGCAGCTTCGTAACTTCCAGTCCACCAGCAACAACCACGATACGGAGCCGCTCCCGCCGATGGACGATCCTTTTTTGGCGAACAAGACGACCGAGATTTCCGTCACGTCCGAGGCGGCCAACAATCCGCCAGAGTCCATCGATCTTTCTCCCCTCGGCCGCCGGGCCCCCGAGGCTGCGGTCCTGCCACCGAGCAATGCGCCGCCTGCTGGGGCATACTCGGTTACCATCTCGTCCAACGCCAGGATGAGCGTCGGGGAGGACGATATGCCCATCAAGCCTGCCGACGTGCTCCCCATCGCGCCTCCACGGCCCGCCACATCATCGGCCGCGGCCGGCAACGGCAGTGCCCCGAGCAACCCCGTCGCGCGACGCAAGATCAGCCAGGAAGCCAACAACGCTGCCTGGTCGTACACCAAATGTGCCATCCTCTTCTTCACGGCCATGCTCGTGACGTGGATCCCGTCGAGCGCCAACAGGGTCTACTCGTTTGTGCACGTCAACCAGATGAACCTGACGCTCGAGTACATGAGCGCGTTTGTGCTGCCGCTCCAGGGGTTCTGGAACGCCATCATCTACGTCGTGACGTCGTGGTCCGCCTGCACGATGCTGTGGCACGAC
The DNA here is from genome assembly GCA_000193285.1 of Magnaporthiopsis poae ATCC 64411. Classification (NCBI taxonomy): domain Eukaryota; kingdom Fungi; phylum Ascomycota; class Sordariomycetes; order Magnaporthales; family Magnaporthaceae; genus Magnaporthiopsis; species Magnaporthiopsis poae. Next base: position 459,533 of record GL876977.1, on the reverse strand, counting down.
CTCTTCCTCGCGCGCAGGCCCGTCACGGAGCTCATCGGCGAAGGCGGCACGAGAGCGTCGTACCAGACCGGCGCCAGCAGCCAGCAACGCCGGCAGACCCACGGCGGAGTCTGTCCCACTGCGGCCAAAGACTTTGGCTCAGTGCGCAGGCCGAACACGACCATAGCCGGGGGCAGCCGCGGGCCCAGCAGGCTACGACAAGAACTACGAGACCGAGAGCATGACGGAGCTCACCGGCAGATCCTCGACGACTGAGGTGGAGAGGAAACCGCATACCTCGCTATGACGATAATGATCGGACACATGTATTCTTTGTTTTCTTATTGTTTTTTAATCTAATGATGGGATCGCGGATCTTTACGAGCGAATCTCTTGACACCTCCTTTTTGGATTGCGATGGCGAAAAATACCCCGACCTTTTCCGTTGTTTGTTGAATATTTCTTTTCTAGCCTACCACTAGTCAGTCTACCTTGAGCCTTCTATTGGAGCATTTCGCGAAAACGAGCAAGGGAAAATCATCAATTTCGTTTCGGACATCTTCGAGTGGCGTTTTACAGGATGTTTTTTTACAGGATGTTGAAACCTACGACGAATTGTATAGATATCCGATCCCCAGCGACTTTTTTCCTCCGCGTCCGTCTAATCTACTTTGATACTCTCTGCTCCCGTCCCCCGTGGTCCAATCTTTTGTCTTCATATTCCGGATGCACAATCCATCGCGAATACGCCAGTTTGTGTCAAATAACCAAGCACGCGACTAAACCCGATACAACCACGGCAGTTCCCAGCCGTTCGCCCCATCCGTCACCCGGACGTTGGCGCCGGCGCAAGCTACCGGGAAACGAAGGAGCAGCCCGACTGGGAAATGAGGCGTGGCGATCAACGGCGATTCCCGATTCCCAGCGGGGGAGTTCGCATCTCAAATTGACTTGGACCACACAGACGGCTCCGCCATCCATCGCCAAAAAAATCCGGAGATGTGACGAGAGCGCACCGACAGCAGAAGGCGCTAGCGTCGGTCAGCAATTGCTGACATGGTTTATTATACCTTTTTCACCTCCCTTTTTTTTTTTTCTCCCTCGTGCTACGAAGGGTCGGACGGCTCGTGCCTCGAAACAGCCGCAGATTTGCCAGACTTTTAGCTGATTTTGCCTGCCGTGTACCTAGGTTGCTGAAGCTTGCCGTCCTAGCTCAATCAATCCCATCCCAATCCATGTTTCTTTTTGTTTTATTTTACCCCGCCCAATAATCATCATCATGGTTTCTTTTGACCACGGTTTCCTTGCAAATCACCTTTGTCCATGTTCCCCGCAACACAGAAATACAATATCTGGGGCAAACCAGGGCAAACCAGGCGGCCGTATAGTACCTGCCTCTTATTTTAAACTGGCAAAAGCAAATCCCCCCTCGTTGCCGCCCGGCATGGCTCGCCGCTTGTCGTTTGCGCCATGACCAAACAACACGGCACTCTATCCGCTGAATTTCCGCACCAACTCCTTCCACCATGACCCTGATCCTTGCGTGAAATCCCCCGCCCTCCTCTGGATATCGAACGAACGACGGGGAGGAATGTAAAGGACCCCCTCTTCCCAGGCTGCACGTTGGAAGACATCAATGACTCGGTAAAGCCAGCCCAACGGGTCACTGCGCCTGCACGAGCAGAGTCCGGGGTTGCAGAGGCTTCCATCTGCACGACTCCAGCCCAGTGATTGGCCACTGTCAAAAAGGCTATGTGTTGAGAAAATATCGGCTTCCCGCTCGTGCCGCAGGGCTGACGTTAGAGACCGTTAAACATTCCAAAGCATGCCGCCTCCTTTCGTAAAATACTTGGAGCAGAGTTTCACTGCGACGGGCTGGACTGGGCCTCCACGCTGCTTGATGCTGCATGTCGCTTATGGCGGCGACGTCCGACAACACACACACACACACACTCACTCACACGCACACACAAAAGATTGGCTATTATATGTAAGATATGTACAGATCGTGTTCTTTTTTCTTCGCCCCCACGCGCAAAAGTCCGATTTGCGAGCTCGCTTCCCGCGCCACGGAGGTGCGTCATGTAATTAATCGGATCCCCTTTCCCGCAAACGACAAGAGGTTCCCGTGCCGCTTTTTTTTTTTCTCCCCCATCCCCATCCCCATCCCGAGAGGACGGTCCAGCCGTGCGTGCCGTGTCTTTTGTAAATGAGCACGTGTGGGTAGAGGTAGACAAGCCGTCGTTTAATAGATTGGATGCTTTTTTAGGGTTCGGAAACCCTAGGCGAGAAGGTTGCAACCGCCCCCCAGCAGAGGGGGCTGAGGGTAACTAAGCAGAGATCTGGAGGTTGTGGTAGGTAGGTGAACGAACAAGGTCCTGCTGGTGGTCGGATGACGAACGGCAATGAACCTGGTATCATCAGCACGATGATGTTCTACACCACGTCAGGCCTATGTGCCTCCAAATCATTTGCAACGCAACCCGATGCACCAACACATTTTCCAGCCCCGGCCACCAAAGAACAACCTGGAAGCTACCTACCAACCAAAAACCCGATACCGGGGTCGGAACCAACAGCCCCGAGTGAACTGCAATGCAGTCTGGCACGAAAGAAGCAGCCCGGGCGCGCGGCAACGACCAGGCCGCTTCTCGGTGTGTGAAAGTGGATAAGCCGAGAACGGGGGGGCGAAATGGTGATGAACCATCTCAAAAATTTGGAGCAACTCACCCCCCTGTCCCCAGCTTAATGCTGGTTCATGCCATGTGGCAACCGTGAGCCGAACAGGAAAACCCCGCAGTGGCCTGTGCTCCGTTTTTTTTTTTTTATTCTTTCTTTTTCTTCAGCGGAGCGGCAACAAAACGGTGGCGTCCCCACTGCCAATGTTCAAATGACTCGCCCACACCACTTTCCCTCGTTTCCCCTTCCATGATCCTTCAACACAACCCTTCCCTTTCCTTTTCAACCCAATCAAAAGCCTCTCTGTCTGCAACCTTCCCTTTTCGCCTAGCCTCTATAGCCTAGACCAGACACCACGTCCGTCTTGGCGGGGATCGGGTTGACAAAATGGTTTCTTTTCGTCTACAGTACCTCTGCCCCGGGTTGCAACTGTGACATCCAAATCCTCCCCCCAGACTCAGCCGAGACAGCCGACAGCAAACGGGATACTCTCCACAGATTAAGAAATCCTATCCGGGATGAAACCTGCCATTCGATAATCTTGACTCGGCAAACCGGCGGGGGGTTTTTTTTTTCTTCATTCTCCACCTAAAATCAGATGAGATGCGAGGCAGATCTCGCTTACGTAAACCGGCGTGACTAGCTGGGTGCCCTCTACGTATCATATGGGGAAAAAAGACCCTGGAAAAGGGTGCGTCTCGCGTCCCCGTCCCTTCTTGCTGCATCGTCTCGTTTAAAAAGCATAACAAGGCCCGTAGAGATCATCTTCTCGGTCTCGGGGGAGAAACCATGGATGCCGGCCGTGCCAGGATGGTGCGACAAAATGGTCTCATATGTGATAAAGTGGTTGGTCTGCCAAGGTCGTGAAATAGATCATGCCGCTCGGCACATACACACAATATACAGTAAACCGTCATATTTAGAAGAGACTACTCTCCAACAAAGTAACAAAGGGTAAGCAAACCCCAAGTATGTAAGCAAATACCAGGTACAGTCGTCCTCAAGAGTATCGTGCCCCCATCTTCCACATTTTCCGCTTCAATTGGTATTCGGCCTGCTCAGTCCAGCCCTTCCGTATGCCCCGATGAGCCGGTAGCAGATCCTTGCTCTCTCAGTCTTGGCCGGCCGTAGATGGACCCGACACCAAAAGAAAAGGCGCGAACAACAACAGGCGACGGCCACGGCTCTTCGAGCATAGACCCAAGAACAAACTCCCTCTTGTACATATAACACAATATGAGTCCAGGAAAACAAACTTCGGCAAAACAATTGGATATCTCCTACAATATGCATCTCCAGTGGAAGGGCCAGGCAGATTGGGGTTCGTATGCTCAAAGCATAGCGACCCCGTACCAGATGGTGAGAGAAGGCGACAGAAAAAGTCCGATAAACAAGAAAAAAGATCGCGTCAAAAAATCATCGGGGCCCGTTGTGTGCCATTGTCTCGGCCAGCTCCGTATCGAACATTACTCTCTCGTCGGCGGTTAGACCGATGCATCTTGACCGCCCAATGCCAACCAGACAGAGTGGTCTCGTGATGCGGACAGAGGAGGTCGGCGACAAGGGTTGGGAGAGTCGGATCACTGAGGAGTCTGGGAATTCTCCTTGATACCCACGATTATCTCGTAGATCCAATGAGTCCCCATCTCCTGGCACTCTTTGGCGCAGAGGGGGTCATCCCACCACCAGTTGTTTCCGGTGACGTATTTGCCCCAGACCTCGCGCCAGAGCATTCGCCCGACAACGCTCCGGAGCTCCATCCGGACCCGGCTGTCCGCCTTCTTGACGCTGCTGAGGCTGCTTGTGCTGCTGGCTGTTCCATCGTCCGTCCCACACACAGATGTGGAAGCGCTCGCGCCTGTGACCCTGGCCAAAGCGGCTGTGGCATGCGAAGTCGACGCTCCATAGGCCGGTGGGATCGCGAAGAATTTCACCGTCGTGATGGTGCTGCAGGCGCCGCGCAGGTGGGCATCTGCCATCCAGCCAGGAACCAGCTTCCTTGGGTGGATGCATCGGAACTTGCGCTCCAGGTTCATCTGCAAGTTCTCTTCAATCCAGAGCCGCATTCGGGGTCCGAGCGACTGGGGTACAGGCGCAGGATCGATCAGGGTGAGGTGCGCTGCGCCACCGGGAGCCAGGGTGCGATGGATAGTCCGCAGCAGGGGAGGGATCTCCGACGACGCTACAAGAGACGGGAGAGACAGGCAGTAGACGGCCGAAAACATGTCAGGGGCCGTCGACAAGGAAGTGTGCGACACAATCGGAAGGGTCGTCGGGAGGACATTTGGGAAGAGATCGTTCGAAATCGGGGTTGGCGACATGTGGTATATGAAGGAATCGGCATGCGCGGCGGCGAGATACGATGCCGTAGCTGTGTACGACTGTTAGCACTTTATCCGTGCGTACTGCTGCCATTGGCGAGTCCCAGACCTGGGTATGAAAACTTACATTGGCTTTCAAAGAGCGCCAGGATCTTCATGTTCTTTTGCCGGATTCCAGGCACCATCGCACTCTCGCCCTTCGAGCCGTCGATGCCTGGTCGATCCACGTTGTACATGGCCGACAGCATCCACCTCTGCTTCTCCATGACCGTCTCTTGATACACTGCTGGGTCTGTAGAATTATCCCACTGCTCCTTCAGGCGCGTGAGAATGGTCTGCGGAGTCGCGGCCTCCATCATCTTCATCTCGCGCTGCATAGAGACGAGATCCAAAGAGAAGGATGCCGATTTGCGAGTGTGCTCCTCGGTTCGGACTTTTAGCATTGCATCCATGGACGTCAGAGCCTTTGCTGGCTTCGGCGCCGGGCTACAATCCCATGCATCGGGCGGCTTCCAAGAGTCTGGGTTCTCGTTTTGGAAGACGGAGTCCGGACTTGCCATGACAGGAATCCTGGGAGTCCGTGGCGTCGACGGGATTCTGTGTCCGGACATAGGAGGCAAAGGACCTAGCCTGAGACGTGACTCCCTCAGCTGGGGGGAGAGGGGCCGCGCCGTGTTGGGGATTGATGATAGCCAATTTTTGGTCTGAATAGACTTTGGCAGCTCGGCAGGTGATGGTGAAGTCGCTCGTGGAGCTGGTCCAGGATCGGCACTGATAGTAATATCGGACATCAGGCGCTCCAAGTCCAGGCCAGGCGACCGAGGGGTACTAACCACCTCGGTCGTTTTGACGATGAAGGAAGATGGGCCGAGAGTCTGAACCACCTTAGAATTCGAATCCGGCGGGCGCTGGGAGCCTCCAAAGACGGAGGCAGGGGTCATGGGAGGTGATGCCGTACGCTGTTCGTGAGGCTTCGAGAAGATGGAGTCTAAAAAGTAACGCGTTTAGCCATCAGAGTCTATGAGTGTCACACCCACGAATGCAGACACTGACCTCGGGATGCTAGACCAGGCGACGTCACCGAAGACTCATCCAGGGTCTGGGCGTAGGAAGGGCCATCCTCTACAAACCGGACCGGGCGCTGAGAATGGCTGCCGGACGACGAGATGGGCGAAAGCTGCGAACCGAGAAAGGAGCCTCGGCGGCCAGCGGAGTCACTCGCGGCGTTTTTGGAGGCCAGCGCAGCTGGTCTAACCGTCCCGTGTGACTCCACATCTTCTTTCCGGGAGTCGTAGTTCCCGAACACGCCCGGAAGCGGTTTGTCGGCGCTTGAAGAGCTGGTTGGACGATTCGACGGGTGAAGCATGCGATTTTCATCTTTCTTTCTCTTAGTCTGCTCCACAATCTTGCGCTGCTTCCTCTCGCCGACCGACTCCCTGTTTGGGTCGGTCCAGAGTACCTCGAACATCGTGGCAGTCGGCGCCGAACAATATAGGACAAACAGAAAAGGAATGGGAGCAAGAAGAATTGCACCAAGTTGTTCCGGCAGGAGCCTTTCCAGTGAGCCAGCAGGAATGGTAGCGTAGCCGGCTTGCCGGTGAGGGTTTCTGAGCTGGGGGAAACGGGCCGCACAGTCGCAGGCTCCTCGAAGATTGTTGGAGCTCTCCGAGATCACCGGAAGTAATTACTGCGTTGGCCTGGGCAATGCGCGTGTTTCTAGACGCCGCTGGTTGTCCGTTTTGGTCGTCCGTGGTAGACGGCGGAGGCAAAGTCGAGAATACAGCGGACCGAGTTTTGACGATAGTCCTGGAGCCAGCGCGATGGATCCCAGTCTTGGAAACGAGAGACCCCTAGCGCTGACGCGCATTGATGAGGGAGAAAAGGAAAGTATCTAGATATGCTATGATGGGGGTGGCGGTATGATGGTGGAGAGGATCAAGGCGCGCAGACAAGGCGAAGTGGCAGAACGTCAGCCGCAGAGACAATGGATTCAAGATGGAGTGGAGTCGGGAAGAGGAAAAAACTTCAGTAATATGCACGACGGCAGTGACGGCGTAGTGTCAAGGTGGGGGCTCCCGCACGTGGTCTAGTTGGTGCTTTCCTTCACAGCAGTGCTTGTTGGGGAAGGCACGAGGCAGATGTGAGACAACTCTGATGGGTGAGCCAACACAGCCTGATGTCCGCCGAAGACGGGCACGCCCAGAGAGCCGCAACACGAGCTTGAACATGTCCAGGAAGCTTAGGTATCTTTGCCCACTCCTCTCTGCTATAGGTCGCGATGTCTCGTCAACCATAGCTCCTCTTGAAGTCGGGCGACGCGTTGTCCAACCACGCAGCCCTTAGAGCCGCAAACTCGGTTCCGGCTCGACGGCATCTGATCTGACTGGCCGTCCAGGCCTCCCCAGGGGCCACTTGTATGCAGCCTCCCGAGCCTAGCAACGGGTTCGCTAACTCAGCACGCACAAGAGCACGCCTGATCATTGTCCCGTAGATGCTCCGTATAAATCTGAAAAGTGCTCAAGTCACCTCGGCGCGCTATATAGTTGGCACTCCATAGCGCACATGACCACAAGGAGACAGTAAGTAGGGGCCACAGCCAATATTTCCATGTCTCGGTTCAGGTGCAAGGAGCGGCGGCCCGGGTGGGACTGCGCTGATGCAACATCGGTCGTCAGTCCTACCGAGCAGCGATATGTGAGACGTGAAGGCGAGCCATGGACACCGTTCGACAAGACAGTAACATGCTTGCTCCATCCCTCGGTGCGTCCGAGCCCATGCCGCCGCCGCCCACGAGGCCATCTCTCTGCTGTTGCCGTGTTTCGTTGCACCAAGATTGGCCATGCCTCCGCAGCGTCCAAGAGACTGGCTCCCTTATTGGCCCTTTTCACATGGCTAAAGTCGAGGCACAACGCGGCCCTTGATTTCCGCAACGGTTCTCGATATTTCTACTATAATCTTCCTCATTCTTGGAGGCATTATTCGGGTCTTACATCCGGCCTAGCCAGCGGCGCTGCTAGACAGCCGCACTCTTTTGTGCTGAAAGGGCGCACCTGTCCTCCACCGGACTTCGCTGCGAAGGACAGAAACAATCCCAAAGGGCGATAAACATAGTATGTGCTGTTATATGCCGATGGTTGGGTTTAATTCCGGAATGAAACAAATGAAAATCAGAAATGGCTGGATATGCTAGCTTCCCACAAAACCACGACGTCGTCGACTCACGGCCCTTCGGTTGTTGGGACGCACCACTGTTGCAAAAGAGCCGCACATCCCTCGACCCCACACTGCCGGGGCTGAGAGACATGCATGCATCCATTGGCGGCAGTGGCCGACCGGGCAGCGCGTACTCCAACGTCGCCGTTGGCCCATCTTCCGACCACTGCTGTCCGTGGAGCCGCCACATGGACGGCACGCTCCTGCGCCTTGCAGTCTACCACCCCTCCTTGCACCATCCGGCCATACAAACGCACGGGAATCAATGATTAACATGGGCGCTTTCAAGCGGTAGGTATGGAGCTATGTACCTACGGAACCCAGCTATCGCGGCCGAAGCATCGGTACATATTCCTTCCCGAAAAAATACAATCCTATTGGGGAAAGACCTGTTTGGTTTTGTCTCCCGGCCGCAGAGGCTACCCATCCCGCCGCGGAGGTAAAATTTTCTCCCGCCCGTCTCGCTTAATGTGTTGGTGCTTATGGCCTCCTGAGGTCGGACGGCCCAGAGGAGGCCACATTCGCAGCCCACATTGTGCACACGAGCACCTCCGACGAGCCACACCGTCCCGTCGCTGTGTCTCATCCCGCCATGTCGCCAATTCTCTCCCGAATAGGAACTATATCATACGCACAGACTCGTTTTTTTTACATATCGGTGTCGTGTTGACAATGCCGGGCAAGGGTGTATGGGCAAAGCAGTGTAACCAATGATATCCAGGTGGGTGTATGGCGGATCATCTTCAACTTTGCCGTTCGTCGCTGGTAGTACATATTTCAACGCTCGCGGAAGCAAAACAGAAGGTAGCTAGGTGGGTGGGTACCAGGTAATGTTTAGGGCAGGATGGCGTTTAGGATGGCAAACAGTATCAACCGAACCAAAGCCGCCATTAAGATCCAGTGGAGGTACTCACGAGCTTCTCGCCCAGGGGTCGTAATGTAAACACATACCGCGCCTGTGAAGATCACCAACATGGACACCAAGCTAAACCCAGGGAAGTACTGCTCAATATAATAGTTGATGACTACCATCCAATCAGAGAAAGTGAGTTCAGTCTTGTGTGTTGGAGGCTGTTGCCCGGCTGTCCCTGCGCGGGCTCCAGCGATAGTCTCTATCACGGCCGCCCCAACCCCGGATGGCGCAGAGGAGAGGTTTTTCATTTCGATCGTTTGTCCGCGCGTCTCTACGTTAGGTCAGAGAGCTTGTATATGTTCGGCGATGTAGGGATCGGGTGTGGCTGAGGCGGAGACGTGGGTGTCTGATAACAGGTGCCAGAAACCACCAAAACATCAGCCCTATCACATCACAGCATGGCAGAGGCAGGTGGGAGATGTAAGCATACCCACCCAGAGACTCTCAATGTCCCGTCTCTCGATCGGCTGGGCGGGCCGGGCTGTACCTCCCCAAGCCAGGGCACCTGGGAAAAGGGGGTGGCAGGTCGCTTGCTTCGACAGTTACCGCCCACAAGGTAACCTATGCTCCCGTTGATATGTTTGGTACGAGGCAAAAGGAATTGAGGATACTCCCAGTCATGTCTGGTACTTGTGAGACCTAACGCGACCTGTTTAGTGCCCTGGACGACGGCTGGTAGAATGGATGGAAGTGCTCCTGTCCGCCCTGACTCTGCCTCGAGCTGTCCATCACCTGCCACTTACATCCAGGGCAGACTCAGCCCAGCAAGGCGCTTCCCATCGCAGTGCAGGCTATTGCATACGTCTGAGCGCCCGCCTTGGCGCCTGCCATAACCTGATCCCATCTGTTTCCGGGAGCTGGTTGTCAATCTCATCTCCTGCCAGCCCAGCGGACAAACACTTGTTGCGCTGCCCGTCCCTTTTCAAAAGCGTGCGCTGCAAAGAAACCACCCAAAGTGGAAAGAGCAGAGGTACTCCGACCGAAGCCAGGTTGCCACCTTCCACTTGCCATCAACAATACAGCCTAGGTGCCCGCTGCCGCCCGTTCGTCTTGATTCTCATCCCTACGAGTACCGCCCCGTCCCTCCTTCCTTCCTTCCAGTCCTCTTTCTCTACTCGCCCTCCGTTCCCACCCGCCCCAGCAACCAACCTCTGCAGGTGGCAGCGGGCAGGAGCTCTCGCACCAATCCGATCCGTTCCACCGCAAAATTGGATTGACGTTGTCCTTACAACCTCCGCACTCGCCACCCACCAACTCACTCCTTCCCACCTACCCGATTCTCCATCGCCACTCGAATTTTTGCAGCTGCCATTCCCACCCGCCTCTCTGGCAGCACCACCCCATGCCGCCTTGAACCGACCGGAACTGCCGTCGAACCAGCCATGAAGCTCAAAGAAAGCGTCAATGGCGCCATCTCCGGCGCCCTTGACCGCATCAAGAGCGTCGTCACCCGCATCGACGAGCGCGTGAACCAGTCCACCTTTGGACGCGTGTTCCGCCTTAGGGGCTGCGGCCATGTGAGCTTTCCCGCTACCTCCTGCGCCTCTGCGCGAGGTCAACAGTAGTTTGTTTGATCAGGGACTGACGTTTGCCGCAGGAGAACGAAATCCACGATGCCACCTTCTCGAGGGAGCTCCGCGCCGGACTGACTACATTTGCCACCATGGTGTACATCATCGCCGTCAACGTGAGTGCTGCCGTCGCGTTACCAGCCTCGTCCTTCCAGAGCCGCGATGCTAACACCAGCGAGATGGCAGGCCCACATTCTCGCCGACACCGGAGCCAACTGCGTCTGCAAGAACAAGAACGACCTCGGCCTCTGCTCCAACGAGACAGAGTACATCATGTGCCAGAACGGTGAGTCGCATACATCGTCCAGAGAAAGCAGGGGAGGCTGGGCTGGCCGCTGTTGCTGACTCCAGAATAGAGGTTCGGCGCGATCTTGTCACGGCAACCGCCGCCGTTGCGGGCTTCTCCAGTATCGTGTTCGGCTTCCTCACCAATCTTCCAGTTGCCTTGGCGTAAGTCCAACCCTCCTGCAGGAGCCGTACCATGAGTGCTGGCTGACATAACTCTTTCTTGCACCAAGTCCTGGAATGGGTCTCAATGCGTACTTCACCTACCAGGTCGTCGGTGTCCGAGGTTCTGGTGGCATCCCGTATGGCCTGGCCCTGACGGCAGTTTTCGTCGAGGGTTTCATATTCATCCTGCTCGCTGTCACTGGCATGCGCCACTGGATGGTCAAGATTATCCCCGGAACCCTCAAGACTGCCTCGGGTGTCGGTATCGGACTCTTTCTCACCCTGACTGGCATGTCGTATGGGAATGGCATTGGACTCATCACTGGAAGCGTCTCGACGCCTCTCGCCATTGGCGGCTGCCCGCCGGAGTACCTGATTCGCGGAGAATGCCCTAGGGACATCATGAAGAGCCACAAGGTAAAATGTTCCTAGATCACCAGCTCCCTTGGAAACACTTGAGGATCTACATCTAACAGTCGAAACGCAGATGTGGCTCGGGATCTTCGGCGGGCTACTCACGGCATGGCTCATGGCGTTCCGAGTTCGGTCGGCCATCATCATTGGTGTCGCGGCAGTCTCCATTCTTTCTTGGCCGTAAGTGACGAGATGTTTATTCTAGAGCCCCAGAAAGTGTACTGACACGGGCAAGCACAGGCGCAATACGTCCATCTCTTATTTCCCCCACACGGCGGAGGGCGACTCCCGGTTCGAGTTCTTCAGTCGGATCGTCGAGTTCCACCCCATCAAGCACACCCTCAGCGCCCAGGAGTGGGATCTCAGCGGCAAGGGCACTCGCTTCATGATCGCCTTGGTCACGTTTCTGTACGTGGACATCATCGACTGCACGGCCACCTTGTACTCGATGGCGCGGTTCTGCGGCAAGGTGGACGAGAAGGACGGAGATTTCCCGCGCTCGACGCTGGCATACTGCACCGATGCTGCCCTCATCTCGTTCGGGTCGCTTCTCGGATGCTCCCCAGTGACGGTGTTTGTGGAGAGTGGCGCCGGCATCGCCGAAGGTGGACGAACCGGCCTCACAGCCATTACGACGGGCATCTGCTTCCTTCTGGCCATTTTCTTTGCGCCCATCTTCGCGTCCATTCCCCCATGGGCCACCGGCTGCACCTTGATTTTGGTAAGTCGTTTCATCTCCAAGCTCCAATGCTGGGTATGAACAACACACTTACTATGATATAGGTTGGCTGTTTGATGATCCGGCAGGTGACGTGCGTCAACTGGAACTACATTAGTGATGCGCTCCCCTCGTTCGTCACCATTGCCCTCATCCCTTTCAGCTACAGCGTGGCATATGGTCTCATTGCGTAAGTCCATAACCTTTTTCGATGCGTGGCATAAATCGTCGCACGCATTCACTGACAGCATTGCGCAGGGGTATCTTCACATACACGGTCCTCAACTCGCTGATCTGGCTCGTCATCTTCATCAGCCGCGGCGAGCTGGAGCCCAAGGACTACGGCCTCAAAGAGTACTGGACATGGAGGCCGGCCGGCAGGAAGCCCTGGCTGATCCGCCTTTTCACCAAGGGCCAGTACTGGGCCGAGGAGCGACTTCACTCCAAGCGGGATGCCGAGGAGGAGCGGTCTATCCAGCACTCGCAACGGTCCGCGGCGTCTTCCGAGGAGAAGGCGAACGAGGAGCAGCCGTCGGCATCAATGCCGCAACCCACCACGGCGCGTCCCTGAACCAAATCGATGCCGTAGCCAAGTGAGCGCATCCCCAGGGGCTCACTCGCGACATCTCCTCCCTACAACAAAACCAGTAACACTTCCCACCAACAACTTGCGCTGTCTTTCGATTTTCGGCGATGTGCACTTCGCTACTGTTAGCATTTGTCAGACGTGGCTTTGGAACATCTTCGATTTCTCCATATGCTTTTCTCGAGAAGGTATTCTTATGTTATGTCAGATTTGGCACAAAATATTAGGGAGGGATGCGAGCGCATAGGGAGAAGATAGGAGATTTTGGAGCCCCAAAGAAAAAGCACAGCGAGGGCGGCCTCCCACGGAGAAGATCAGAGATCTGTATAGCCTGCGAAATGGAAAGAGACGACTCGGGTGGGGCGTAAGGGGATTGACTGCGTTGTGCTCTCATCGAGACTAGGTGGACAAGAAATGAACCGTCTTCAGTCGACCGGTTGCCGTCGTGGCATAGCTTGAGGTGAGATGAAGCCTCTGGCGCGTCGTTCGTCCTCATGTCAGAGTCCTCTCCTGAGGTACCCACATTCAATTCCAGCATCAACCTAAGCTTCAATCGCACGGCCCCACAGGAGCATTATCTTATCTCATTGAGTTTCCACTCCATGCGGTGCCCCGCGAGACCCTACCCACTGTCCCCGCCTTTTTTTTCGTTCAAAATGACGAAGCCTGGGATTTGCCTGTTTGTGAATCGCAAACCGCATTTCCAGCAAACGCTTTGCAGACGCCGTCGCTCCAGCCAACTCCAATCGTGCGCGCACGTATGAGGTAATAAGCCTTCCTCGCCAAGAACTTCAATTTTATCTTCTCGGACCAAATCAAACCCGCTTTGTGCCGAACGCGCCTGAGCCTTGACTGACCCTGCTCAGCTACTTCTCCTAGGTAGAACACACCTGGAGGCTTTTGCGATGAGCGGGGGCTGGAACACAAGTATGTCTCGTTTCCTTTCCAGCTTCTCATGTAGACACCAGAACTGACCATGACCACCTGTAACCACAGTCGAGTCCGATGCGGTATGCTCTCCCCCGACCACTGCCGCCCCATCACAGCCGGCGAACCTGTCCAGCCACGAGACCGAAATCGAGAGTCCAAGATGAGCAGGGATAGGAGAGGCTGATCAAGCGGCGCGCGCGCACACATACAGGGCGTCTTCACATATCTGCTGGAGGAGCTCGGGGTCAAGGACGTGCAGTTCGAGGAGCTGTTGAGCCTGGACCCGGACGACCTAGCAGAGCTACACCCCGTCTACGGCGTCATATTCCTCTTCAAGTACCCGACCAACACCCCCTACACGGCGCGCGACAAGCCGCTGGACGGCGAGTTCGACCACGCCGCGGCCGAGCGCCTCTTCTTTGCCGCCCAGACCATCCAGAACGCGTGCGGCACCCAGGCCCTGCTCTCGGTGCTGCTCAACAAGGTCGGCGATGACAGTGACGGCGACGACGACGAAAAAGACCAGCGCGTCGACATCGGCCCAGCCCTCCGCGACTTCCGCGACTTCACCATGCCGCTCCCCGCCGAGTTCCGCGGCGAGGCCCTCTCCAACTCGGAGCTGATCCGGGGCGTGCACAACAGCTTCGCGCGCTCGTCCCCCTTCGCCGACGAGACCAACCGCGCGGCTCTCGACGGCGAGGACGCCGACGACGCCTTCCACTTTATCGCGTACACCTCCATCAGCGGCACC
>GL876977.1:413688-444184 GCA_000193285.1 Magnaporthiopsis poae ATCC 64411 | reverse complement strand
CCTGGTCCGCTGGAGGCCACCTGAGCCGCGGCTTGGCCCTGGCCTGAGCCGCTGGGTTCGCCTGCTGCTGTCGCCAGGTCTGAACGCTGGAGTGGTAGGAGTGTCCATCCATGGGGGATCGTGACACCCTCCGGAAGGTCCGGGCTGCCAGAAGGGATGGCGGTGGCGTTGGGGGTTGAAACATGTCTACTGACGGGCGTTCCAGGTTGGAGACGCTGCAGAATCTGAGCGACATTTGGGGGAATTGGAGGCACCTCAGGGGGTTGAGGCCCGGCCGGCTGGTGGGCCGCACCGGCTGCCGGTGCAGGGGCAGGCTGTGGTCGATTTTGAGCACCTGCACCTGGGTTACGAGCGACAAGTATGTTCCGAGGAGGAACCGGTGGCGAATATGCCGCTGCGAGGAGTTGGGCCTGGCGCATACGGATAAGTTCGATATGTTCGATAAGCAGCCGCAGTGTTTGGGCCTCGTTCTCGGCCAGGCGCAGTGAGATGGTCTCGTTTTGTATGTTCCGTTCCACCGCCCGCAGTTGTTCCCGTATCAAAACTGTGCTCATCGGTGGTGCAGGGTTGGGAAGCGCTCCTGCCGCGGCTGGCTGGAGTTGTTGGGCTGCTGGTTGAGCATTCTGGGCGGCTGCTGGTTGGGCATTCTGGGCAGGTGCGCCAGCGAGGGCGGCGGCGGCGTCTTCGCGTGGCACGCCCATCATCTCGGCCATGTCTTGGAAATCCGCTGGGGCGCCCTGCGCAAACCCAAGCCTTATCGGGCCAAAGTTGAACATCCTCACGTTGGCGCGACCCTGCCGCGGCGGCCGCCCCTGCCGGTTATCTGGTGCCCCCGGTGCGGCAGGTCCTGCCCCAGCGCGGTTGGGTGCAAAGCCGCCACCGGGCCGCTGCGCGGCACCGTTCCTGTTCCCGTCGGCGTCCACTCCGTTCATTACTACCGATCTTCGGCACGTGGGGCACACTTGTTGGCGCTCGAGCCAGCTCTTCAGACAACCAAAGTGAAGAATGTGACCGCACGGCAGCTTCTTGGGGCGGGTGCGCTCGACGTGGGAGACGTCTTCCGGGTTCCACTGACGCATCTCCTCGCGGCAGATGATGCACGTGTTCTCCCGGGCGAGGTCCTCTTGGGTGGCATCGGGGTATCGACCCAGGTCCTTGACAGCCTGGCGGTATCGCAAGAGCGCCCCCAGCCGCTTGATGAAAGACCTCGTAGTCATGAAGAGATCCCTCATGATGTGGAGCGGGAGACCAGAGAAAATGGCCAGTACCAAGAAGAAGACGGAATACAGGGCAAGCTTGACGAAGTCTGGCCAGGATGATCAGCTATTAGTCCAAGATCCTGCGTCATGCCGACTGCCAAATGGAGAGAAGGTGGGGGTGCACGGTGCATGCATACCTGCAATGAGGTCAAGGAGCAATATCCAATGCCCCTTGGACTCCCAACCGGGGACCTCGATGTCCATTTCCTCGACATCGTTCTCGTCGGGCAAGGGGTCTTCGTACTCGGCGTCTGTTGCCTGCCCGCTCTCGCGACGGCGCAGGATGTCTGCCCTCTGCTCCCGGATGTGGCGGCGGCGCGTCTCGAGGCCGTGCTGCATCTGGGCCTTGAGCACGCGCTGCTCGTAGAGCGAGACGACGTACCGGAGAGACGTCTGGGTTGACGAGACGAGGAGGATTGCGAACTCGAACAGGAACATAACCATCATGCCAAACTCGGCTGCGCGCACGACAGTGCGGGTGGCGTAGAGGCACATGGTGAAGTTGTAAAGCAGGCTCAGGGCGAGCGAACCGATGAGGCGGGCGTGGAAGAGCCGGGGGTTGGCCGGGGGCTGCTGCTCCAGGATCTCGACCCTGCCGTCGCCGATCCAGGCCCAGACCTTTCCGGTCAGGAGAGCGGTGAACATTATCATGGAGAATGCGCCGAGGTCGTCCTTGAAGAGGGTCATCGCCAAACACGTCTCGGTGACGGCGATCCAGCCCTTGTCGTATAGCTGCTCGACCTCGACGGGACGGAGCTGGCCGAAGCACAGCCGTTGGAGGCCATAGACGAAGCCGGTGTAGATGAGAAGGATGACGTTGACGACGATCTAGACGGTGCCGGGGTCGTGATGGTTAGCGCCGGGCCATGGAACCGGGGGTCGGCGGGCAGTCGTACCATTATGGATATGTTGCTTTGCGACAGGTGAACCATGGCCGAGTAGAAGTTGGCTCGTTGGTGGAAGGCCGAAGCCACCACTGCGCCGGCCAGGGCCGTCGAGGCCTGTTGGGATCGCGATGACGCATGAGTGGTTAGCTGCAAGACGTGGAAGTTGGCGACATGCGAGTCCCAGTGCGGCGGCAGATGGCGAGCCTAGCTTACCCCGGCATACCAAGCCAAGCGCATTGCGTCGATGTCGTGTGGCGCGCGCCGTCTGCTCCTCTTGGTTTCGAAGCCGCCTGCAGAATCGATGACAGCGGCTCAGAGAGTGTAGGGTTCAGCACGGATTAGCGTTAGGAGCCCATTGTTTCCGTGTCCTGCGGAGGGTGGTGGTTGTGGCCGGCGGAGAGGCCGGAGCTTGGGGTGGTTGATGCCACGTTTGGCCGCTTGGTGTTGGAGTCGTGGCCAGTGCTCGAGATGACGCAGCACGGCTTGCAACTGTGACAAACCTCCGTCGTTCAATTGGAGACTGAGCACGTGATAGCTTCCTGCAAGCTGTCCGTTCAAACTGACAACTGACTCATGCGACCCCTCATTCGTTCGTCACAGGCGCATCGCCGCGGTGCCTGCAGTTGAATGCAGGAGCAGTCAATCAAAGATGGGATGGGTAAATCCATGACATAGTTCGGATTGTCCAGGCTCCCGCTCACTCATGTTCAAGAGTCATACCTCAATGGAGACTGGCGACGATGCGCAAGTGTCTCTGACTACCTGACCCCCGGTAGACTAAGACTCCATCTTCCCCGTCTCCGCCTCCCCCGTCGGCCGTATCAGGGCGATGAGCGGGTCTCCGGCAATTGCACGTGGGCCGAACTGACGGCGAAGGTGCGAGTTCGGATGCCTGTCGTGACGCCGACACTGTCGGTCAGACGAACGACATCTCTCCGCCTTGCGCTTCCGTAGCCAGAGAGGGCTTGGCCATAGATACATCCATCCGGGCTCGTAGAAAGCACCAAATCATCAACCGGAAATCCCCTGCTGGTGTTGGCGGCTCCTTTTCTCAACTGACGCCCGCCGGATCGGCTTATATCAGAAACACGGACGTTGCCGAGGTCCAGCCGAGCCTCCGCATCCGCCATCATGGCCGCCTCACTCCCGGCCATCATCACTCCGTCGCTTCTGGCCACCATCCGCAAGCAGCCAAATCTGCCCCGGAATACGTGGTATTTCGTAACCGCCACCACGCTGACCGTGCTCAACCGGCCAGATGAGATCCCGGCCGTCTTCAAGCACGCTCTGGAGGCTCCGGACGCCGGCTCCAGCCCCGGTCCGTCTCCGGAGGAGCAGCTGAGCA
The DNA here is from genome assembly GCA_000193285.1 of Magnaporthiopsis poae ATCC 64411. Classification (NCBI taxonomy): domain Eukaryota; kingdom Fungi; phylum Ascomycota; class Sordariomycetes; order Magnaporthales; family Magnaporthaceae; genus Magnaporthiopsis; species Magnaporthiopsis poae. The sequence continues at coordinate 440,693 of GL876977.1, read as the reverse complement.
TATCCCGTCGCATCCGGGAAGCTCTGGTCAAGACGGCCGCCATCGGAGGCCTTCCCAAGGTAGGTGTTACCTTTCGAGCCCGGCCTTGGACACAGAAGGACCGCTGACAAAGTCTAACGAACAAAGACCATCAACGCACTGATGGAGCTCAAGAAGCACACGCCGCCGCACCTCGTCGACGAGCCGCTGGGCTACTCGCCCACCTCGCGCGCAGTTGAGATGTACGACGTGCCGTCGTCGCAGATCCTGCACCGCGGCCAGCGTTTCTTCGACATGGTCTACGGCAAGGTCTCGAAACGAGTCATGGGGCAGATGGACCGCTCCGGCACCGAGGACCTCGGCCTGACCGCACGGCTCGTCTACGGCTACCTCCTGAGCAACACGGCCGTCCTTACACCGGCCGAGACCTCTTTTGTCCTCATTGCAGGCCTAGTGCCGCAAGATGTAAGTCTTTTTGCTGCATGCTGCCGGTTCTATATATCATGGAGCATAGGAGCCGCCAGGAGAAGGGCAAAACACGACATGACTAACCACGGCAAACTACATCACGCACCCACAGGTCAACCCGCAACTCAAGGGCCACCTCAAGGGCGCGCTCAACGGCGGTGCCACGGTGGAGGAGGTCAGGGCCGTCAGGAACATCTCCATGGCCATCTGCGAGGCGTCCGGCATGAAGATGCTCGACTCCTCTGCCCCAGGCGGTTGGGGCTGGCGAAGCGATCCCGCTACCCTGTAAGCGGAATCGGGCCCGGGCAGTCGGGACAAGTTGAATCCGCGCCCAGGGAGGTGGGCAAAGGCAATCTCCCTCCTCGCCCAACCCCGATGGAGACTAGGTCGGGGGGGCACATGGTATGAGCTGGCGACGTTGCCGCTCCAGCAGAACCGAACGGACGGACTGTCTGGTGGCGGTGAAGCAGGGAGTGACTGTGGTACGATGGCTTTGCCTAGCTTCGAACTACGATCATGTGCACACGGGCATTGGCCAGATTTTTTTTTTTCTGTAGGTATATGATAGGGCTCTGGGCGTCTACGCCTCACCCGGCATAGGCACAAGCGGACTTGCAAAACCCCAGTTGTATCCACAGATATTGACATCTAGAACGGGCCCAGATCATTGAGGGGGTGTGAGTGGATGAGCGAGTTCACTCGAAGCCGCCTAGTGCGTCCGTAGCACATCGGTGACATGATGATAATTTGTGACCAGGACCGGCTCCCGCCACACCCGAGAGAGATGAGGAGGAGCGGAATTCTCCTTGCTTTTTCCTTCGTGGCAGCCGCTTCCTGCCTCCTACGTATCGGAACAAATCAACGTTATATGGGCGGCAATGCAAGGCGACTGAGAAGGGAATAAACAAGCGAGATATAAGCTGCATAAAAAAAGAAACACGGGAGATGAAGAGATACCATATCATGTACACGGAGCATGCCCAATGGTGTGCCGGGAAGTTGGGCGCCAGCCTACCAGCGTGCCGTCCCCTTGCTCGTCACACGGGTCTGGACTCCGGACACATCTTCTCCGTCCCCCATCGTGCGGCTCAAAGAAACACACACCCACAAGGCTGGGACGCTGGCAAAGCCGTCCTGGCCAAAGGGATGGGTAGGTATCGCACTCCCCCATATCCCGCATGTAAAATCCACCCGTCGAGGCGTTCGCTAGTTTTCGGCTAGAGGCTTTTTTGGCAAAGGCACAACCCACCCACAACGACAAAAGGACTCCCGCGAGGAAGTCGGCGAATCAGGCGCGTCGGATGGCGATAACGCCCTCGCCGGACGGTGGTGGTGGGCGGCGGCACAGAGCAGAAGCAGGGCTGGCGGACAGGGCAGGGCAGGGGCAGGGTGCTTCACACGGGCCGTACAAGGGGGGTGTGGGCAGAGAGGAGGAGGGGTTTTTCGTTTATGCTGATCACCGCAGGGGCTCATGAGGGATGGGCCAATCCGGGACCCCCGCGCGACGCCGGCGGGCCAGCCTAGAGCTGGGGATCCTTCCTTGGGCGTATGTTCCTTTTGTCCCAAAGGAGAAAGTTTGGGAGATCCGAAACCGGTGGTGGTTGGGGAGGCACGGGTGAAGAAGAAAAAGAGAGCACATCACACGCTTCTGGCTTGCCGGACAGAGCGGCACGTCCCTTCACGAGCTTGGTTAGAAGGATGGGATGGATGGATGGAGGGATTGTTGATCATCTATCAGAAAACATCGTAGCCGGGGAAATTCGTACCCTGGTTGACACGCTGATCACTGCTTTCATGCGTTGGCAGATGTGGTGCTGCGAGAAAAAAAAAGAGGCTGCTTACTGTCATGGGTTGGAAGCCCGGATCCGGGGTGCCTAATATTTGCTTAGACGGGCTATCACTATGTCCGTCGGTCGATCTCTATCCCGCTGGCCACCTGATGGTTGGACTGGCTGGTGATCTCATATGCCCATGTTAGGAAGCATCTGCTTCCGTTAAGCCAGGCTACGAAGGAGGATCATGAAGTGTGAAACCAGGAGGCCGGGAGGAGCTCTTCCCCTGACGGTGGGAAAGCTACCCCTGAGCAACAACAACCAAACAAAACAAAAAAGGGCCAAACATCATCAAGGCGTTGGCGAGCTTGTCCTTACACTGCTAGTTAGTGCCTTTTACTCCCCGCCACCAAAACGTGTGCGCCCAGGAACCAAGAAGACGCACATAGCACAACGGGCTAGAGGCCGCCCAACGCACATGGAGCGCTTCCACCTCTCGCGTGACGCAGACACGACGATCTGGTGCCCAGATGGGTATATCGCGATAACGAATGTCTTTCCGAATAGAGACTGGCTGGGCGCAGGGCTGGGCGCCCTGCTGCGTGGCGAGTTTGTGACACCTACAACTGGCTGTCCTTCCCTGCCTCAACATGCCTAGCTAGTCCGTAGACTAGTCTCTGTGTGTGAGTGTGGCTTTTTCCCCCTCCCCGCAAAGGCGGCAGAAAAAAAATAGAGGCGGGTAGACGGTCCTAGTTGGCACTGGTGGCTTGAGGAGGAGGGGGCCAGGCGAGCAAGTTGACTGGATGGGCTCCTTCCCGCAGATGGACTGGACCTCGGATGATCCCCAATGCGCTACGGGAAACGCTGAGGCGCATCCGAGATTGCTTGAGTGAGGAGGGGACGGCATCCATCGAGATGGATTGCCTGGTAAACACACGCCCCTCCTATTTTCAGACTGACGTTGTTGTCGAGAGAGAGAGAGAAAGAGAAAGAGGGGAGGGAGGGAAAGGCCCCCGCCCCGGCTGATAGATCCCTGGCGGTTAGGCAGAAGGACGTGCCCCGATTTGTGTCTGTTTGGGAGATGATGTTGATATTTTCTTTTGCTGTGACGGCAGTTTCGATAGGAAGCGCATTGAACTCACGTAGGATTCCTCCCAGTCCAGGACCAGGACCAGGGCTGTGACGGCTGGGCTGGCACGGGACAGGGGACAGGCATCGCTTGGCCCTGAAGATCCCCGTCAGTCAGGAAGGGGAACAAGAGCAGGGGGAGAGGGCACCACCGTGGTTAGCGCGGATTGTGGGCCGTGGCACGCTAACCAGATCAGGAGCTGTTAAGCGTGGAGCGTCGTATTGGGCCAGCCTTTCGGCATCTCGAGGAACCGTCGTGTCGGGAGGGAGGGATCGACTGATTTGCACCTGGGTCCTGCCTGCTGCTGCTGCTGCTTGTCTGGGTGGGTCTCCACCACACCGCGCCTTCCCCCCTGGTGATTTGTTCTCCACCAGGAGGTTTGCCTTATTGGGTGGGGTGTTGATCCATCCATGGAGTGAAAAGCAAAAATGCCATGCAGCAGAGGGGAATCAAATTTGCAGTGTGCTGGCTCAAGTTGCTTCCCCTGCTTGCTTTGCTTTTCTCTCACGATTGAACGACCTGAGATATGACACCGGTACTTGAAGCAAGCCCAGGGGTAAAGGGCAAAGAAGCAAGCAAAAGCCTGTCACCGACAAGCCCACCACCACACACACGAACCTAAAGGCTCAGACACTGAACCACAACCTCAACGGGGGTTTCCGTTGGGAGTTGGTTGTTCCCAAGGGTTTGGTCCAAGCTCAAATGTGGCTGCCTGGTAGCTCTTACATGTGGATCACGACTGGTGCCCCATCCATGATGGAGACAAGACCGGGGCAAAAATCGACAGGGTGTCGACCAAGCTGTTTCAATAGCAATCGTCCCCTTGCGTATAGCAATCCATCTCGCGTCTTACACTCATCTCAACCTCATTTTTTTCGTCTCTTTCTCACTCGCAGCCTTCCCGTTTTCTGTTCCAAACCCGGGCGGGCGTGATGCTTCGTCGAATTACGGGTGGAGTCATCCAACACGATAAGTTACACCATGGACAGGAACGAGATCCCAAACCCAATTAGAGTAATCACCCGGTCGCAAGGAGGTGTGTGACGAGAAAGGCGACCAGTGTCATGGACGACACGGCGGGCTTTTCCGTCCCCGCGCGCGCGCGCCAGGCGACCCACGATGAGGTGACAACGACCCGTTCAAGCTTCGGGATAAGGCCTATTCCGGCTAGGCCGGGCGTTTTTTTCAAGGGTCTTGCTTTTTTTTTTTTTTTTTCATTTAATTTTAAGCTGCAGGTCTTGTCACAAGAATGTGCCCTGACCGGCTGGCTGGCGCCGCTACGATGGAATTTGCCGTTGCGGGCAGAGGCAAGGAGGCAAGGGGCAAGGGCAAGCGCCAGCCCATACCTTACTTGTCCTTCCCCTACCTAATCCGAGGCGGCGGTTACGTTTAGCTATGTGGCACCAAGGCTTAGGCGAGGTTGTCACTTGTGGTGCTAATGTTGCGCATAAAAAGGGACAGAAGAGAGAAAAAGACCAGACGGCTCAACGCACACACAACGCGCGGGCGCCGCTGCCGCCGCCGCCCCGCCGCCTCCTCCTCCTCGTTGGACCCAAGCCATGCCAGTGCTGGCGCCGACTCTCTCGACTCCCTGGCCCGTGAGACGAGGCCACCCACCCCCTGTCTTAGGAGGGACCTTGCAGCAGCAGCATGCATCATCATCCCAATGCGCTGGAAATGCTCCTAGTGATGCGGTGTTCTTTCAGGGTCTGGACCCAAGATACCGACCGGCCTACTGAGGGGCAAGAGCGGTCGATTGTGCTAGGTAGTCGGGCGCTTGACGTGGACACGATGGGAACTGGCAAGCCACGTAGGGGCAAAAAAGAAAAAATGAAAGTAAAAAGGTGATAAGAAAGTGGATAAGGAGGTATACCTGCTATCAACTAAGAAAGGCGTGAGACATTGCGATCAAAACTTGGACATGTGTCCCGGAAAGAGTTGGTCAAGGTCCCGGAGATACGTCCGTCACGAGATGCGAGCCGAGCAGGCATCACGAGCCCATTATTTTTTTTCTTGGAAATGGGCAGACGAGGGAAGCGCATCACGTACATGACCGAACCTACCGTACTGCATACTATCGCCTCGTATACTAAACGGGTCAGCATCACGAGCTCCGAGCCATTATCGGGGGACACAAGGTGCGCGCGGGCAGCCATCCCGGAAAGGCGGAGGGTCACGTCCCACCCCCGGGATCCCGGGAAGGCGTGTGGGTATACGTGTCTGAACGGACGGCCAGACAGACAGACACAATCGAGCGGTCTAGACCGTCGAAGGCCCTGGGCTAGGAGAGGTGGGTGGGTGTGGGTGGTGTATGTGCAAAAAGAGAGAAAAAAAAAAAACATGATGCATGCATGAAAGTCTGCATCTTGATCACCTCCCACCGTGAGCTAAACGGGCTCGTGTGATAGGCTGCCTCGCGAAAGCCATTCATTAGGGAAGAGTTCGGTTCCGGGCGGGGAGGCCATGTCTTTGCCACTTTGCGTTTGGCTTTTTTTTTTTTTTTTTCTTCTCGTTCGCATCGTCCGTCTCCTCGGGGGCACCAATATCGGAGCTATAATCCGAAGCGATGCTCGGAGACTACAAAATCATGCCAGGTTTTCTTTTTGGGTCTAACGGGACCACGCCAGCTTGTGTGTGTGCGGGAGGTCTAGACCCCGGGCCTTGGGCCCCGCGGCGGCTTGCTGGCACTTGGCGGCGCGGGGCCTGGCAGCGACGATCACTTGCCCGCATAGGAAATGCAAAGCGAGCCAGATGCTTGGTAGCAGCAAAAGCGGACTATTGATTCCCAAGCGCAAGGCAAAAAAGATGCATCGAAGGGGTCGGATTGGGGGAGAGAGCAAAACGTATGGACGATGGTCGATGCAGGTGATTTGATTGTGATAAAATGCCCAGCCCCCTCCCAGCCAAATTGAACAAAAAAGCTTGGCATTTAAAAATCCTCGATTTGCTCAAAACCTATATTTAGCTCGCGGCGGGTTACATCGCCCAGGGAAGCACCCAAGCTGTGCAATCTGGGCTGTGTCGCCGGGAGGCGAGCCGTGGGATTGCAAGGTTTGGGTGTGTGTGGGTGCCCTGCCCTGGGTGGGTTTCTGGGGTGGTGTGAGAGTGTGGTGCCCTGAGAGAGTGTGCCACCACCAGTGACAACACCACGGGCGCCCCAGCGACGCCAATTGAATGGCGGCGAATACGGGCCTCACCCGAACAGCGGTGCAGCGCCCCATTCAGTGCGGGGGAAGCCGAGAGCTCGAGCCTGCCGCTAGAGACACCCCTATCGAAATAGAAAGAGCTTCTGCGGTTCAGTTATGGCACAGGGATGGGGAGCTAAGCACCCGGGATTTTAGCGAGACCAGACTCACCTAACTCGTGGGAGCTTTTTCGCTCGACCGCCTGTGCGCATCTTATTGCTTTTTCTTTTTTGCACGGAAATGCTTAAATCGTCGTCTCAAAGCTTGGATCTGCAGGGCCTTGGAAAGTGCGCGGTTTTCCCGTTTTTGCTTTTTGCTGTCCGCCCGGGGCTTTTGAAACTATCGATGCCGATCCCGGCAATCTTGTAGCGCCTTGATGTTCCCTACCCGGTGGTTATGCGCACCAAGCACTGCCCGCCCACACCTGTGCTTTTGGACTAAGACTAAAAATTCTCCATCCGTTGTGGCTATGGAGCAAGTAACTGCCGATGACGGCACGCGCTTAGTCCCTGAGGCCGCCTGTTTGCCTGCAGATGACATAACGAGAATGACGGGACTTTGACGCCTGGGGAATGGGGGTCAGCATCTTCAGCCCTGACTGGGAAGACGGAGTTATCCCCGAAACAGAGCAGACATGACAACGGCCAAGAGAGGTCAGCAGAGCGGCGGACACGGACTCGACCGCTCACTCGCTCAGCTTCTCCATGCCCACCCTCCACAAGACGGCAGAGATGGAAAAGAGTCGGCGTGGAAACGCAGAGAAGAAGTCGTTGACAACGCCCATCCCTTCATCATTTGCGCCGGCAAGGGACAGACCGGCTGCGCCCCAAAATGCCCCATCCATCATCTCACATACTCACTCACACGTGCGGTGCATATGTGGCCGCACCAACCAAGAGGTCGAGGTGCTTGGGCGATGCCACCTTGATCGACGCGTAAATCACCAATCCCACCACATCTGACGCGGGGCCAGGGTTTGGGAAAGCCGTTCCCCACCTGCACTCTTTTCTTCTCTCTTTTTTTCTCTGCATTGCATCACACACACTTTCTCATTTCAGCTTGCCATCGCTCTTCCCATTTGGACGATCTGCTCCTCCTTCCGCAGCAGCGGTGGACATGCGGGTCTTGTCTGGTCTTTGACAGACCTACCGCCACTTTGGTCGGCGAAGCAAGCCACCCATGCAGCTAGCCCAAAAGGCAGTGTCCTTGTTACCCGTTGCCGCCAAGCCCTAGGACGTGGGCGCGAGATCTGCGCCCGTTTCCCCAAAGTCGGTGTTCAGTCTTGTCCACCGAGACCCGCTCGGTCGCCCGTCTTATCTGCCTGCCTGCCGGCGGGCAGCATCGGTCGTCACATGGCATGGATGATCATCGGGGATATTCTGCTAAGCCCACCATGCATTAAGAAATTGCCGGCACGGTTCCGGGATCTCCAAAACACCGAGAGAGCGCATTTTAAACAGAGGCGCTTTTGTCGCCCCGCGACATGCGGGCGTGCAAAAAGACTGCCTTCTTGGACCACGGGAGCAAATTAAACGGGGAATAGCGACAAACCACAGATGACGGCTGGGCCGCAGTCTGAGGAGGAAAAAAAAAAAAGGTAAAATCTTATTTTAGAAGCAGTCAAATTGCGCCTCCGCCATTACCGGGCAGGGACATGTTCCGCCTCAATTTCCAAGGTGCATGTGGATGCCCTTTAGGACCTGTTCCGCTCCCTTGACACCCGAAACAAGGTACATCCAATCTGGCATGAACGAAGACGACGCGATGCGTCCGTAAGACCTCATTGATGGTGGGCTCGTCACCTGGCCATCCAGTAGAATAGCCAAACAACGTTACCATACCGAAACGACGGCGGATTGGCTGGAAAAGATGCTTTGACACGTTTGATTGCTGACTACACGTCCCACGGCCAATGACACCGTAGTGTTGCTTGGGTATGTATCGCCCGTCCCAGGGTCACAAAAAAGAAGTAAGCAGAGCATCTACGAGTTACTGTATCGGGCCAGAATGACAGGGTGCAACCCATGCAAGCAAGCACGAAAAATCGGAAGGGTAAGTCAGGGAAAATAAGAAGCGAGAGAAAAAAAAAACACACAGAGACAGAAAGATCACAGTTCCTGGTCGCTGCCGTGCTCGTCCGCTCATTGGGCGGGCCGTCCATGCATGCTGCAACCCGTCCGTCTGACGCAGCGAAACGTTACTGGGTCGTTGTCCCTGGGAATTGTGGCTGCCTGGAGAGGAGCTTCTCCCATTTCTTCCCATTCCCGCGAATTAGAGAGCGTAGAAAAAAAAGCTCGGGGCCGCCGAACCCCTCCACCGGGTAAGTTGGCAACCCAACCGAGAAGTGCATGTATGTATGAACCGTGTGTATATTGTCAAACAGCAAAAGAAAAAAATTAAAAAGAGAGCCCCTCCTTTTCGGCCGGTCCTTTTGTCGGGCGGGCCGTTTTTTCTTTTCGGTGCACCTTGAGTAGCTGGAATAGGCCCGGTATGGTCGGCGATGCAACGCGGGTGTTCGCCGACGTTGCGGAGCCTCCTCCCCTCCTTTCTGATGTAATGGTTTTTTTATGCAGTCATCATTCACATGGATCATTCTTTTGTACTCAATTATGCTTGCATCGGTTCTCCATGTCGGAGGCACGGGTGGCTGCGGTTTGTAGCCTCGGGTATCGCAACATGCGCATAGAATAAAAGCCAAAAAACCCGCAAAGGGAAAGAAAAGTAGAGATGGAAAAAAAAAAAAACAGAATGCCCAAAGGTTGTTGTGTGTGACATTGCACTAACTGGACGACGACCCGAACGGGTGGTCCCCTCCCGGGCGCCCGCCAGGGGCTGACTCCGTGCTTCCGAGTTTTTTTTTTTATTTTTTTTTTATTGCAGAACGACAGAAAGAGCGGGCGCACAAGTCGCCCCACGTCGCCGCCGCCCGCGACATCTCGGCGCGCACAGAATATTCATGTGGCTCGGTTGGGGTTCCGGGCTCGGGCTCGGTATCCAGAGATGGGAAATGCGCCGCGACGGAGAGGTAGGACAAGGAGGACATCGAGAAGGTTGGAAAAAAAGCAATCTGTTAAGACAGGCCATCACCAAAGGGCGGTGACTATGAGAGCCGGATGGATGGCCTGTGCATCGCTCTCAGGTGTCAACTGCCCAATCATGCTGCCTCCCAGCGCCCGCTCCACCCGCACGTCACGGGTGACGGCAAGCCCAGAGAGGACGGACCCGAAAGGCAGTGAAGCGAAGCCGGTCGTGGCCGACATCCACCCATGGTTCAGACCGGCGTTGCCGCGCTTGGCTGTTCATTGGGCCCAAGGGACGAGGGATGGAGGGGACTCCATGGGAAAAAGGCACGGCCCACATAGATAAAGTTAATCAGGACATTTGGTGCGTCTCCACATGCCTGCTGCATCCACCCCCTCCCGTGCGTTTAATATAAACATAACCGCGGCTCCCGCCTCTATTCGAACCCATGTTCCCTGATCGCCTCCACCATTTCGTTCCCTCTTTCAACCTACCACGGGGCAAGGTAGGGTAGGTCTGCTTGCTGCCTTGGTCTTTTTGCCTGCTGAACTGCAGATCATGACGAGGTTACGCATAGGCAGGAGGAGGAAGAAGTGACGGGCAAAAGGAGGGGGGGGGGGGGGGAGAAAACGGAGGGGGGGAGGGTAGGTGTATGCAAAAGGACTGGGCCAACCCGACAACACGAAAAAGCCACCTGCGGGCACACACACACCACACACACATACACACATATTGGTCGACGGGCATGTATGTACGTGCACCTTCGCCCTGGGTCAGGAACGGGCTTCGCCAAGACCCGCCAGCAACGCACCAAATCTGCCTAGGAGAGAGGACGCTAGAGTCCCAAATGTGCCTCGCGAGCGTCTATGTGCATACTCTGATGCGTCTGGGGAGGATGTCTGGGGGTATGCTTGCTTGCTATCTGTTCTCCGCGCCAAGCCCAGGGAATAGTTTGTGCTAGCTGGCCCTTGGGTTGTTTATTCGCGTCTGGAGCAAAAGAGCCGGCCGCGAAACCCGGCCACCCATAACAAATATGTAGCAGCAGCAACCGCTCAAGGGGCCCGGCCGCCCCCTCCTGACATTTCATTGCCCGAGGTGTCAATGTCTTCGAGTCGTCTTGGTCACGGCCTCGGCTGTGGACCGACCCAGATACTGTCCATTGGCCCGAGGGGGTTTAGTTTTTTCTTTTTTTTTTCTGTCTCTCTCTCGTGTGGGAACAGAGCAAGTTTCATTGGCGGGAAACGAGAGGATGCTTCTCCTCCCTCGTGGTTCCACATTCACGCGACTTTCGGGTATGAATACCGGTATCTATTCCAGTCCCGTGGGAGCGTAGCATATCGCGGAGCGGCGCAGTTGCGGTTCTCATGCTCCGCGCGCGGCGAACGGATCGAGTTGGTGGTTGTCGAACTCTTTTCTGCCCGTCGTTTTGCTCGTGCGTCGTCGTTCGCCTGCGTTTGCGTGGGTACGAATCCTTTCGACAAGGCCCATCAACCGGAAACCCCACTAGGCAGCCCCGCTCATCGCACTCGTTGCCCAAATAGGCCAGATGAGAGACCAGGGTGTCTGGGTGGGGAAACCTGCCCGGATTGATCTTCAAAGGGATGGATGGAGGGTCGCATCTCCCATGCCCCCGGCAAAGTCGGGGATATTTTATTCGAACAAGAAAAAAAAAAAAAAAAAGTGGTGGTGGGTTGCCGGGGGAGGCTGTGTGGTTGCAGGGTGGAAGCAGCTTCCGGCAGCAAGCCGTGCGGGCAGGGCACAGCTACAGCACAGCACTAGTGTGTAGGATAGCGTGCAGAGCACAGCACCACAGCATTGACCTTGACGGCATCCAATGCATTTGCTTCGCCATGATGTGTTTCTTTTTTTAAACCGCCCGACCAGCGATCGGGAATGCGATTCGATCAAACCCGTCAAACCTCATCAGCGCTAGCTTCCTCCTTCTCCGCGATCTGCCAAGTTGAGTGGCATAAACGACTGGGAAATGGGGGGGAATGTGACGGCGGTGCAATAGCAGAGCAGCAATAGACATGGGATGGAAAACGAGGTCGGGTGGGTGGAATCAGATTCCAGGATCTGCCCGCTGGGTGCGATCCATTTTTTGGAGGGTCCGTCTGGGTTGAGTGACTTTGGAGACGTGCTCCATGTACCTGAAGTACCTCTCATGTACCTCAGCGCTTCGCCCCTTGCTCAGCCCTATGGAGACGCGACCCCGACTCGTGCGAGATTTTGCAGAATCCTCTCACTTACACGGGTTTGATGAAGCAAGAAGCAAGCCATGATTGAAATTGCGCAGACTCCTAAAAATCGGTCGTTGCTGTGCTGTATCTAGCCTGGGAAGGATGCCGTGCACATTAGTTGACGCCAATGAAACGCATGGACTCTTTTCCTTCTCCTTTCCCCTGGCGCGTTTTCTTTTTTTTTTTTTCTTTTTCGTCTCATCTTCTGGCTACCAGCAAGCCACGGCTTTTAGCCCAAGCACTGCCGGTGTGGTTCCAGAAACTCGGGTTTGTAAGGAAAAAAAAAAAAAAAAAAAAAAAAAGATGCGGACGCAAGGGGTAAGCAAAAGACTAAAACAAAAAGAAAGGAAAATCCAAGTCGTCTCATCTCCCGAATCTCTTCCCCGAGATGGCGCGTGGAGGCATTTTAGATCGAGACACTAGGGCCTTTGACCATCGAGGGAGACGATGGGACGACCTGTCAAACATTTACCCGGCACGCGATGCCATGGCTAGACCCTGAGCCAAACGTGGCTCTACTCCGAACAGAAAAACTAAACTGTCTACTGGATTTCTAGCACCAACCAAGCCCTTTAATTACCCACGCAGTGTGATATATCCCACATCGCCGCTACTGCCCACAAGCGGCGCCCCCTGTCCGTATGCCCCAAGGCTTCACGCGGCTTTCTCGCTCAATAGCAAACCGCCACGCGCGGGTTTTCCTCGGGGTCTGTGCCCCCCAGTGGTTGACAGCTGTCTGACTGGCAGCCTTGCCGCACATCGTAGTCCAAGCGGGAAGCGGACTTTTTTCGTCTCAACACTTATCTCCCCCCTTGGTGAACTCTCGCGCGCGCCATGCCGTGCCATGCCATCCCAAACCCCCTTGAACGCGCAGCTTTCTCCATCTTTTTTTTTGCCAAATCTCCCCAATCTAGCCAACGAGGAGTCATGAGGGCAGCGCGTGGCTTGAAGGTTTTGAATAGAGAAGAGTGACAAAAACGGCCGCTAGATAAGATTACCCTAGCCTTTGGTATGGGCACGCGTCAAAAAGTGCCCACTCACCTCCTGCTTTTCCCCCTTGGCATTAGAGGCGAGCCAGTCAGAGGGCAGAGTTTGCCGATGGCGCCTCTGGTCCCCGACCGCCACCGACGGGCCTCGTGGGGAAATCACCAGGCTACCTAGCATGAAAGACACTTGCGCGCGGATAGGGGATGATGGGGCAAGGCGATGGGGGCCAAAGGTGGACGCATCCTCTTGATTGGGGCGCACGTTGGGTGTGTGTGTCTGTGTCTACGTAGGTGAGACGTGCGTTGTTGTCGTTGTTGTTGGGGTGGATGGAGGGTAAAGTAAAAAAAAAAAATAATAATAAAAAAAAAGCCGCGTGGAGGGAGTAAGCATCATAGTCAGACGTGCTATTGAGGTCGCCGAACCCAGTAATCTGAGTGGCGCTGCTCACTCGCTTGCCAAGAAAGCGCGCCACGCCCGCTCGAACAGAGTTTTTTTTTTCTCCCCAACTGCCGAATCATAAGACCACATCATGGGGAGATTTGGCGGTTTGGCGGGCTGACGGCATATCGTGAGGAATCATTTTAGGCTGCGGCGTGGCCGCGTCGAAGCGTAGAGAGCAGCCGGTACTCGACCCGGTGTCAGAATAGTGGGGGAGCAGAAGCAAGTCCGGCATGGAGGCGCAAAAGGCGGCGGTGTGGTGTGTGCCATCATCGCGCGGTCCGTGGATGTCATGCCGCGGCAGCCTCTTTTGGTTATGTGATTTCCATGCTTCCATGTAATCGGGCGAGGGGAGTCCGTCTTCGTTTGGAGCGCACGTCCTTCCTGCATGTGATGCACCCAAAGATTCTAGCTAGCCTGAGTGGAATACACAATGTGGTGTGCAAGTGAGCAGAGTTTGAGACATATTCGGCCGTCATGGGAGGTTGCATCGCATCTGCTGGATGCCCGCTTCCCGTCTGCGTCTGCCTGTTTGCTGTTCGACTCCACGGCTTGGACCCTTTTTTTTTTTTTTTTTTTTTTCGTGGGACCTCGGACGGGTTCGTGCAAGGGTTTCTCGTCCGGTCTCCTCACACCATTTTGGCGGTAGCTTTTAGTATCCTGTCAAAGAAAACAATTCCCTTCACCACACCATTCGATATCCTGATACCAAGTCGTCCACCTACACTAAGCTAGGCCTCCAGATCGGGCCGCCCGTCAGCGTCGCGCCAGGAAAGGAGGGGGCGTGTGCACCACCCAATGCGGGAGGCATTAACATCCAGATTACGGCAACTTCAAGCCTTACTACGCCGCGTGGAAACATCTTACATACCCGAAGTACGTGATTGCATCATGTTGATGGCTGCACTTACTACATCGCCCGGAGACTTTAGCAGCATTTATTATTGTCTTCACTGTTCACTGCCTTGATTTTGGACAACAAGCGTGGTGGCCCGTGCTTGAGACCAATGCCCAAGTCCAAAAGCGTCATTTCCATCTCGCGTCAAAAATAGTCGGCGGGGAGCAGAATCCGCCACTAGTGCCTAAACGGGTGATTTGCCGGTGCACCACGGTTGGTCCATGCGCTCATCTTTAGCAGTCAGTCCCCTTGGCTCCAAAGAGGCGGCGCAATGGGGAATGGCTCAACTCGCCGTCCGTCCACACTGTCAGCACCGGCCGGCTCCGGAGCCAAGTTAAAGTGAGAATGCTATGGCATGGGGTCCTCATTGTGAGCGGGGAACGAACTGTGGTCCTTTCGGTTAACGAAACGGCCATCCACCCTTGGAACCCGAGTCACGAGGGTTGTCGTGAACCTGGAGGGGACGGCGGACAGATCTTGGCAGCCTAGAAATGGGCCGTGCGTGGATGGATATCCCCTTGGGGCTGATATTGACAAGACGACAGCCGAGGTGGTGATCCAATATCGAAAACAATGGGCAGGTAGGTACCCAGTCGACTGGGGCAATGGCGACATGCCACCTGCTTGCAGGACAAGGTAGATGCCGGGGCTTGTGGCTGCAGGAATGCCAAGCCCATCAGGCGGTTGAGAGGCCGCGCCAGGCCGCCACGGCTGCTTGCTGCTTTTTTTTTTACTGCTCATCTGCTGCATCTCGGCTGGTTCGGCACCAAGACAAGGCCTTCGGTAGGAACCTCCCGAGGCCACTCGGTTGCGCGAATCATGTACAGTACGGTGCGTCGATATCCATCTTTGCTTTGCGTTGTTCGGTCGTGTTTCGTTCAAACAAGGGGGAGAGGCTGCTGCGCCTGCCGCAGGCCCTTACTATAAAACCAAGACGGGACAATATGGCCCCATCACGCTGCCCGACGGCGCGTATGTAAAAGGGTGGCAAGCGAACCCGGCCTTCGGGAGAGGCGCAAGGTAAGCATGGTCCTTTGGCGCATTAAACCTTATCGTCAGCCAGGACATAATGGGGGAATATAATGATACCAGCGAAACTCGCAGAAATCTCAGGTCGAAACCCCGTCAGCCTCAGCCGTCCAGCAAAAGAATATCATACCCACGCCATCCATATCGGGAGAGTGCAGGCGATGAAATGACCGGGGTCTCAGAGGCTGCAGTGGGAAATGAATATCACAGTAAGTAAAGGCCTGCGGGACGACACGACTCTCCGTGGTAGATGGGGACGCCAGAAACGGCACAGACGAATAATCACCCGGCGGAGGCCGTCCCGGCCCCGTCAAAAAGTCTGGTCGCACCGCCACCCCGGCTTGGAATCTTTTTTTTTTAGCATTCGATACCTGCGTCCAAGTTCGCTTCCCCACATCTCCACTCCCCCATGGCACGGGCGCCGGTCCTCCGTAAATCGACCAATCAGCGGCCGGGGCTTGGATCTGCATCCCTCGACTCACTCATGGCTCGTTTTCTGAGCCTCTGGGCCTAGGCCGCTTTCGGGGTCGTCCAAATCTTTGAAGCGACGGGGTGGGCGATCAGACCAACCCCGAACCCCGGCAGTTGCTTGCGGTTTCCGTTACACCTGCAGTCTCTTACGAATCGTTTATTTTTTTTTTTCTGTGCTTGCTGCTGTCTGTTTGCTTACACGCCGCCACGTTCGTGTTTGGTTGCTCGGGAAGCACGCCCACATTATCTGTCTCGAGGCCCGGACACGGGGCGGGTCGTTTCGGGGCCGGGTCCTGGGCCGGTGTCTTTGGGTTTGGCACGCGTGCCTGTCACCCAATAGTTACGCGATACTACGCTCGGTCATGAGGACAAGACGGCAGAGATCGTTAATGCAGGCAGGTACCCAGATAAACAACCTTGCGTCTCTTTTGGAGCCTGCAATAATGATCCAGGTCTCAATATTGGCCCCTGCCTGGCCTCTGATATTGCTCTGGCTGCCTGTCGCTTTCTCGAGCTTTCTGACCAACCAAAACGAGCCAATAACCATGTCTTGGAACAACACCCACCCACCACCCCCCCTTTTTTTTTTGCACGAGGATCTGTCTTTTGCTGCCGACACCGGTGACTAATTTGCCGGGGGGTGACAGAGAGCGAATCCATTAGTGTCCATTTCGGGTGTCCTGTGCGAAAGGACTGCAGCAGCCGCCCCTGTCATAGATGTCTCGTTGGGAAAACAGATATCCCACCACAATGTATCGGGCAGGGCCGCCGACGAGAAACAGAGCAGAATGAAGCGTTGTGAATGGATGGCCTGCTTGGGAGGACAAGTGACCAAGGCGGCGCAGCAACAACCTGAAAATAACCATCGGGATGAGCCTTATCGATCGTGCTAAAGTCCCACCCAAACTACCGTTTTTGGGGCCTGAGCCCCAGTGAGCTCTGCTAGCGTGCAGCCACCAAGGCAGATGGGATGACGGAGAACGTTGGAATTCAGGACTCGTGGCAGGTAATCTGCCTCACTGCCTCACTTCGTGCTTTAGTTTCTGTTTTGAAGTGCGGAGAATGTTGTGAGGCTGGTAAAAACGGCTTCGCTTGCCGGTTACAGGTCGTGGAAGGGTGGAATCACTTGGTGCAAAGAGGGGCACGCAGCTTGGCTTTGGACTGCCGTCACCGACGTGGGATGATCGACGAGTGGAGCACAAAGCTGGCAGGAAGGATCGTCCCGACCAACCACAACTCTTCGGGCTGCAGAGTATGAATCCAAAACATTGCAGGTTTGCTGTGTGCTGTCAGGCGAGGCTTTGCAGTATGTCGTCTGTCGGTGTTCTTGCAGGTTACCGAGAACCCCGAGATGGAATGGATCTACGTATCTTTGGGTCACCGAGCGGATGCTGCCGAGCACTGCAAAACAAGCGAGAGCGGGAGAGGAAAAAACAAAGGCCCCAAAGGAAAAGTGACGTTTGGATATCCGTCTGCCTGTCTGCCTGGCGCACGTCCGTGATAAGATCAAGTTGTCATGGCGTTGCACCAACGACTGGGGCCCTCAGACGGCTAATTTGTGTATTCGTCTGGCCACTTCACATCGGATCAATAATTTTTTTATGTATACAAGAAACAGCGAGTGGATGGCATACGGTTTGTGTTCCGAGCAAAACTTTAAGGGATGATCGCAGCTTGACCGCCATGCCAGTCGGAGAGAGAGGCGTTCCCATACAAGCTGGACTCTTTCCGGATTGGGACGAGCGACAGCAGGTCCTCTGAGAGCACTGGTGGGCTCTGTTGGTGCGGTATGATAAGCTGCAGCGAACCGCTCGGGCAGTCCAATGGCGCAAAAGCCACCCCGGCATGTCATCTAAGCCTCTGTTCTAAACCGAGTGCGGCAAGAAATGAGATGATGGTTGAGGACTTTTGCTGGGATACATTGCTCTGAGTGCTAACGCTCAAAAACGGCTGTGCACCAAGTTTTTGGCTTGCTTCTGCACTGCTTCTCTGTGAAAGCGCTTCGACGCCGCCAAAATACCGCAACTATTGGCTGGCGCGGCAGCCGGGCTGTGGCAGGGTTAGGACAAGGCGACACGCCAGCGAGCACAGCAAATATCACAGCACCGCAATCACACAGACGCAGCACCACAGCCAAGCACTGCACAAGAAACCCACGTGCTGGTGAATAAAAATATCTGCCAGAGCCTCCACCACATTTCTTCCCTGCCCCGGCCCCGTCTTTCTCCGCCGACATCTGCTGGCGCGGGATGGGAATGGGGCACACACACACACACACACACACACCACACACATACAGACACACACCTGGCCCCCAGCTCTCGCGACCCATGCGTTCTCGCTTCTTTTTACCGTCCTGGTTCTGGGATCGGTGGCCCGCTGTGGGCTTCGGTGGGTAGCGTCGAAGCATACTGCCCGCCAGTGCGGATCAGACCGCTAGGCTACATATGGGTAGCAGGCAACAAAAGCACCGACCAGGAGACGGGAACATTCGTTCGTGAATCTCTTGCTCGCATCGTGGCTGTACATAGGTAGGTTACCGCACGGTCCAAACCTTGAGGGAAAAGGCGCAGGAACCAGCCCGCCGCCAGGCAATACGGACACAGCGACCACGAGCCTAACGCCCCAACCCGCTAGGCGCTAGGCCCATGGTAGGTTTCGATCCATTTTACCGTCTTGTCCCAACGATGAACGGGGAAAACAAGGGGAGGCGAAGAACTTTTTTCTCTCTCTTTTATTTCTCTCCGTACCCTACCTACCTACCTGCCGGCGTTTCCGTTGCCGAGATGGTTGTGGTCCAAAGAAGTCCAGAACATGGTGGCTGGCCTCCGGTCCATGGCGCCCTCGCCCCTCCCCGCGCGCTGGCGCGAAGCATCTCAAATTGAAAGCGAGCCAGGGGGTCGGTCGGCCCATGGGGTTGGGCCTTCTCAGGTGGCTTTCCAAAAACAACCCAATACGGACGTAGCACAGGGACAACGCAGACCGTAGGTAGGGCTCAAAAAGGGAACCCAGGGCAGGCTGCGACCCAAGTGGTGGGCTCGGAACGAACAGAAAGAAGCATATTCAAGCGAGCATTTTGCATTGGTGAGATGAGAGGAGGGGTTATCGACAAAGCAAAAAGCAAAACATTGGAGCGAATGACAGCCTGCGTTGCGCTGATTTTCTCGGGAAAGCATAGCACAGCCTGTGTCCAGGAACGGGACGTGATATCGACGGATACGACTCTGGACAAGGTTGATGGTTGTTTTCCAGTAAATGGGTGCTTTGGGTCTCACTGAGGGACAGGGTCTGTCTCAATTGCTGGCCCAAAAAGGTCCCAGCTGGGTGGGTGTGTATGTGTGTGTGTGTCGCCCGTCCATCCCGCGATTGAAGCCAGAGACATGGGAAGGACAACGCCAGGGTTACCCCTCGCTGCTGGGGGAATGATGCCAGCAAGCACAGCATTGAGGTTGACTGTGCTCGGCCGTCCCATGCCTTGTGGAGATGCAGGAAGCAAGCACTGACTGTGCGCTGTAATAATCGCTGGACCCCTGCTGATAGCCACTGGGAACATTTTGGATCCAGCGAGAAAAGGTACGTACCTCGAACCTCGACCGAGGTGGGGACCACCGCCTTCGCAGGCGGTCAACGTGTTGCTGGCTGCAGCGTGCCTGCCTCTGCAGACAGGCTCTGCCCTCCTCCACCGCCCGCTTTCCCAGCTCACACCCCACCCCAGGCAGACACACACCCACCCACTCTGGCCTGCCAGGGTGGGCCCCGTTCGCGCTTCACTCCATCGACATTGGAAAAGTCGACTCCCCTATCCATCCATCCCTTGGGTCTTTCTTTCTAACCAAACATCCCGCACCCCTCCTCCTCTCTTCTCTCGCGATACACGCCCTCGCCGGCTTGCTTGGCGCGGCCCTGGCCATTTTCCCCTCCCCTCTGTCACTGTCTCGCTTCCTTTTTTTTTTTTTTTTTCTTTTTCTTTTTCCTTCTCACCCCTTCCCCTGCCTCTAGCTCTCCGCGGAGAGATGTCCCTAGCAGTTTTGACCCCTCTCGTCTGGCGCTGGCTGGATCTCTCTTTTGGGATCCCACACCCCTCGTCGCCAAGGGGAGGGTAGACAAGTCCAGTTCAAGTCCTAAGATGGGGCGTGGGCAGGCCGTCCTCGCGTGGAGGACAGGCCAGGACCGCCAAAGTGGGTGGGAAGCCGCGGGAACGAGTCCTGGGGGGCTGCCGGAGTCGGTACCCTTCCTTGGGCTTGGGAGCAGATCCCCTGGTCACTCTGGTCCCCTGCCAGATGAAGTACCCGCACGTAGGTACCCAGCCAGGTACCTGTGTAGGTACGTACCTGCCATGTATGCACACACCGCGCCCTCCACCCGCCACACCCTGAGCACCTCCGCCTTCTTCGCCGGGTTTGCTTAGCACCACAAGGCCCATCGCGTCTACTAGTATATAGCATCCTTCATCGCCCACCACGTTCACGTCCGTCTGTTCCCCTCCAGTCGATCATCACGACACACCTCACTCTCAGACCACCACTCGAGAACAAGACACTAGAAGAGTGAGAGTTATTCCTTTCTCTGTCGTTCTGTCCCTCGTTTAAGCATCCTGCCGCCCAAAACAGCAACAACACACAACGCTCTTAACACCGCGCCCTTACCTGCCTGGTGTTAGTTGGTACACTGGATCCCACATACGCGCAGGGAACAACAACAAGACGCACAAAACACCACCAGAGAGATCACACAGTTTGGAGAGGGATTCGGTTGGCTGTCAAGCTCTGCGCCCGCTCTCCGACTCTCCTGCCAGCCCACCCTTAGACTGACGCGCGACCTGCAATGGTCCCGGCCGGTCCACACTCGCCATTCCTCATGCCCCCCAGACGCCTCAGCAACGACCACGAGGACTTCAACATGCTGTACCCGGAACCTCCGCAGGGCAACTTTGCCTCGGCGCCCCTGGACATGAACGTTTCGCCCGACGCCTACTACCCCAGGGTCTCGGCCCAGGACTACCCCACCACCATGGGCTTCGACGCCAGCGCGCTGTACGCCGAGACTCCGTACGGCGTCTTTGCCAAGGCCAACGGTCTGATGTCGCCGGCCATGTACGCCGAGGACGGCGAGATGAGGTTACCCTCGTCGAACCTGTCCATCGCCTCCAACGGATCCGCGCCCTCGTCTGCCCACGGCTCGCCGCGCTCTGCCCACCAGCCCGTCCCTGAGTGGGCCGGCGCCCAGGGCCTGCCCGGCATCGTGGGCCAGAACGAATACTTTGCGCCTGGCGCCGAGTACTCGTTCGCCCCCGCGCCCAGCATGGATGACTTCAACGCCGCTTTCGAGTACGCCCAGCAGCACAGCAAGCCCCCGGGTTTTGTGGGTGAGTTATCAGAGGTTCCTAGGTCGTCATGTCAGAATCCTCGTCCTGTTTTCACGGGTCATCGCCTTGATGACCCCGTCTCCTTTTCTGTTCCTTCTTCTGCTGCCGAGCTTCGGCCCCTGCACTCTTTTGCACCACCACCACCGCCGCAACAACAACAACCACGACAAGACAGTCCCAGGCGGTTGGCCATCGACACGCAGTCGTCGCCGACCCTGTCTCCTTGTTCGTCCCGGAAATCCAGCATTGCTTTCTTTTCACCTGTCACGTCTGCGTCTTCTCTTTCCTCTCCGCCGCTGGCTTGGAGCAGCCCTTCCTGTGCTCCTGAGGAGCTGAGCCCTGGCGCGCGTCCGCCGGTTCACCGTCATGTTCCTCCTTTCTTTTCTCAGAGTAGTGGTCACTTTGTCGCCCCTCTGGGCTCTTCCTGTTGGTTTTCCTCTTGTCGAATCGCAAAGCAAACGCTTGTGATTGTGTGAATGTGTGTGATACAAGCCAGTCTTGCTAACCAATCCTCGACGTTTTTAAGCAGACCCCTCTCTCATCCACCCCGGCATTAGCCGGCCCCTGGAGATCCCCGCTTTTGAGTCGGCTTATCCCGCGCCCCCAGCATCAGCATACCCTGTCTCTCCGGCGCTCACCGGCTCCCCCAACGTCCGCAACGGCAGCACATCGCCCTTCATCCCTAATCATAATTACTACCAGCACAGCCAGTACCCCACGCCCGTCGAGACGCAGAGACAGAGCCTGCCCTCTTTCGCCTCGGGCTACCCGGCGGAGCCGCAAAACAGCGACGGCGAGATCAACAAGGAGAAGCAGCGATGCCCACACCCAGAGTGCGGCAGGAAGTTCAAGGACCTGAAGGCGCACATGCTCACGCACCAAGAAGAGCGGCCGGAGAAGTGCCCGATCCAGACGTGCGACTACCATACAAAGGGCTTCGCCCGAAAGTACGACAAGAACAGGCACACTCTGACGCACTACAAGGGCACCATGGTGTGCGGCTTCTGCCCTGGATCGGGCTCGGCGGCGGAGAAGTCGTTCAACCGCGCCGACGTCTTCAAGCGCCACCTGACGGCGGTGCACGGCGTGGAGCAGACGCCTCCCAACAGCCGCAAGAAGGCGGCGGCGGCGGCGGCCGTGGGCATGTCCAAGAAGCTGACGGGCTACGCGCCCGACGCCACGGGCAAGTGCAGCACCTGCTCGGCCACCTTCTCCAACGCCCAGGACTTTTACGAGCACCTGGACGACTGCGTCCTCCGCATCGTGCAGCAGGAGGACCCGGCCGAGGCCATCAACGCCAAGCGCCTGGCCGAGGTTGCCGAGGACCGCGAGGTGCACGCGACGCTGGAGAAGAACCAGCTGCCGACCGCGACCATGACGTCGCCCTACAGCGACGACGAGGACGACGAGATGGAGGAGGACGACTGCGAGGACGAGTCGCGAGTGGCACGTGTCGGCGGCAAGGCCACTACCGGCACGTCCCCGTCCAAGAAGAAGGGCGGCAACAGCAACCCGGCCAACGGGGTGCAAAAGTCGCGGGGCATGACGCACTCGCGCAACGGCCCCGCGCACATCAAGCAGGCCAAGGGCCGCAAGAGCCGGCGCGACTACCCGACGTCCTGGGGTTTCGACAAGGGTCAGATGAACTTCAAGAAGCGCGTCATGACCGTCTTTGACGGCCCGCGCCGCCTGGCCAAGGACGACATGATGCTGTCGACGGAGCACGAGGTGCGCATCAAGCTCCAGGACGAGAAGGCCTACGTCACGGACCTCGACGTCCAGACCATGCGCCGCGCCCAGGGCTTCCTGGACGCCACCGACGAGGAGAAGGGACCTTGGATCTCGGACGACCTGACCGAGGAGCAGCGCCGTCAGCTTCATGCTGCTGCTCAATAATGGCATCTCTCCCTCTCTTCTTTTTCCCTCACACACATACCACACACACACATCACACACATTTTTTACGACGTTTATGACGGCAAAGTTTTTGGGCCAATACCCCCGGGAAATAAAATTAATGGCGTAGAGAGTTGGCGGGCATGTATTCGGCGCGGTGACGGTCTTTTTTTTTTCAATCCTTCTCACCTCTCTGCCCACCCGTTTGCCAATCCTTTGAACGAGGGGGATTGTCTTTTCTTTTACGGCTTACCTTATCTGTCATGGTCATGTCTTGGATATTTTACTCTCGGATTTGAAATCTGGCCGTCGGTCGCGGCTTCACGATACCCTTGGTTTTTTTTTATCTTGTATTTTTTTCCCCTCTCATTTTTTTTTCTTTCGCTTTGTTTTTCCGCATCTGCCCTTTGTAGCAGAGTATGCATCGCGGTGTCTTCATCCAACTCAAGTAATAAAAAAAAGAAAGATCTCTTACCTTCTCTTCTCTTCTCGCCACGCTGTTTACTTTGTCTGCCTCTTGCGTCGAACCTTCTTTACTGCTGTATGTCTCTCCTTGTTGAAGATTTTGGAAGGTCATGTGGGCTTAGCTATGTCGTTGGTTGGTGTCGGTGTGGAGGCTTTTGGTTTAGGATGAAGTGTCGGGCGGGAGTGTGTGACTGTTTCTTTCTTGGTCTGTAGAAACATTGCGTGTGAAGCGAAACAAAACAAAGCATAATTGTGCAAAAAGATGCTTGTTGTTATTGTTGTCGTCGTGACTTGTTGTTTGCGTGCCATGTCGTGCGGGTTGCTGCCGTAGTCTATGCCGGACTGTTCAGTTGCGTCCTGATTACAATCAGCCAGGCTGAGGTCTGGTTGCCGATGGCTGTGTATGATGCGACTGAACTGGCATGGAAGACGACAGTCCTCTCTGGCTGACTTGCTCTTGCCGCTCCCGTCGGAAGACCAGTCGAAGACACAAGCAGCGGGCTCTGGAAGGCTGCGGCAACCTCGCTCGTGGTGCTCGTCGGCGGCGGCGGCTTATCGGTCTAGGTCGTCCAGTCTCTCCGTCGTTCCGCTGGGAGGCTCGGCTCCGTATGCTGGTGTACATGGAGCTCGTGGTGGGGATGGGATGCCATGTTGTCCGAGGGAAGCGGCCGAGGCCTTGTTTTCGTGCTTGCTGAGACGGGGTCGTCACTCTGGGTCGGTCGTGATGGAGATTTCGTCCGCGAGTCGATTCGTGGTGTGCTTTGCCTCCTTCATGCCCCCTCTTCATTTTCCCCCGTCCTCGCTTTAGACGCACGTCCGGTCGTCGTCGGTCGTTCCTCCATCTCATCGGTCAGCCCACCGCTCGTCCTCCACCCTGGCGGGCGCTTGCGGGTTGTCGAGCCTCCATGAAGGTGGTGTGTGAGTCATCTTGGCCACGTCGGTGTCGACAACGAGATGTGGATGTGTTGTGGGCGGCTTCTTGTTCCGGCGGGAAGGTGCTGTGACATGTCGACCCGGAGGTGGTGAGCTTTGTCGTATTATGTCCCCGGGGCTCCAGGAGGAGAGCGAGACGTGCGCTATATCTACTGCTCAGGGACAGCTGGCTGAACCCAGCAATGGAGACCACACCTCGGACAGACCCAGAAGCGCGCAGAACCCCGGGTCGTTCTCCCGAGCAGATTCGTGATGAAGCCCGTTCTCAAAAGTGACTATCGGGGCCAAGCTTGCGGCTGAAGGCGCAGAACCCTCTTTTGGGGTTCAGCTCCGACGGTCAGCCCGCAAAGCTTTTTGTCGATCCCCGAAAGCCATGGCGCTCGCTTTAATAGCACGGGCCGAATGCACAGGAGCAAAGAGAAAACAAAAGAGGCCGTGACGCGGACAAACAAACAACGGACTAGCCTGTGATATGGGCGCTATCTAGGGGTGGTGACGCGGCTTTGTGACTTTGAGCGAGCCTGTGAACGCTTTTGAAAATGAAAAGCTGGAGCAAACGAGCAGCTGTTCTTTTTCCAGAAGCGGCGTGGGCCAAAAAAAAAAAAAAAAAAAAAGAACATGATGGACTCGAGCAGTGCTCCTTCGACTCCCCAGAGCTGAACACCTGGTCGCCCTCCCCTGCCCATCACCATCAGCTTCACGGACGCCACAGCTGGGCTAGCACGCACGATTTTCCCGCCGCATAATCTCGGATGGGGGCGCGGCGGTGCGCCGTCCGGTCCATCCTTGCACAGAAAACAAATGGCGCCGCCGCGGCAGGTCTAAATGCCGTCCACCGACGAAGCCGGTCAGCGGAAATATGATTCTGAATGACACTGATCCTGATACTGATACATAAAAAAGAAATCAAAGGAACTGGTCTTGCCTGAGCTCAGTGTCATACGGCACACAGTAGCTTCCCCGAAGCGGCTGACCATGGTCTCCTTCCAAGGAATCCCTGAGGATATCACAGACCTGAAGCACCGAGTCGCTTGGACCACCACCTATCGAGCGCCATGATCATGCGGCTGGCGCCAACTCACAACGCCAGGAACGGCTGGGACCGGAAGCACCCCTTCCTGCTTCAGCCCTTCGCCGCTACGGGGTGGTGACCGCAGCTAAAGGAAGCAGCCGTGCTTCGATAATGTGGTCACTGGTAGCTGTGCCAGCCGGCATAATCCGTTGGACGTGGTTTGATGGCCGCGACTCACCTCGGGAGAAAGGGTTATAAAAATAGCAGCCGCTTGCACTTTGCTTGTGGAGCTCGTATTCCTTCGCTCCCAATATTTGTCGTCTCACTTGGCACCCTTCGGACGCAAATAGTGACGGATTCTCTCTCGTAGCAGCTAGGTAGTATTCTCTAGTCTGGAAAAGCAATCTCGGAGATGTCGACAGTATGACAAGAGCCCGTTGGTTGACAGCATCTGGCGTGTATTACCGTCAAGCTAGATTCGCACACACCAAACATACAGAAAATGATCTCGGAGACATGGCATTATCCAGACACGAAAGAGATTCTTGATTTTCAAACCAGGCATGTCATGATTAACGCCTTGGACGCCTTCCCCTTGATTGGAAACACAGAAACAAGTTGGAGCGGAAAGCGAGGAAAAAGACAAGACTCGCGAAGCCAGCCAGAACCCATCGGAACACCACACACTAAAGGAACCCGTGGATAACGGAGGATATATGAACACAGCGATGCGCAATATGCCAGGAGATTGTGCTTTGGGGTTTGTATTTTTTTCTTACCTGTCCCTTTTCAGGGAACCCCGCTCATTGCACAAACTCCTTCTGCTGGTACACGGCTGTTACCATGGCATGGTCACGCTCGTAGGGTTCTGCCATGATGGAGAACAGTCAGTGGGCCATCTCGAGCAAAGATAAGAATGGAGGCTGGGCAGAGTTTCTTCCTTACCTAGGGTTAGCTGCTCCTTGGGGAAGAACTTCTCGGCCCTCAGCTTCTCGACCTCACTGGCAAAGACCTCCTCGGCCGGGGCGGTCGAGTCGATACAGTTGGCCTTGATTGAGATGCAGGTTCCGCCGCCCTTCTTGAGAAACAGACTGGCGTTGAGAGCGACGATGCGGGCCTGGTCAGGCTGGGCGACATCGGCGAAGATGCAGTCGACCATGGGGACGACCATGCGGTACTTGAGCGGGTGGCGCGCGTCCTCGACGATTGGGATGACGTTTGTGCGCTTAGTGGCCATGTTGATGAGGTCGCGGCCGGAGCGGTGGCTAAACTCGACGGCGTAGACGTTGCCCGTGGGGCCCACTAGGTCAGCGACGTGCGATACCGATGTGCCCGAGGCAGCGCCCAGATACAGGACCTTT
The DNA here is from genome assembly GCA_000193285.1 of Magnaporthiopsis poae ATCC 64411. Classification (NCBI taxonomy): domain Eukaryota; kingdom Fungi; phylum Ascomycota; class Sordariomycetes; order Magnaporthales; family Magnaporthaceae; genus Magnaporthiopsis; species Magnaporthiopsis poae. Next base: position 414,044 of record GL876977.1, on the reverse strand, counting down.
GCGCCGGGCTTCATAAAGATGTTGTCCATGCCGCCCAGGATGCCGGCTGCCAGCTTGCTGCGGAAGGGGTTCCAGACGCGATACTCGGTCTTGGTCGCGGGTGCGTCGTCGCTGCCCTTGGAGCTGTTCTCCACCGCGATGCGCTTCTCGCCGTACACCGAGTCGCCGGGAGTCAGGTTGACGGTGGCCAATAGGTCCTCCTTGCCGCCCCTGGCGACAAAGACGCCCTGGTGACGATGAGGTTCCTGTGAGGGGAGGGTCAGGATGTGGTCAGTGGGCTGTGAATAATGTGTGAGGACACAGGGCTGCTTCCCATGCCGGGAGTTGCTAGCGCCAAGACTCGCGACGAGACGAGA
>GL876977.1:353551-413166 GCA_000193285.1 Magnaporthiopsis poae ATCC 64411 | reverse complement strand
AACCCATTGCGGTTTATATGGGTCAGATGGATAGCTCCTGCCACTCGTGAAAATCAGAAATAAGGTATCGGGATGGGGGTTGGGACCTTCTGCGCGGAGCAATTCGCGTTCAAAGAGCAGGAGCGCGAGGGGAAAAGGGTCCTTGAGGATTTGCTGAGAAGCTCCCGTCCGCTCCCAAGCTTCAAAAAATTTTATGAAGCAAAAGCGGAGCCTGCAGGTCCAAAGTCCTCCACCACCCTTTCTCTAGCCGAACTTTTTTTTTAGTGGGGCCAAAGCCGTTGCCGCCGCCTTCAGCTCGGCGGTTTGATAATTCCGCTCCGGCTTGGACTGGATCGCAGAGGCCCACCATCAAAAGCCCAGAAGTCTCGCGCATCTAGAGGCAGACAGCCAATCAGACCACGTGAAACACAACTTTGGAAATAGTGATAGAACAGACAATCCGTATAGAAATACAATTTGCATGATTCAAAAGGCTGTAATTATCTCTATCTCCCAGCCCAGTCTTGTCCTCTTCTCTCCACTGCTGGGCGCTCGGACCAGGGGGTTGAACTTCTAGGGCTGGCCAACCCTAGTGGGAGGCTCCACATGACCAGAGGCGGGCGGGCTTCTCTCTTGTGCGGAAAAGTTGACAAGTGCAAACCGACCTCGTAAATCCACCAAAACCACCCTCTCGTCGAACCCCTTCCGTCACTAACCACAGCAGCAAAGATGGTACGTACGATTGCCGGGGACACTCTTACTGTCGACTTTTTCGTCGAGCCGCGCATTTTCGATCGCCGTCGTCGATTTTCCGGGACTCGTCTCCTTCGTCGGGCGGTCGTGTTTGGACGGGCTCAGCACGCCGAGACAGGGCGCCAAACACGGTTCCCTGCAAGAGTGGTGGAAAGCTAGGAGGGGAATCTGTCGGAGGATTTGACAAACGAGAGCACTTGAGGAGATCAGGGCGTCAGAATGAACCTGCCGACGAAGTCGACGAGTCCTGGGCGAACGACACGACGACGGACTGGCTCTGCTTCGATTGCTTATGGCCATCACAGAAGGAAAAAAAAAAAAAAAGACAGCAGGCTAACATGTCGTCTCGCCGACAGGTCCGCTACGGAGCCAACGAGATCGAGTCGCAAAAGTCGGCCCGCGCGCGCGGGTCGTACCTGCGCGTGTCCTTCAAGAACACGCGCGAGACGGCCCAGGCCATCAACGGCTGGAAGCTGCACCGCGCCGTCAAGTTCCTCGAGAACGTGCAGGAGAAGAAGGAGGCCGTGCCCATGCGCCGCTACGCCGGCAGCACCGGCCGCTGCGCCCAGGGCAAGCAGTTTGGCGTCTCCAAGGCCCGCTGGCCCGTCAAGTCGGCCGAGTTCCTGCTGGGCCTGCTCAAGAACGCCGAGGCGAACGCCGACGCCAAGGGCCTCGACACCGGCAACCTCGTCGTCAAGCACATCCAGGTCAACCAGGCCCCCAAGCAGCGCAGGCGGACGTACCGTGCCCACGGTCGTGTATGTTTTCGTTCTCCCGTCATCCATGCTTCTTTGACCAGCCGAATCCTCAGGACTAACCAATCCAAACTCTCCTCTTCCAGATCAACCCTTACATGTCGTCGCCTTGCCACATTGAGCTCATCCTGACCGAGGCCGAGGAGGCCGTCGAGAAGTCGGACGCCGTCACCAGCAACCAGCACCTCAGCTCGAGGCAGCGTGGTGCCCGTATCCGCCAGGCCATCACCGCCGCCTAAAGCAGGGCAACAGCGTCTTGCTTTTCGTTGACGACTTTTTTTTATTCCTCGATGTGGCCGAGGACGGGACGGGGCTGTGTTTTTGGCATGGTTGGCTGGGGCCGCCGGCTGGCTGGCTGGTAGAGCACGGAAATTGGCCTACCACCTGGGCCGACGCCCGCCATTCTCACTCTTCTTATAGGGTGAAGGGAAAAGGGAAATGCGGCGTGGCGCGGTTTGCTCATGGGATTGCTTCACCTAGGTACCCTAGGTACTTCGCGTTTCTTTTTCCATTTTTAAAACGGTCCACCGGTGTTGTATCTTGAGCATGGCATTCGGGAACAAAAAGAGAATCTTTCCAAACTAGATGAAGAGTTTGCTTTGCTGAGCAACTCCCGTTTGGGAGAGGGTGAGGAGAAATGGAAATGAATGAGGACACCCCTCCTGTTACCTGCGCCATCCTTGTATACCAGGCTGGTAGTATGAGGGCAATGGTGTCTTGTATCAGCCGTACCTACCGCCTAGTCGAGAACAGCCGAGATGCATTGCTTAGGCGTCCTGACCAGAAAACTGTGGCACACGTATACAGAGCTAGCCGCCAAGGCCTACATGTACTCTTTCATTCCACAACTCTAGTCTTCCGTCACTATCACAATCGCCCCTCTGCCGTCATTAAAATCTCATAATCCGTCACCTTCCCAGCTCCGTTATGGCTTGTCCCCATTCGTCCAAGGTGGATGCTTCGAAAGATGAAGACGTACGGCGGAAGGGAGTCGACAATAGATAAAACAAACCAAACAAGAACAAAAAAAAGTGTAGGCGTGGCGCAGATGGCCTTCACTTTTCCAATTCCATCTCGTCGCAATTTCTCGGTTTCCAGACATGGTATAAATGGGTTAAAAGGTCCCGTTTACATATTTTAGGCAAAACAAATCCGTTGTGGAGTATAGCCAAATCCCTCATGCTTGTTGCCGATTTTTTTTTCTTTGTTTCTGTTGCAGATGGTGGGTGTTGCCGATTTTCCGGCGGTTTCATAGTCGTTACATTGTTCGTGACATTCTGTTGATCGCGGTGGCGGTGACAGCAGCATCTTCTTTTCCCTCTTCTTCTCCCTTTTTGGACCGCGTGGAGAGCTGGATCGAGACTGTTGCATCAGCGCAAACAGTAGACAGTAGGCGAAAAATGGTGATCGTGACAATGCGAACGAGGGAGCGGCGATACGGTACTTCAGTACCTTACCTAGACATATATGTGCCCAGGTACTTGGCAGTACACGTAGTCATCATCATCGAAGAGGAACGGATCTCGCACAAAGGGCTGCGACCAGCTTGCGAGCGACAGGACATATTCGTCCTGCTGCGAAGACGCGACAGCGATTTCGGACTGGTTGCTGCTGCCATCACTGGGCTGGGTGAGTTTCTCCCCGTTGACAGCCGCAGCATCATCGCCAGCCGTAGCGTCATCGCCATCGGGCTCGCTGCTCGTGGGGACGACCGACAAGCCGGCAGCGCGTCGCCGCCGAAGCACTTCCGCATAGGCCACTTCGACGGCGGCGGCCATTGGCAGGTGGGCGGGCCCCGGAGTCTTCGCAACGGCATCCAGGACAGCCTTCAGTAGTGCGACTTTCGTTTCCTTAGACTTTGTGGGAGACGCTTGCGGGTAACCGGTAGGATGACGGCGGGCCAAGTGGTCCATTACGTCTTCACCCACGTAGGTGTCCTCGTCTATCCACGGAATACTGCGGTCGGGGGATCCTTCACGGCGGGGGCCAGGAGTCATCGGCCAGAGGCCCGAGAACAGGCAGCGCTCCAGCTCCCCGACACGTTCTCCCCAATACCACGGGATCAAGGATCGCGCTTCCTTGGACGGGTCGAAATTGTAGCGGAGGAACCAGTAGAGCGCAAATGAGGACCGTGAGATGTCGTCGAACATGGTCACGTCCTCAATTTGGATCTGTTCCTCATAGGGCTCTAGAGGCGGCTCGAAGACCATCGGCCTATACCAGAAGTCCAAGTAGCGACTGTCAAAGCTGTCACTCCACTTCTCGACATCGTCGGCTGCAGCTGACCGGGACACCGCTAGACGGGCAAGCGCCCGCTGCGTTGGCGGATGCGTCATCTGGAGGCGCTCGGCCACATCGTGCGCGCGAATCTTTTGCAACATGTTGAGTGACGACCAGCATCGGCACCCCCGTGCAAGCAACCACTAGTTGTCCGGTACGGAGGTACCGGAAGCAGGCGTCGTCGTCTCGGCGGCGAGGAGCGCCTTTATCTCTGGCAGGGGCTCTCCTCTCCTCCACCCGCCGGTGAAGCGGCCCCGCCCTTGCTCCAGGAAGCCGTCCTCATGGGCGGCGTGCATCACGTCGGCGTCGTAGACGCCCTTCCAGCCAAAGTGCATGCCGAAGGCGTGGTGCATAATGAATTGCTCGGCATCGCCAAAGTCGTCCAACACCTTCCCTAGGCTGGGTGCCATGTAACTGAGCATGTAGCTGTCCAAGTTGTGGAGCGTCTCCAACATGTTGCTGGGCATCGCAACCATGCGCTGCGTCGGAGGGATGATGTCGTGGTTGTTGATTGTGGTCCAGTCGGAAAGGACATAGCCGCACGACTTGAACTCGATGTTCTGGAGTCTGCCCTTTTGTGCCTCGGGCGTCGGCACAAACCGCTTGAGCTTGTTTGCTAGTTTCTCGAAGGCATCGTAATCGAGTTCTTGGATAGGGTAACCTTGGTACCGCTCCAGCAGAGTCTGGTCTGGCGTGATCTCGTTGAGAATGTGCGCCCACGAGAGCAGCCGGGGGACCGGGATCCAAGGGCTTATCAGCGGGCCCTGCCAGACGGCGTCGTCCAGCGGCGGAGGCGGGCCCGTGGGCTGGTGCACGAGGTTGGGTGGGGGGCCAATAGGCCATGAGCCGGGCGGTTGCTGTGGGTAAAGGGGGCCAGTCACCTGCTGCGCCAGCCACTGCTCGATGTTGGGCACGTTTGGTATCATGTTGCTCTGGACCATCCACTGCGCGTGCATGCCAACCATGGCCTGCGGCTGTATAGGTGCCGCCGCCGGCACGCCGGCGAACAAAAACGGCCGGCCGGGCGCGGCCCTCGAGCAGCAGAGCGGCCACGGCCACGAGCAGTTCCGGTGGCCGGTGTTCAAGGCCAGGTAGCCGGGCTGGAGCTCGGTCTGGGGCGGGCCGGTGATGGAAACAGCCTCGAGCTTCAGGCTCTCCAGGGACCTGGCCGACATGGTTCGGATGACGTGCAGCAGCACGTGCGGAGTGAAGTAGCAGTTTTTGAGGGACAGGCTTCGGATGTAGGGCAACGACAGCACGAGCTCGCGGCTGCTTGACGCAGCCATGGGCTCCACCATCTGATGAAACGTCGCAAGGAAGGGCGCGGGCAGGACGTAGCGGTTGCGCTGGGCCGCGCCGATGGCCAGCTCGCCGCCGCCGACCCACTCAAAGTGTAGCTTCGTGATCTGCCGACGCGGCGCGATGCAGTTGGCCAGCAGCTCGTATGCGGGAACAAGGGCGTCGCAGGGCGACACCATCTGGTCCAGGATTAACCTATTCGTCTTCTTGACCACGCGCCAGTCCGGAATCACGCCGAGTGAGAACTCGTCGACCGCGCTCAGGCTCTCCCAGAAGCTCTGCCTGTTGATGGTGTGGAGCAGGCTGCTGGGGATGCGCGCAATGTTCACCTTGGTGACGTTTCTGAAGGCGTACGGGTTGTCGGTGATGGAGATGACGTACGACTGGATGAGCGCGTCGTGCGCCCATGACATCTCCAGGAGCATCTCCTTTTGCGCCGCCGTCAGGACCAGCGGCTCCAACGGGTATGCACGGGGCTCCCCCGTGTCCATCCTGGCTCCGCCAAAGTCAGGGTCCGCGTCGTGGCTGGGTCGGAGCTTGCGGTCGCCCGCAGCCATGGAACCGTAGCCGAGGTTGGTGCCGTCGTCGTCATATTCGTCCCAGGCTACCCATTTCGGATCCTTGCCTTCGCACCACAAAAGGAGCTCGATGGCGCCAGGGACCTCATCCAGGGAGAAGCCGGCATTGAGCATCATGCGCTTGAGGTTCATGTAGCGCACCGATTTGCCGCGGTCAAGCTCTTGATCCTCATCCGACATGCTTTTCGGCGGTGACGGCTGACTCCTCGCTTTGCGGAAGACGGGAGGCTGGGTCTTGGCCATGTACTTATTGAGGTTGGGCCCCTGCAGGAAGCCCAGGCCAGCATCGCAAGAGAGGCCCAGCTCCGTGAGCGCCGTGAGCTTGGAGAAGGCGCGGGTCATGAGGGCCGTCTCGTCTGCCTGGTCCTCGATGGCTTCCAGGTTGCGGTAGCGCTGGTAGTTCTTGAGCGGCCACCGATACAGGCCCCAGGACGTTTTGATGACTTCCTGGGTGAGCTTGGGCGGGGGGAAGGCCAGGTCCGTCTCCGTGAGCTCGAGGGCGAGGGCAAAGGCACGTATGTGCTCGCCAAACAGGTGGAACACGGTGCGGAGCTCGCCGCGGCCGGCGGGTCCGTGCTCGCTAGCCAGCAGGGCGCCGCTATGGTTGTCGGGAGAGCCGTAGAGCGAGGCGCGGAACGGGGCAACGACGCTGCGGAAGTAGTGGGCCGAGACCATGTGGTCGAACTCGGAGCAGACCAGGCGCAGGGTCTGGACGGACTCGCGCGGCAGGAAGCCACAGATCAGCTGGAAAATCTCAACTGGTACGTGCCCAAGCGGCCACCTAGGCCTGTGTGGGCGAGGCCAGAGAAGGGCCGCGGACGCAGTCGGATTGGGATCATTGCTCGCGCTGAGCGTGTCCTTGATAGACCCCTGACCGTCTTCAGGGCAGCGTTCGCGCTTCGGCATGAACGGCAATGTCATCATTACGGCTTGAGCCCGCTCGGCGTGCTCGGCCGTGTCCGGCTGCCCATTCGCCATTGAGGCGCGGTCATGCGGCGTCGTGTTCTCCGACATGGCGCCGGTAAGATACAAGACAATGCCGTTGATGAGCAGCGGACGAGTGCTTTAGGTTTGCGGTCGTCCAAGGACACAAGCTGAGAGGGGCACTAAAGTTTAGGGCAGCGCCCCCACCACTACCGCCTTGCTGGGATATGGCTGTGAGTGACAAGCTAGCGAGGGTGGGATTCTTTGTGGCGGGGAAAGATACCTACCGACAGCTCTTTCAGTCAGCGGAGGTTGACGAGACGCGTGGAAACAACGGGATTGACAACAGTTGCTGGTCTAGGACGGATCCGAAAGGCTGGAGAGCCGTAGGGTAGGTACAGCAAGCTGGTTTTGCGGAGATTGATGGAGGCAGGAGGGGGGACTGCACGGCGGGCGAAAGCTCCCGTCCTGGCCCGTGATATAGACACGGATCTGGGCTTTTAAGGAGCTGCCAAGCAGCGTCCGCAGAAGCCTGCAAGTCACGCCCCACCCAGCGGACAACGATTGAGGTTAGCGGCGTCGTTGATTGGCAAGCACGGCCGGACGAGCCCTGGGCGAGAAGCAAGGGAGAAACAAGTAAAGTAGCGAGGCGTCGGCCGAGGCGAGTCCGGGAAGTGCAAATCCCAGGCGTACGGTCCAATGACGGCTGCCAACACTCGGCTGAAGGTGGGGTTGCTGGAGCCAGGCTGGAGGGTTGCAGCAGCCACGCAGGTCATGAAGCAGCCTTTTGGGTTTGCCGCATGAGCGGTCGGCGAGCCGCAGCGAAGTTGCAGGTCTCGCCTGTTGCGAGTGCTCTTTACTTTTCCGAAGTTGAAGGAAGTCACGTTGCAAGGCGATTGCCCTAATGGGGTTCATGCTATTGCACAAGATGAGATGAATCCTTTTTCTTCATTTTTTTTTTTTTTTTTCAGTTCCTGGTTCGCGCCTTCCTGCTTTTCTGTGCGCTACTTTTACTAAGTTAGATGGTATACAGGCAATATCGTCGTACAGCCGCCGATCAGGGCAATACAAGCATTCACAACCGCCGCAGGGAGGGCCGTGGCACTCCACAGAGTCGAGATTCTCGTTGCGGCACACAGCCCTGGATCTCGTAAATGTACGCTGCCTGCCGGAACCCAGGGGAGAAAACCAAGGTAACAGCAACGGCGCAAAGTGGATGAACGCATCATCACTGCGGGGGATGGAACCGTGTACATGTGATGTGTTATGCATGGTCCCATCCATGGCGAAAGAGGGGTTCGTCCACGATTCGCCCGCGCTCTTCCTGCCCCATCCATCCATGCCCACATTGGACACACACCGAACCCATCTCCTTCCGCCAAAGTGGACGGTACGAGCCGACGGAACCCGCACGCTTGTGTGTGCACTTTTCATCTTATCACGGCGGGAGCACGAGATCCCGGCGGCATCGCCAAACCCAATTCCATGCGAATAAGGTACTGAACTTAAAAAAAAAAAAAAAAAAAAAAAAACTGCATATTCCCGCTGGCCCGCAAGGGGCAACTAAAATTCACCTCGGGCGCTTTAGGGAAATCATCATCATGAGAGAGTACCTGCATCCATTCCCGCCAATCTGGGTTGTTCCTTGCTTCATTTCCAATGGATCGTAAATAAAAAAAATTATGGGAGATGGACAAAATCTGGAGGATCCCAGGAAAATTAAGGAGGAGAGAAGAGAGAGAAAAAAGAACAGAACGTGACAAGAGGCCTTTCGTCGCCAATTCCAATCTTCAAGGCCTTCAAAGTATGAGGGGCGAGAAAACAAGGGCGTAACAAGTGAGGATCGTGCAAAAAGGAAAAGAAAACAGATGAGAACAGAAGCTCGAAACGAACATATATCCGTGCTAGCCCAACTGCACAAGGACTCCGAGCAGGCCTGGGAACTGATGTAGTTCCCCAGGCCTGCCGGACCTGCCAAGAAAAAACGTTGTCTATATAATAGACAGAGGCAGCGGTGGGAACCGCCCGCACTCTCAAATCTCGGCGTGGAGCAGTCTTGTCGTCCCGGCTTTATGGGCCGGTTTGGGCCAGCCCGGCTCAAATCCCATTGACTAGAGTCAAAAAAGATCGAGGTTCGGCAATCGTCCGCGGATGTTGAATCCGGCCGCCAAGTCCGGCGGCTACTCCTCCGGGAGCGTCTCAATAAACGTAGGTGAATATTTCTATTGTGCCAGGCGATGTTTCCTCCTGTGACGACCAGAGGCGTGGACAGCAGAGTTGCTGCCTTCGTGTGATCCCCCCGAGGTAGGAAATGCCGGCAAACGTGGTAAGGTCGGACAGATGGGACTGTGCTAACGGCGATGGTGATGCCGCTTGCTCCCCTTCTCCTTCTTCGGGTTTTGGGGCTTAGGCTTGGGTGCACCACCATAGTTTGTTGACAGCCTCTCCCAGCAGAGGGTGACAGCGCCCACCACAGTCTCGAAAGACTGTTCGTGGACGTAGCCGATGATGAAAATTTTGACGTTGTGCTGGACCGTCATGAGCTGGGAGTAATTCACACGAGATTCTTTGGTGATTTTCTCGGTCGACTCCGTCAGGACAATTGCCGCAGGGTTGAATCCGAGGTTGGGCTCGCCGTGCAGCAACCTGGGGTTGGCGTTAACATCGTGTACGATGCCATGGTTTTCGGGTTTGACGCCGGTTTTTTTGCATCCCTGATTGTTGTAGGTATAAATGGGCCTGTGAGAGAAGATGGATTATCAGTTAGTAAAAACCTCGACCCTGCTGCGTTGGTGGCCAGGAGGCTAGAAAACACAATGGAAAAGGATGAATGTACTGACACGCAAGTGCTTTGGCCCGGGCCGGTCCCGTAGATGATGAAGCGGCGGAGTTTGATGTAGAACGACCGGCCATCGCTATTGATCTTACGTTGTTGTTCGGTATAAAAGCTGCCGTTTCTCCCCGATTGCGACTGGCCGTGCGGATCGGCCCAAAGAATCTTGAACACCTATCAGAGACGGATATTAGCACGCAAGCCTAGCTTGGAGCGATGACACAAGAATATGGGATGGACGGGGACAACTAACAGTTCCCGGCCGCCAGGAGCTGGAAGGCACAAGCATGAACCCTGTAATCGAATGCCTTGTCAGATTTGAGAAGGGAAGAAAGAAGTGAGTGACTGGGACTGCCATACGAGGATCCGTTGATTCGTATTCTCCTGATGTCCCGGATATCCTGGGCAGTTCCGGAACGTCGTTGGCGGTCTCCTCGGGGTCGGTCTCATAGGGGCCGCCGTCGCCTTCTTCTTCGTAGGCTGAGCCCGGTTCGACATAGCCTGAACTTGGACGTTAATGACCGCGTCGTTCTGTGGGCAATGTGGCGAGCCCAAAGAATGGACACAAACCTGGATCGTCCCCTCCGTAGGCGGGATAGCCATGTGCTGCCACATAGTCAGGGCTTTGCAGATCGTCAACGTTTTGATCGGTCGACGACTGGCCTGGCTTTGATAGCCGGGAGAAGGCCTTCCTGCTCTCAATCACGGCGGCGGCGTAGTCTGCCGTAGATAGTCCCGCTATTGCGTCAGCACGAGCTTGTCGGTTCAGGACACCGATGGTCTCACCGTAGTCAGCGTGGCTGGAAGTGTCATCCGCAGGTTGCGGATACGCGTTCTGGGTGTCTACATTGCTTTCGACTGGCTCTGCAAAGTCGGGTTCAAGTTGTCCCTGGCCTGTGAATCAAAGTGGTGAGCGCCAAAGGGGTTAACATGCCGTGTCAAAGGGACAGTGCCACAATCTCACCTTCGGCTGGGGCATCACTTGGATCTATCGCGTAGAAAGGGTCTTCTGGGTCCTCATGCCCGTGTGTTGAGGCGTTGGTCACCTGGTTGGTGAACTCCTCGTTGGTCAATTCGTCGACCGGTCCGGAATGGTATGCTCCGCCGGACGTTTGGCCGGGCGCAACTTCCGCTTCGGGAGATATTTCTATGGCCTTGCCCTTTCGGCCGATGGCGCTAGAGTCTTCCGGAGCTGGGGCGAGAGCTAAAGGATTAAGACGTGTGTTACTCTCAGCTAATGATAGGTGTTCGTTGTTATAGCGAGCGAGACGTACAATGTTTGTGTGTGTAGTTTTCGCTCGTAAAGGTCTGCTCTTCGGGGAAGCCGGTGTCTCCGATCTGCATATTGTCCACGCCGGCGGCGAGCTGTTGCGCAGTGTCGCCGGGTGGCTCCATGCTTCCGGCAGCGTATGACTTGGGGACGTCCGCCGGCGCGCTGTACTCGACGTCGACCACTTCGCCTGAAGTTGCACATCCATCAAATCAGCAGGCAATTCGTCGGATAAACCCATGACTGCAGGAGCGAGGGGGAAAAGAATGGAGTACCATGCTCGTTGTAGCAATATCTATAATATTGCCCATACTCCTCACTCCATTCCCAATCTCCCCATTCTACCGCCTCGGTACTGTGCGTTTTGGAGGATTTTGAGGCCTTGGAGGCCTTGGGGGCTTTGGTCTTGCGGGAACTCATGGTAGCGACGCGCAGGGCGGCGGAGACATGTTCGGATGGCGCGGGGAATGCAAATGCCCTCAGCAAAGCACGAGGAACCGGCTCGAGGCTGTAGGCGTTGTGGTGGAATGGAATTGGCGGTGCTAGCTTGCGGTGGAAGATTCACGGAGGGGCCCTGATCGGCTAGGAGAGACGGACGGGGCCAAGAAGAGAGACCAGTGGTGCTCCGGATTCCGCGAGCCAGCGCCGGACGGAGGTGGCTCGGGGGGCGGGTCTTTCCCTTTAAAATCAACACCCGCGTGGTTTTGAGGCTCCGCGTGTAACTTGGTATAAAAGCAGCCCAGCGGCACATCCAGCTCGGGATCAAACGGGAAAGTTGGACCTGGGGCAATTTCGTACGTAGATTAAGTACGTAATTGGAGGGCGGCGGCACACATGTGTGGTATCCTGCGAACTCTCCTCATTCGCGATCGAATATGCCGAGTATGCGCGGGTTTTGCAAGCGTATGGGGGTCTCTCACACATCCATAGAGCATGGCGCTCGAGGAGACGTGGACCGTAAAGAGGGGTGCAGCAGATGTCGCGCGGCGTGGCGGACGCAGGATGGAGGGGGAGAGCTGTCGGTGGCCTGGACAGGCTCTCGTTGGGTTGGAAAAATGGGGAGAGGGCGCGTGGACCGGAAGCGACAGCACTTGCAGCCAGTCCACGCAAAAAACGGAGCCTGTCTGCTCCGGCACGACAACGGCCAGTAGATGGGTCATGGACGGGCCGCCAGGCCAGAGCAAGGAAAGGACTGGAGGCACCAGTAGGCTATGGTTCAGACAGGCCTTTTGCACTGGGGGTCGGGCTTCGTCGGGCTGGCGTCCTGGCATGGAGGCTTTTCTCACTTTGTGGGCTCTGTGGACAGTCGCTCGCCAGTGGCCGGTCGAGTAGGCCGCATGGTTCGCCATGGGTCGACATACAACTGGCCAGTGATGCAGCACGCGGCGCGGGACATGGTGTGTGGGTGCGGCGGGGTCAGCAGACCCAGCGGCAGCAGCCAGCCATGCCACTCAGACGTGTCTCGCAGTTATTAGCAGCCATTACGGACGGTGGTGGCATCCATCATCGAGTTGAGCTGCAGCCGGGTCCCGCTGCCGTGAGAGAGAGAGACCCCTCCGGTGCTCTCTGTGAGCGGAGGCGGCAAAAAAAGGCCCGCAGGATCCATCGTGGCCGGCGCTCCACTGGGAGAGTTTACTGGAGCGATTTTGTAGCGGCGAACGTGGGAATTTTTACAGAGACTGAGCGCCTTGCGCGGGGATGGGAATTCCATAAAGGAGAGTCAATCACCAGCCAAAGATAGCCTGGTGTTGTTCCATTGATACTTGGACACGCTCCAGCGGCGGTCAGACGGGTCGAGGCGTAGAAAACCGTTGTGAAGGGTTGAAAGCTGGTGGGGCCCAGCTTGCAGGTAGCCGTGTCGGCAAACGCTCGACTGACTGTTTTGAGTCCTTCTGCAATCTCGAGTTCGTCCTCTCTCGTTTGTCCTCTGCTCGGGTGCTCAGGTGGCTTCGCTAGATGCGGGACAGCGAGTGACACGAAGGGTGCGGGGTTGGGGAGGCCGGAAGGTCCAGGCTGGATTGCCGCACGATTGAATCTTGATGGCTCTGTTGCTGGGATGTCGCTTGCAAAAAAGAAAATGATTGACTGGACGGGCGGTGGTCGCGCCGGATGGCTGCGACCCGATGCCGTACAGAGTCCCACATCCCCGCGGTGGTCCTTTCTTTCAGGCGGGCCCCTTCCAGAAGAGCGTGCAGGCAGGGATTAACGTCCACCGAAATCTGTAGGGCGGGCGGCGACTCCACCAAAACAGGCAGGACACATCCCCCTGGCCTCGTCCATGTCACAAGGGGCTCGTGTTGTGCACCCACCCATGGTTCTCTACTGGGATGCTCTCCATGCCACAACCTCGATCGATGCCACCACAGCCTGTGCCCACGCCCGCGGCAGAGTACAGAAACACTTCCATTCGAGGTTCCGTTTTATGTAGAACTTTGACTCGAGCGCCGTCCTCCGCGTCCGAAGGCCAATTTGCGAGTCGGTCCGAGCCAGGGGACGCTCCGGCTGAACGAACGAGCCCCCAACCGTGCTTCCGTCCTTTCCGTCCAACCACTTTGACACACGACGCTGGTTCGCCTCGTTGTGTTTTTTTCCACGCGGTCGCGTCCATTCCATATCTACCTACAACCCTGGGCTAGCGTTCCCGTACCTCGGCAGCCATGCATCCTTCACCTTCTCCAGCTTGTCGTTTTACCTAAGGCACCTGTTTTCCTTTTGTCGCCACACGGGGCGACAGCCCTCTCGCCTTGCTTGCTCGTTCTTTGGTTCGAACCCACCTCAGAGGTTCAGTGTCGACCAACGACACAAAAACCACCATGTCTCTGGCCGCGTCGACTGCGGTCCACCCCTCGGAAGGGATTTACTCGTATCGAGGCCAATTATCGAGGCGATCTGTGTTTGCCTCTCTTCCAAGATCCAGCGCTTCATCCATGACCAGGTCGGCATCGTCGTCGTCCTCCCACGTCCACGATCGGTCCGTTAGCTTTTCCGCCGACAGCGACCATGGGTTTACTCCGCTTGGTCTGGGCATGTCGCCCGATCGTGCTCTCGGTTTCATCAAACGCCCACCGAACAACCACTCGATGGCGTCGAGGGTCTCGACCAACAACGACGACGGCAATACCAGCGGCCGCCATGGCAACACTAACGACGAGGAGAGGGACGACGACGACAATGATGTTGCCGCGCAGAGGCTGTGGTATAAGCTTGAGGATCATCGCAGGACGATACGAACGCTGCGAAAAGAAATAGTTACACACAGAAAGTCCTTGAGGGCCATGCGCAGAAAACTCGCCGAGGCAGATAACATATTCATGAACACTCTTCGCAAAGTTGTCTTTAGCCCCTGGGCCACCAGTGGTCCCCGCGACGATGTGATCCTGGGGTCGTTTAAGATGATACAAGATTTAAGGACAAAAAACGGCACCATCGAGGTCACACTGGACCAGCTCGAGGGCGAGCTGGAGAGGGAAGAGCAGGCTTCGGAACAAACAGAGGATGCGTTTTTCCGACACATTTACCAAGCCTCGACTGTGGGCAGCGAAGATGACGACGGCAGCGACACTGACAGCATCAATCAATGGTCTTTGGACAAAAATGAAGATCGGCCCTCATCCTCTCGAACCTCGCTCCTCGGTATCGCGCCTGATCGCCCCGTGGACCTTCACCCCGCATACATGAAGCTGCTGAGCGCCGTCGGCGACAAAAACCAGGCGATAGAAAGGCACGAGGATATTATGGATCAGCGAGACGCGATACTGGCAGACATCGAGACTCGCCGCAAGATCGACCGGAGGCGTGACTTTGACAAGTTGCCTGTCACAGAGGAGGAGCTGGACGCGTTGAAATCCGACCTGGCCAACATAGCCGAGATCGAGCAGTTCCTACGGGCAAACAAGATTGAGATTGACGAAGACGATCTGGAGTTCCTGAAAAGCTATCCCGAGGCTGAGAGGGAGGCTCGCGAGCTAGTCGAGTCGACCACGATCGAGGTCAAGCGACTTTGGCTGCTTTGCGACCGACAGGGGACAATGCTCAGACACCCAAGCTTGGCGCAAGACTATAGCATCCGCAAGTCCCTAGGCATACCCACAGACAATCTCCACATGGATATCGACCTCGAGCTCTCTGGTGCGCAGCAACTAGGCACTCTCGCACACCGAAATTTCGACATTCTGCTTTCGGACCCAGAGCACGTGCTCGACCAGAAGTCGGCCAAAGCGGCCCTGGAAGACGCCCTGGAGCGGAGGAACGAGGGCGCGAGCCTTGGACGAGGCTACCCCGAACTCGTGCGGGAAGTGCAGAGGTGCGAGAAGGAAGTAAGCATCGAGGGCCTGGTGACCAAGTTCGAGAACAAAACGCAGATGATCAACAACTGGATTTTGCACCACCTCCGCACGACGCCGCTCGAGGTGCGGCGTCTACTCGACGTCTTCTCGCTCACGACCAGGCTCAGGGTCAAAGACCTGGTCCGATGGCAGAACGACGTTCTGCGCTATTGGAACCGCGACGAGGCGGCCACGCTCCCCGCTAGCGCTTTCGACGGGCCTCTCACGTCGATAGACAGCTTCGACCTCAACCTGACCCGCCACGGCGTCGCCAAGACGTGGGAGAGCCGGAGGAACTCGGCCGCGAATCCAAATGGCTCCTTCGCGAGCGATCTCACTGTCTATGGGGAGGGCGCGCCAGACAGGGGTGAAGGCTGGGTGAAGGTGCCCCTGGTACCCCGTCCAGGAAGCACTTGCTGAAACTTTGGGATATACATCTACGGGACGCATACGCCTGCGCCACGGTCTTTGCTACGCATTCGTTTCTTTTATTCCCTCATATTTTACTCTATCTATCATGTAACAGTGTCTGTCCATTTTGTCTTGAATCTGCGGCTTTTGGCATTCCTGGTACCTTGTTATTCCTTCTCCTCATCGTCTTTAGATTTACACTTGCACATACCCAATTCCCAGTCTCGATACCCCAGCTATCTGAGTCCATCTGACGTTCCAGAAGTTTTGTTTCCTTTGTGGCTTGTTTGTAAAAAAAAAAAAAAAAAGGGCACATTTTGCGGAAAAGAAAGATGAGCATTTTCAGTGAATTTCTTTGGTCGAGATACCCTTGATACCCCTCCTCAGTTTGGATATGTATCCTCTGTTACTCGCGACAACGTTTGCTGGTTCATTACATGTACAACATTGCCTCTTTTTGAGTACATAACTACATCTATCTGTACACAAGAGATTGTCCTTTGCCTTTTGGCCGGATCCATGAACTAGCGCGAAAAGAGACTTGCACGGAGCGGAAAGAGGGAAGAAGAGGATGGATACGCGGCCGGGGCATGCTTGTCACAAAACCAGTCAGCCCACCTTCCCACCCCTCTCTTTCCCTCTCGCTCTCTCTACCGAATGTGCTACATACGTGTTTACCGATACCTGGACGGTATTAAGCCCTTGATGGATGCCATCATGCCGATATCATATCCCTCAGGACGAATAAGGGGCAGGAGGTAAGACGAGGAGGTGTGAAGGATGGACGGATCAGCATATTTCGGATCCTTTTTTTCACGCCGTGGGCGCTAGCCGACATGGCGCGCGTGACACCTCCATATGAAGCCGGTGAGCACGCTTCCATTTGTCCTGCGCGTCGGTAGAAGCGCGATGGCAAAATGAGGAGGGCGGCCATTCCTGAGAAGGGGGGTATGCACATGTTCATTCGCCCTTCAAATTTCCGAGGCGTGTGATAATTCGTTTCGCGTAATCATTGTTTTTTTTTTTTTTTTTTTTTTTCTTCCCCTCGGAAATCGCGACAACAAAAGTGCATGTCCGTTGGCTGTGCTGTGCCGCAGGGGATTGACCAGTTGGCACATCCCCGTCAACGTAGGGGTAGATGAGAGGATGAAAAATACGAAAGGGAGGCAAGGCTACCAATCAGAACAGGGACCTGTGTGCGTTTTGGGCTGCCAGCCTTCGTTTATGACTCCCCCGTTTGGAATCCGGAGCGTCCGTGATGGCTAGGAGGGAAATTGCGCACACAAGAGGGAGTGGGAAAGTGTTTGCCCAAAGATACGAAGACGGATGGCAGGGCGGCTGCGCCGTCACTGTTACACGACATGGCGCTTGCTCCGAACCGGGGCTAGGTTATTGCCGATTTCCGTGTGGTTGTGACGGATGTGTCACCACACCTTCGGATACCGACCGACCTGGACGCCTCTGGATGCCTCGTTGAGCTCGTGAGAGAGAAGGGAGGGGAAACGGAACGTTGCCCAGCCTTGGCGGTCAGGCTTGGTCAAGGTTTTTTTTTTCCTCCTCACTTCTCTTCAGTCACCAGGGCTAGAACGTTCTGTTGGGACTCGATGCAGATGCAGATGCAGAGCAGAGCGCAGAGTGCTGCTACTGGCTGGAGTATGAGGTTGGGCACAAAGCTGAAGGCAGGTCGGCAAAGTGGCATGCAAGCGAGGAAAAAAGAAAGTGTGGGAGTGAAAGAAGAAAGCAGCAACTGCCGGCAACCAGCACACAGAGTTGGAGGGGTAGCAGCGGGCAGGCAGGCTAATATGCAGTTTTCTTTCCCTGCAATGCGACACGAGGGTGCGAGGGAAGGCTGAAGTGAAAAGATTGAGACATCCATATCCCCGCCGAGGCCACCGGGTACTGTAGCTGACCTAGGTGTAACGAAGCACCAATGGTGAGCCTTTGGACAGGAAAAAAGGCAACCTCTTCTGTCGCCCCTGACAAGTGTGACGACAAATTGTGTACTTTTGGCCCCCAAGGAGGTTACCGCGGGGCGAAGTGAAAGTGAGCTCATCACCTCGGGCTAAAGTAAGGTCCTTGTTGAGGGGCGACGAGGGCACATACCGAACGTAGGACCTAGGTAACGCTGCGGCGCGGGCCGAGGAAGTAGGACGGCCCACACAGCTGACCTTGAAAAGGCAGTTTTCGAGGTGCTCAATTGCGCGTGCGATGACGATTGAGGATGCTGCCATATAGAAACCGGGCGACGGCGGGGAGGCGGAGAGCTGATTTTCCATTTTCCGCCTGCCAATCAAGAAGTTGCTTGTGTTGCCCGAACATTGAATCCAAATGCGACCATCGGCTCGGGAGCGACTGAGAAAAACAGGACCCGACCCGAGGATATCTATCTGCCTCGATCTAATTTCGGAAACAAAAACGAAAACAACCCAAAAAAAAAAAAAGAAAAAAAAAGGACAGGTTTTGCCGTGCCATGTCCGGGCGGGACAGCACCAGGCCAGACCCTCGCCGTGTCTGTGACTTGTCTGGGCGGGCTGCGACTGCATCTGTTTTGGGGGAGCATCAAGGCCCGGGGGGCAACGGACTGCCTGGCATGGTTCCCTTTTGTTTTGGTGTGGGCTGCAGCTGCAGCCTCCGCGGCTTGTCACTGTCAGCCAAACATGATAGTCCGATCGGATTCCGGCGCCCGACCAGCGCACTGGAACCGCTGACGTCTCTCCCTGCTTGTTTGCTCATTCATGCTCTCTGCTCAGTTGCGATGACTCTTCCATTGTTGACAGCCCTGCTGCAGGCCGGGTTTGCTTGTGGGCGTGCAGATCACTCGCGCGGGACAGACAGCACCCGGCCGTGCTTTGTTCGTTTGTCCCCCGAGCTGACTCTATTTCCGAAAATCTGACATCCATGTCAAGAAAAACCAAAACCCCAACCAACAGAAGCTTGACACTCGACTGTATCAACAAAGTTCGGATGCACCATGCGATCGCCAGGCTGGCAGGGTTGTGTGTGGATTCCCTTTATGGTTGGCTGTGCTGCTAGCAGCTCGCTGGGAAAAAAACACAACAAAGCAGACAGGGGTCGGGGAAGGGAAAACAGCCGCGGGTTCCTTCTCCCGACGGTAAACAAAAAAAAAAAAAAAAAAAAGGGCTCCAGTCTTTTCCCAATGTTTCAGCCGTGCTTGAAGAAAAAAAAGACAAGACCCGCGTAGCCCCAAAAGGACGTTTGCCCCGCTTTTGCCCATCCGCTGACCTGGTGCGGGCGGCTGAGCCGTTCCATCTGAGGCCCAGCCCGACGACCGCCTGCTGTCCTGGGCTGCTCCCATCCAGACACGTCTCTGCCCGTCAGAGTCTGTGAGGCGCGCTACCGCGGAGGAGCGGCTGTTGACATGATTGTGATCCTCAGGCTTCTTTGTCGGGTCCCATGTGACATCCACTCGGCAGACATTGACTGGGTGATGATGGTCGTGTTGGCGATGATAGTCAACAGGTGGCCGAGGAGAGAAATTCCACCCCCTGTGAGACCTTCCCGCAAGGCTGGATGGAATCTGTAACTTCTCCAACCTGGCAACTCAGGGGGCCTCCCACATGCCGCAATAGGGGACGAGCAGGGACCACACGCGCCATCGGACACCGCAAAGAGGCGGCATTGAACTGCCGGCGATCTCATCTGGAATCTGTCCGCCCCGCCCCGGGATACAGTTTTCCATCTTTCCACGCGCCCTTCCCTGTCCACGCCCGCCCCCTTGTTCCGGGGCATCGCAAACGGGCCTGGCCTAGATCTGCGGAGTGTTTCCTGTTATCTCTTTTTTGTCTTTGTTCCTCCTTTCTGTTTGTCGTCGAGCAAGCGCCCATCTTGATCGTTTGTGCCACCTTCTCTGCCAGCTGGTCTGATCGGTCCCCGTCTTCGTTTTTTTTTTCTTTTCTCTTGGTGGTTCCTGCTGGCAGCTCCTCCCGTTCGTGAAGCTATATTTTTTATACCGTTCACTCATTCGTGCCTCTCCGCACGCCTTAATATCGTGACCGTCTGTGACGAGTCCATCGTCACCATCTTTAATATTTGTCCCAGACGAGCTGTCTCGCACGTCGTCCTTGTATCAATCCTCGGATTGACAGCAGCGGACCAGGCAAAGGCAAACAACCCGAAAACGCGCCTCTGATCGAGACGGTGCTGTGTCCTCAGCTTGCCCGTGAAACGGCAGGTTCGGTTGTCTAACGACACCGTGAGAAGTGGGCGCTCCCGCCGATATATCCACGAGCTCGTGTTCTGGTGTGTCTTGCCTTTTCTGCTGCTGATCCGGCAGAGCCATCATCTACCGACCCTCCACCATCCAAATATGGTCAACCACACGTCTGCCGTCTCGGGCGGGTACAGCATCTTCACCTCTCCTGCAGAGCCAAGATCCAGTCTGTCCGATGTCAACAACAAGCTTCTGCGGCCGAAACGCCTTGACGTTTATGTTGCCCTCGGCTGCGTGTTACTAGTGGCATATCTTTTCCAGTCGTACCGCGATGCGAAGCGAAAGACTGTCGCTGTCCCGTTCTACAAGGCCTCGTTGCTCAAATGGATGTTTGACGCCGAGAGCTTGGTGATGGACAGCTACAATAAGGTCAGTATGGAATCTTTTTCCTGCGTGTGCTCTACAACAGAAAAGCACAAACGCTCATGCCCACAGCAGTTTTACGGAAAGGTTTATCAGATCAAGGCCACTGAAGGCATTCGGGTCATGATCCCACCAAATCTACTGGGTGAGATCAAGGGTCTGCCAGAGGAGACGCTGAGCTCGACGGCGGCAGTGGCTGAGGTAGGGTTCCTGGCTTTTCTGTGAATGAACGGAAGAAAACGGCAACCCAAGCTAACAAAGGGGCTATAGGCGATGTTGGGCGAATACACGCACTTCCACCTGGGCAAACACACAGACCTGATGTCGGCGCTCATCAGGACCAAGCTCACGCAAAACGTGGTCCGGATGGTCCCGCGCATGAAGGAGGAGATCGACCATCTCGTGGCGGCCGAGTTCCCCGAGTGCAAAGACTGGACGGCCGTGAAGATCAGCCCGTTCGCCATCCGCATCGCGTCGCGCGTGGGCGGGCGCGCCTTCGTCGGGCCCGAGCTCAGCCGCGACGACGAGTGGGCGGACGCGAGCGTCGGCTTCTGCGTCCACGTCTTCACGGCCGTCGTGAAGCTGCAGGTCATGCCGACCTGGCTGCGGCCCCTGGGCCAGTTCCTGGTCACGGACCTGGGCAAGATCCGGGACAACATCCGGCGCGCGAAGCAGCTGATGGCGCCCGTGATCGAGCAGCGCCTGCGCGACATGGAGACGCCCGGGGTTGCCGAGAGCTACCCCGACGACCTGATCCAGTGGGTGCTCGAGGCGCTTCCCGCGGCGGAGCGGACCGACACGGACTCCCAGGTCATGCTGCAGCTGGTGCTGTGCGCCGCGAGCATCCACAGCAGCAGCAACCTGTTCGTCGAGAGCATTTACGACCTGGCCGACAAGCCCGACGTTCAGGCCGAGCTCAGGCAGGAGGCGGAGGAGGTGTTTGCCAAGGGCGGGTGGTCCAAGCGGGAGAGCATCATGAAGCTGAAGAAGATGGACAGTTTTATGAAGGAGGTTCAGCGGGTGAGGGGCAATATCAGTGAGTACCGCATACCCAAGTAGGTATCTTCATACAAAAAGACAACCAGCTGACACCGACCAACCAACAGCCGGCTTCATCCGCAAGGTGGTCAAGCCCATCGACCTCTCGGACGGCACGCACCTGCCGGCGGGTACGAACCTGCTGGCACCGCAGGTGGGCATGTCGCAGGACCCGCGCTTCTACGAGTCGCCCGAGACGTTCGATGCGCTGCGCTTCTACAAGATGCGGCAGCGGTCCGACGAGGACCGGAACCGGTGGCAGTTCACGTCCCTTGAGAACACCAACATGAACTTTGGCGCCGGCAAGCACTCTTGCCCCGGCCGGTTCTTCGCGGGGACCGAGATCAAGATGCTGCTGGCGTATTTCCTGCTCGGCTACGACATGAAGCTCAAGGACGGCGAGGAGAGGCCAAAGGGCTACCTCGTCATGATGTCCAAGGGGCCGAACCCGGAGGGCGAGATCATGTTTCGGCGGAGGGAGGGGTGATGGAGCCGCGACTTGTGCCGATTTACATAGAGGTATTTACTGCACACAAAGAGCGCACGCAGCCCGAATATACACAATCCTCTGCGCCCTCGGCATGGCTTGGTTTATAACCCTAAAAAAAAAAAAAAAAACGTAGGCAAGGAAAAAAAAAAAAAAGAGAAGGCCGAAAGACCGGGAATTGAGCCCGATGCGGGGGTCGAACCCGCAACCTTGAGATGCCTCGCGGCTAAGAGTCTCACGCTCTACCGATTGAGCTAACCGGGCGAGTAGGTGTTTGTTGAGACACGAGACAACCGCAGAGTCACAATAGGGACCTGGTCATGCCGTTGACGCTGTGCCTGGGCGGTCTTGTCCTGCCCGTTGCCGCCGCCGGTAATTGAAGCCAGTCCGGGAACATGCACAACACGCAGGACAAGGTCTCGCTGGGGGTGTCCAGTCAGCACCAAAAGTACAGAGCAGAAAATGATACCCGTTTGAAGGAGGGGTGTAGCCATCTTTCGAGGCCCTTCCCCTTCAGCAGTGAGGGCGGAACTGATTATTAAACAACAAAGAGCAGGAGCAGCAACCCTCAACTCAAAGTACACGCGTCCATGCTACTCTGCGCTCACGGAGCTCATGGGCCCGGCGGCTTTCCGGCGCTTATGGCATTGGCATTGACGGTGCGGTGCCATGGGGCGGGGGCGGGTACGGCTACACAAAGGGTAAAAGAGAATGGGGAATGAATGGATAGGGGCGACAGACGCCCAACGTTACAGCCGGCCAACACGCGCCCTGCGTCACCCGACAACCCGCCTTTTGGTGGCCTCGAGCGGTCATGTCAGCGTCAAACTTACCTACCGGCAGATAGAGAGACACCCCCGAGGAACCACTTGACGGCATGGCATGAACTATGAATCCCGGGTACCGTGCATATATGTCACCGTCAGCTTCGGCCACTGGAGCGATATGTAGGTGCCTAGGTAGGTAGGTATTGTAGCCAAGGCAGCAAGCATCAGGCCAGTCGGGGACACAGGACTAGCACGGGACCGAGAATGCGTTCAGTTCAAATAGGCATCATGTCGCGAGCGCCTCATGGACAGGACAGAGCACTCCAACACCACCTAGCTGGTGGAGCGCGGACAGGTGTACAACGCTGAATGGAGCAGCAAGTTTCCGCCCCTTGCCTGTTTGCTGCTCTTCTTGCCTGGCTGGGCTGGTCAAGACGATGGCACTCGTATACCCTTACCATCCCCATCACCCGCGGTGCCCTAATCCGTGCAATAAAAGCCAATGTCCAAAATATGGCAGAGACGAACTTTCTGTGGATATCTCCGGCAGGGACGCCGATGCGGCAGCTCCCTGAATATGTAGACTAGAATATCAATCTCCTTTGCTCCAACGATATCCAAAACAAAACATTACAGTGTCAACTCAAGCGGCCCAAGGCACCCCTTCATTCTTGCTATATCCATCACATTAAGATCCAATATCGAAAGAAAACAAGACCAGTGAAAGAGGAGAAACGGTCGCGAGGAATAATTGAAAATTGCGATTATTATAGCAAAATATCATGCTTGACACCCAAAAATAACGCCGCCCAATGCATGTATCCCTGATGTGACTTGAGGATCAGAAAAGATCCTCGTCCATCGCCCAGAAGCTTTTCTTAAATGCTCCCCCAAACAGTGTAATCCAAAAACAAGTATTAAGAGATGATGCCCCCATGTAAACAGTAAGAGTAAAAACATAAACAACAGTCGCTATGCAGGTTGGGTATCATGATCGTCGTAAAGTGCAAATACAATGGTGCTTGCGTAAGGAGTGTGGTGTGGAGATTATTGCGGTGCGGCATGCCGCGGTGCTTGGGTCGTAAAGGTCGTCAAAGGAGCGTCTATGGTGAGGAATAACCTGTATGTGTCCATCCGTGGCCAGATAAGAAAAAGGAACGTCTATGTTGGGTATCTCTGGTTGTGGTTGACAAAGGAGCGTCTTGTGGGATATTATGCAACGCGCTGCGGCCATATGTGCGCAGCGGCGAATGCTTTTCGTGATAAGGAATGTCGTCAAGTTGGATGCGGCTGATTGTGGTTGCGCCGGGCAGTCGTGAGGTGTGAACGGTCGTGATGCCGAGATCGATCGGGTTCTAGGGAGTGTGTTGTACATTTGCGTCTGTTGTCCAAGGTGGTATTAAAGGGCGGCGGGTGGATGGTCGAGTGGCGATATAGACCAAGCCGGAAGGAACGGCCATGGGCCATCGAATCGATCGAAAGTCGAAAAAAAGGGAAGCGCAAAAACGCCAAGCGAGTGCTAGCCAAACAGCAGGAGTCGAGTTTGTTCAAGGAAAAGCGAAGCCAAAGAAAGCGAAAGTCGAAGCCGCTATCCCTGCCTCTCGGTGGGCGTGGGGGAGAACGAGGGAGCATGGTCCATCATGGACGGAGGCGCCGAGGCGACCGACGTGACGGACGGATTATGGCGGTGCGAGGGCACCGAGAGGCACGGAATAGGCGACTCGGGTGGAGGCAGGGTGGCGAACTGCTCGGGCTTCAGAAAAGGAGAAGGAGCCAGGGCCGGAAGCGAGGAAGACAGCAACGACAGCGCATCTTCAGGAGGCGGGAAAGTTGGAGTGGTGCTAAGCCAAGTAGGAGTCCTGGGGTCCAAAGTCAATCATTACTGCTCGGAATGTCCACGTGGCTGAAGCTGCGTCTCGGCTCGGGCGTTCGTCGGCGTAGGCGGACAACGGCCGGCCGACCGGCATACTTCGGCGGCGGAGGTGGATGGGGTGGAGGGTCCCGGGGAGACCTAGATCCACAGGGGCTGGGCGGAAGGAACGAACCCGACGCCAAAGCTGCTCGAACCACCCATCGGGGTGCCCGCAGCGAGGCCCATGTCATACGACCCAAAGTCCTCATGGTCGCTATAGCCGAGGGAGGACGTTTCGCCAAACTCGCCAAAGTCGTTGATGTCGCCGCCAAAGCTGCTCGACGCGGGGCTGTAGCCACCATACGAGGGGCTTGGGATGTTGAGGTACTGGTGGTTGGCGAAGGGCGACGACAGCTGCAGCGGGCTGATGGCACTGGCCGGCGCCGACACGGCCGGGAGGCTGTCGTGCGTGATCACTGAGAGATCCTCGGTACTGTAGCTGAACGCCGGCGTGTCACCGTACGGTCCATACGCGGCGCTCGTCACAGGCGGCATGGCCATGGCCGTGTTTTGGGGCATGTAGAAGTTCGGCGGGTCAAACTGCGGGAACGAGGGCGTGCGGACCGGATGGGCCCATCCCATGCGCGAGCGGAACTCGCTGACCGTCTCGATGGGGAACTCCATCAGCGGAAGAGGCGACGACACGCCCTCGAGGTTGCCCGACACGTTAAACGACAGCAGGCGCCGGGCGATCTCCTCCACGGGGCCCAGCGACAGGCTACCGAAGTAAGCCGCGCCGATCTCGGGGAAGAGGCGCTCCATGACGAGGGCCACCGTGTAGTAGTGCGCGATGATGAGCAGGGCGCTGGCCGACCCGCCAGTCTGCTGCAGAAACTCGACGGGCAGCCAGAAGAGCCAGGTCCTGAGATCCCTCAGACGCTCAAACTGCGAGGCAACATTGAAGGCCGGGCTGACCTTGCGGGCACCCTTGAGGAAGGTGATCAGCTGCGCAACCGACTTGTGGTCCTCGTGGTTGTGCTTGAGGTGAGCCTCGAGCTTCTGAAGCTGCTGGAGCGTCCGCTGGAACGCATCGATGTCCTCCTGGTGAGGCTGGCTGGGCTTGTGGTCCGGCGTCGGCGACGGAGGCGCCGTCGGGAACGTGCTGCTCTCGGCAATGAAGTCGCCGAACTGGGACTCGTGCTTCCAAGGATCCATGGCCTCCATCACCTGTTGGGGCACCAGAATGCTTTGCGTCAGTAACTGCATGGCGTGCATGGCATTACATCAAGCCGGCCTAGGCTCATTCGCGTGCGACAGCCACTTACCGAACGGGTTCCCTGCATAAGTTGGGTCCAGCTCCGCCTGTGCGTGGCTCGTTAGCTTAAATGCATGCCTATTTCTGGTTTGGGTCCTGTGCGTCGCTGTCGCATGCAGCTCACCGGCTGCAAGCGTGCGCGGCAACGTGCAGGAAATATTGACGTACCAATCCGTGGCCTGCCACGAGAGCACAAGTGAGGCCGCGAGAACAGCATCCGAAGTTTCCCGGGAAAAGGTGCCGATGGCCTCCTGAAGGCCCTTGAGGGCAACACCCCGATGCTCATAGGCCATGTTGCCGACCAGAGGGCAGTCGGTCAAGAAGGCAATGTGCATGGCAGAGAAGGCGAGCAGGGCGTGCATGACATAGCTGTGGGTGGCACCAATCTTGATGAGCCTGTGGTGGAAAAACCTTGTCAGCAAGACAGATCGATCATGGCCGCAGTACCCAGATCAGTGTGGAAGGCCTTACGTAGGGATCTGGCGGGTCCACAACGTGAAGCCGTCAGCGTCGATACGAAGCATCTGATCGCTGATGGACGCCACGTGGTGGATGAGACGCAGGTCCTCGACCGAAAGGGCCTGCGGGTTGGGAGCCGGGTAGATGTTCATGCCAGGGAACGGGAATATTCCCGTCCGCTGCCACTGTTCAATGGCCGCCTCGTTCTCCGGGGTCCACATGAGATCCGGCCGGTCAGGCGAGGTCGAACGTTCATCAGAGACCGGGATGTCATTGTAAGGGCACCGGATCTTGTGCTTGGTGCAGTTGCGGCTAAAGTGGGCGGTCAGCGGGCCTGGACAAAATGGATTTTTTGGGGTGAAGAGCAATGATTCGCATACCATTGGGGGAAGGTTTCATCGCAGCGAATGTGTCGGCGTTTGCTAGAACGACAAGTGTTAGAAGGTGTGCACGGTTTACTGGAAACATGGAAGCTCCCATGAAGTGCGGCGAGCAGGGCACCATAACCATGCATGAACCTACCAGGTCTCACAACCCTTGCGGGACTTGGTGTGGCTGCAACGCAAAAGGGGTTAGAACTGCATCTGAGCGCGTGGAAGCTTGAACAGCGTGAATGTCTTACCTCCGTCGAGGAGGACCACCACCAGGGCCAGCCATTGCGAAGGCTTATTAAAAGTTAAAGCTCAAAAGGGGTAAGCGAGAGAACTGTGTTACAGTCAGTTAGTGTACTGCACTCTTGCATGAGGGGTAAGAGACCCAGGAGTTGTGCAAAGTCACAGACAAGCGACGATATATAAGGGCGGCGAGCAGATCGGCCGAGTGCGGCGAGGGTGGGGTAATGGCAGCATGGCAGTAAGGCAACAGGCAATTAAGGAAGCAAGGCACTTACGAGAATGCCCACGAACTGTCGCCGGTGAGGACGATGGTCGTGTAGCGGTAGGAACAAGGAAGGGTAGCGAGCGTGAGATGCTGTAGGGCTAGCGAGGGAGGGGGCGTGATGCAACCAGAGCTGCGTGGTCTTTGCTGATTCTCAACACACCCTTGCGGTGGGTTTTGGGGGCACCTTGAAGCAGCGGGGAGGCAGTCTGGCGCAGGATGTGGTTCGAGGCTGTGTCAGCGCGGTGGGATGGAGCCGGCTGATTGCAGAAGCACCGAGGGTCACAGCGGGAGCGTGGCTGTGGCCCAGACAAGACAAGACAGCAGCAGACGATGGGGGCGTTGCAACTATCCACAAAGATTCGCCGATCCGTCTTTAGGGACGAGCTGGCGGTCGAGATATGGGAGAGGTAGCGATCGTGGGGTGATGCGTGTGGAAGACGGGTCCGAAGACTATCATCCAGCAACGACAGGTAGTCGAGAGATCCAGGCAGGCAGAAAAGTGCACTTGTCTGCGCTGACGTGGAAACGTTGGGAGGTTCGACTATAATTCGGAGACAGGATGCATCTAACAAGTGGGCGAGGAGGCGGCGGTTGGCGATGTGGTCCTCCCCTGATACACCTGAAAGCGAGGGGTTGATGGCGAGGCGAGCGGGGGTCGGCGGCCAAGTTTTATCGAGCGAGCGACTGGTTGGGCAGACAAAGCCAGAGGGTTCGACGCCGAGAAGAGTACGGTGGCGGCGTGAGGCGATTGCTGAAGGCTGAGGCTATGATGACTACGCCGCGGAGAGCAATTCGGAGCGGGGCGGAGCTGCCGAGCGTGGTTTGTGGGCGTCTTGGCTTTCTGGTTCCTTCTGGTTCCTCTTTTTTGGTCCCCTTTTTTTCGTGTGCTCTTGCCTTCGTTCTTCTTCCAAAACTCCGTCACAAATCACCGACGATGAAAAAAAAGACACAGGAAACAATAAAGGAAATAAGCGAATGACAGGAGTCGACGAGGACTTCCTAGGGGTTCTGATAGCGAACGTGGGAGGTTGAGTGTTGCAGCGGCGTCGCTGTTTTGGCTTGCGATGGTATACTGGACTGATCGAGGAGGGGAAGGGCGGCAGCAGGTCGAGGGCGGGACGCTCAAGAGTTAAATACCAGGCCACAGCAGACTGGGCCACAGTGAGCCGAGCCACGGTGCGGGCTGGCGGGCGCCTGGTCCAGGCCAAGTACCGTACAGTGGCCAGAGGGCTGGCGAGGCACGGTCTCAGGTTGGCTTCGGATGGGGTCTGGTGTGTGGGACGCACCACCACCGGCCGTCCTGAGAACGTCGCGCGCAGCGGCCGCCCAAAGGGGAAGGGTCGGGCCAAGCCCCCTCCCCAGTCCCCACCGACACCAGTCGAGCAGGGGTGAGGCCGAGCATCCGTGCGTTCTGCACACCCCCTGCCTGGTGCTGCTGACCCTCGATGATGGACACACGCGCAAAATACAGCAGCACGCCGCCGTTTTCTGGGCCCCACTGCCGCCGGCGAATTGGAAAAACAATGGGCGACAACGACGCCCAGAAACGGCAGGCGGGTCGGCCTTGGGCCTGGCAAGGGAATCGCAGACACGCCTCAAGCGTTGAGCATCTGCCGGGGCCCTGTAACCTCGGCGATGCACATGAGCCCCCCTGAAGCTTGCTGGTTGATGCGAAACCTTGATGCCAAGGGAGCCCGTCTGTTCTTGCCTCCTGGAGAGGCGACTGCAGGGCCTGGCTGGGATGCGCATTTCCAGCGGACAAAGCCGCATCTAGAATCGAGCACATTTCACATGCGACGATGCACCAGCAACCCAACCGCCGCACGAGCCAGGCAAAGAATACAGTACAGCACGTACGTTACGTGATGCCTGATTTGGCCTAGCGCGCCGGCCTGCCCAGCAGACTCTCGCCTAGGCCTGGTTGGGAATGGTGGGCCGTTCTTTGGGATAAAAATAAAAAAGCACACCAGAGGCCCAGCGAGAATGGGCGAGTGCACGTGCACACCAGACATTGGACACTGGATGGATCATTGGATTGGGTGAAAACAATTGGGACAAACCCGTGCCGACTTCCTGGGTCACCCTCACCTGCAACACGCCAAAACGTCACCGCTCTGTGCCTGCAAAAAGGTGATACTTTATGGCACAGTGCGTAAAGGCACTGTCACGCCCAGCCCACAGTATCCCCAGAAGGCCAGCCGCTCGCTGGGTGCTACGTGGTAGTCCCCATCCTTTTCGAGGTGATGGACGGGTTTGGATTCGCAGGGGTACAGTGGTCATGTCGAGATGCTTTGTAGATCATGATCATCAACGTAGGGGAAATTTCAACCGATATCGCCATGCCCTTCGCACAGTTAGATTTTTTTTTTTTTTTTTTTTTTTTTTTTTTTTTTTTTTTTTTTTTTTTCGCATAGCGAACTTCCATGCGGAGTCGCCTCCACCGCATCGTCCTGCAAGTTGCGACCAACCTTCGGCGGCCGCCGAGCAAGCGTCCACCTGAGAGCCACCGTACCTAATCCGTGCCACCGCTGAGCAACCGCCCATCTGAGAGCTACCGTACCTAGGCCGTGCCGCCGCCAAAGAACGCGCTTCCATAGCGTCGATGCCACTCCACCCTAGCCTTCATGCAAGTACCCGGTTGGCGTGTCCAGATCGAGTAACTGAGGGATCGAATCTTGACATAGACAAGCGAAGGAGATGAGCCGCCTGGCGCGATGTGATCCTTCGAGGCGAGGGAAATCGGCAAGTACATTGCTAACCTAACAAGCGCGATACATAGGCATCATCGGGCTCGGGCATAATGGTGAGCTGGCTTCGCCCCGTAGCCCAAGCTCTCGCAGCTGTAGATCGGTCCACCTCACCACCCGTCCTCCGGTCGACAGCGGACAATATTCTCGTGTTCTAGGAATAGCTGCCAGCCCGCTGCCGGTAGCTACAGTCATGTAACCATGGGAGAAGTGGAACCCGGACCCATGTTGGAAGATACCCTCGGCCAACCTATCTGCAGCAAACCGTAGCGAACCGTCTTGCCAGAGCACCGGGGCCAATGGTGCCGCCGGCTTGGCGCCAAACATACGTAGGAATAAGGAAAAGGCCCGCTGGGGCTCTGCTGTGAAAGGGGAAAAGGGCCGCCGGACTACTGGCTGGCTGACCGAGTGAACAGCAGGGCCGGGTACGAGTATGACAAAGAGAGGCGGAGCAAATCTGTCGATAAGACGCAAGTACTATAGCCTTTCTCAACCGCAACCGGGGCTGACTCCATTTGTCGAGTACGTGCATATGTACGGAATCCCTTAAACCAGGTGTGATTGTCACCCTGGGCCTAATATCTGCGCTGATATAGCTCCATTCAACCATGAGATTCGCAACGGTGCCCCGTTGATCTCATTATTTTCCACTGGTGGCCCTGTCCTTTCGCGGAGGAGCGCCCGGTGGTTCCACAAACCCACCCGCTGGGCTTCGCTCGAACCGGGAGACCCTGGAAGACAGGACGGACACAAAAACCGCCTCGTCTATTCAGTAGAGAGTGCATTGCTCAAATGTACACACGGCCAGACAGGCGCCCCCGCGCGTTAAAAATTTCCTACAGCGACCAACAAGCGTCAAGGCAAGAGGGCTGTTGTGCCTGGC
The DNA here is from genome assembly GCA_000193285.1 of Magnaporthiopsis poae ATCC 64411. Taxonomy (NCBI): domain Eukaryota; kingdom Fungi; phylum Ascomycota; class Sordariomycetes; order Magnaporthales; family Magnaporthaceae; genus Magnaporthiopsis; species Magnaporthiopsis poae. Next base: position 382,738 of record GL876977.1, on the reverse strand, counting down.
AGCATGTGGCTCGTGCCAAAGCCACCCCAGCCAGGGGCTTCGAGCATTGAGCCTAGTGACGAAATCTCCATCGTCAGATCCAACATCTCCGGGGACCTCGGCACACATCCCTTATAAAACAGATTCCAGGGGAGTGGCCGACGAAAGGGAACAATACGTAGAAGCCCGGCAGGCTATCCGGTCAATCGAACGAGGAAAAAAAAAAAAGAAGAAAAAAAGAGACAGACGGAAAATGAGACGGGAGCGACCGTCAGTCATCCAATAACAAAAGCCTACGTAACTGTTGCTTACGGCGTGCTGAAAGTCGACGTGCCGCGGCTCCGAAGTTCAGCAGATCCAAAAAGCTGGGACCTCCCGTCTTCGCCGGCTCACAGTGCATACCATATCACTCACCAACACCATGTGAGCAACACAGATTACGCACACATACCGGGAAGTTGAAAGAAAAAAAAAGAAAGAAAAAAAAGAAAGCGCGCACAGACAGCCCTGGCGGGCTCTCGAGAACGTCATCGCCCCAGCAGGAAATTTCTCGGTGAATTATTACGTGCAAGCGTGGGAAACTAGAAGCCTATGCGTTACGCAATGCCAATAATTCCTTACAAAAGACGCTATCGGGAGGCAAATGAACAACGGCGCCTATATTGGCGCGGTCGGGCAGACGTTCGAGAAGATGCTAGCACAGGAAGAAGAACATTTTAAACCGGGCAGGGGGGGCAGCTTTTTTATGTGCGCTTGCTTGGGGTTGAGTTGGGGATCGCGCATGACTCGTCATTTCCTTGTAGGTCGGCCGATGCCCCGTTGGGCTGGCGGCTGCAATGGGCATCGTTTGGTGGCGTGCCCATATCCGCCGCGGAAAAGATTTCCTGGCAACATCCAGATTTACATGGGTTCATAAACCGCGCGGCGCCGAACACTGGATGGAAGACGCGGCCTGGACTCCTCCTCCTCCCAAGGCAAGGCGAACCCTGCTTGTTGCACCTCTTCGAGATTCCTTGCAGCCCATCCCCGCGAGTGGGCGGCGGGACGGAAATTTGGTCGCACAACTTTCTGGAAAATCTTTTGGCTCCCAGCCCAGCCCAGCCCGGAAATATTTCGATGGATAGAGAGTGTTCGACGGGCACCCGCTCGCTGCCCGGGACGTCCGGCCAGGTGACCCTATCTTGCATTGACCCGCCGTCAAGCCACAAGAAGGAACATACCGGCCGGTTATCGTGTTATCTTTTTCCCTTGCCCGTCCCATCGTCTGTCTAGGTGTCCCTCTCATGTGATCTTACCTTTTTTTTTTTTTTTTTTTTTTTTTTTCGCCGATACAAGCACAGATGGAACCATGCCCGTCAGCCACAGAGTATCCATGCGCCGGTATATTGCGTGCTTTCTGGCGCTACGGATGAGTGTCCCGCCGCCAGACGCATAAGCCACAAGAGTCTGTTGTTTCAGGCGAAGCTTGAAGTTTGCACAAACAGCCTGACGCACCGTGAAGGCTGTGATTTTTCTCTTCTCTGAATGAGCCTGGCACACACACACTGTGGGGATCGGCCGGGAAAGGGCTGAGAGTTCGACCCCACCCTTGCTGGTGATCACATCCACCTTTATGGGGGTTCCTTCCACCGTAAAAGACCTGAGACATGCACGGTAGAAAGGGTAGCAAAAAACAAGCGCTATCCGATTTGGTGGGATTTCTTGTAAAATGCCATCCCGGAGCTTGTCAGGTCAGGGCAGGTCGGCACCATGAGACGTGAACACGCGGTTCGGCTTTGGCATGAACCTTCCTTCGTCTGCCCAGTGTCCGTTGTGTCCTTGACTTGGCTACGTGGTACTGTACGTATTGCGCCTCGGGTTCAACCCGGGAACCCCGAGGCAGGCCGATACGCCCTACGGATGGACAGACCTCAGGTCCATCGATGCTTTGCAGGTACTGTAAAAGTTCATGTTGCATCCAAAAAAAACGTAAACCAAACCATCGTCTTGGGCCGGCGCATTGGAATGACTCGGAGGGAAATGAGCTCAGCTCAGGGGCCACTCTGATGGTTTTTTTTTGTTTTGTTTTGCGTTTCCTTTCCTTCTGGTTTCCAACCTCCATCGGCAAAAACCCGGATCCCGAAAGCAACCAAGGATGAAGAAACATCATCCATGATGGAAGAGCAAAAGGAAGGGGACAAAAAAAAAAAAAGCAAAACAAACCATCCACAAGCCGAGGTCTAATCCCCACTAGAAAGCGACGAACCGGCCCTCTAGCCAGGAACAGAAAAATCAGGGCAACACACACGCTCCCCGCCCCTCGCCGCGCTAGGCCCCTTTCTGATCACGCCAAGGGTAAAACAGGGGGGTGTGTCCGTTGAGCAAGCGAGGAAGAAAAAAAAAAAAAAAAAAAAAGAAAGAAAGAAAGAAAAAAAAGCACGGGGCGCGCGCGTCATTGGGGTGGCGGCCATGTCTTACGGCGGCACGGCACGGTCGTCCACTGGGGGGGCGCGGGCAGCTTCAGGTGAGTCGAGAAAAGGCCGACAGACACCCTCGGCACACAGCACACAGTTCAAGTTCGCATGATCGGCCATTCGCAAGAGACGCCAAAAGCGGCTGGTGGGTAAAAAACACCTTCTGAGGTGACACCTTCACCAACATATGCCAGATGATTCAGTTTTCGTTCATGTCATGTTTTGCGTGGACTTTGTTTATTACCCGACGGCAATGCCAGGATATAGGTCCGGGTAGGGGTGTGTGTGTGTGTGCCAATTGAAACCAGCGGCTGGCGAAACCAAAACCAACCAACCCCCAACGAGACGAGGCAGATAGCCTAGTTCCGGGGTTCCGCCGCCGTCACGGCTTGCCTCAGAGGGCGCGCTAGCTCGACCGGAGCTGTTGCCCTGACGGGGAAAGGCGACGGACGGGCTGCGCCTCAGCCGTGTGCACCTTTTCAATGCCCCCATTGCTTACCCATCACCCATCGCTCATCACTCGTCACAAACCACCAGTGATGACTTGAAGTCGACGCGCCGTCTTTGTGGGGGCGCGGTCGGCGACACGAAACGTGATGCTTTATGCATGTGTGGCTCATGATTATCATGGTTGCTATCGCATATAAAAGATCATCATAAGATTATCACAGCCTCCCCCGAGCGAATGAGATCCACAGTCCCAGATCTCCTTACCCAAGCCTTGGGAATGTGCCAAAAGGAAATTCCCAAGGACCGTCTCCGGCCCTGGCCGACCGTCCCATCGGCTGGGGGTTGGTTGGTTGGGCTGGGCTGTGCTGGGCTTGGGCTGGCTGTCACCATGCATGTCTGTCTGGTGCAGATTTCGGGGCCTGCCGTCGAGCGGGAAAAAAAAAATCTCGTATCCCTTTTTGGCTCTTGTCCACAGCGCCCCATCCGCCGGCTTGGGGGGCTGGCGGGTGGCCTGAGGATGAGATGGGACGGTGGTTCGTGGTTCGTCCCTTTTTTTTCTTCCAATGGATCCCCTGTCTGCTTATCCCCCGCCTTTCCCATTCGGGTATTGCTGGTGCTAAGCCACCCGTGTAGGCTTGCGGACGTTGCGCTAAAGCTGTCGCCGCTGCACCGCAGACCTAAGCGCAGGCGCGCCAGCCGGTAGGCTTGTGCTAGTGCCGGTGCCTCTGTTGCGTTAGCCGTCGAAACAGTGGGCTGAAAGATCTCACATGGCGAAACTGAGTAGCCCTAGTCCCTTTTCTTCTTACGCTGGTCGGCCCTGAAGGATTCACCCTGAAATCTTCGGCGGGGTATTTCTCCGCCGCTGACATGGTCGACCACCTACACCACGGTCGTCCCTCGCAACGTCGCCATCACATCGCCCACCAGGTTGATCGAGCAAGTGCGACGTGACGGTGCGCAGGGAGATCTGGGGGATAAGCAAACCAAAGTAGGTAGGTAGCGGGAGGAATGGAAAAGGCAAAGAAACATTTGGTTTCTCCACCATCCCCTCCTGTCTGGCGGATCAGTTGTGCGAATTAAGCCTCCGGAAGGTGGACGTAAACGGCGCTTTGGCTGGTTCGTGACATTAATGTGCCTGCTGACTCGGCCCGTAAGGGGTTGGGACTCGCCACGCCAAACATCTCTGGAGCGCAGAGGCGTGTGCATTCCTTTCAAATGCGCTACTTGCGTGGCTACCATCAACTGGAACTTCCCGACGGCGGCGAAATCAAATCGGTCCCAATCTCGTTTGGGCTTGGGCAATGTTGTGGCTGGGCTCCCTGGCGAGGAATTCCACAGGGCATCTAGGCTGGCTGGCTCGTGCAGAGAGGAGTCGCTCTTGATTGTTTTGAGGAAAAACGATGCGTCAACGCTAATGCCGTTTGGGGCTGGCCCGGTTTCTATTCTTGGAGTTAACCTTTTGGTGCAGCTCTTGGCTTGCGCGTTTGTCGGTGGTTCCTCACTTTTCGCACTAGGGTCATTCCTGGCTCAATTCCCACTCCGGTCCCCACAGAAGGTCGCCGTTGACAGTAAAGACCAAGCTCAGAAGATGACGAAGAGGTAGGTGCACAACTGCACTGCACTCTGACAAGACCAGCCGGGGTTCGGGGGATGTTCCGCCCGTGGACGACACCCCGGATGACCAAATGGGAAAGCAGATCGCGCAAGGGGTTGAATGTGACAATACAACGTTTCATATGTACAGTACTGTCCAAAAGCACCACGCTTGCAGAGAGAGAGAGGGAGAAAAAAAAAAAGCCACAGCCTGCAAAGCCAATGCTTTTCGGCCCTACTCGGGTGATTCCAGCCGCATCTGGCCCTACTTACCGTATGTGCATAGCATCATCCAGGCGGGCGATTACTACAACACCTAGGGTGGCCGCCGATTAACCCGTCGGTCGTGGGTCGATTCAAAGAGTGCTCCCACTTCTGGACCTCGCCTGATCTGAACCCCACCAGGACTGCTTCGACAGGTCGGGGACTAGAGTCAGGAAACGGGCAAATATGTGCTGGCAGGTCCCGTGCGTTTTCCCAGAGGGCTATTGAATGGTACCTACCTTAGGTACGTACGCATGGTGGTGCGTGCGTGCAGTTCCAATTGCAGCTGCAACGTGAAGGCGCAGTGAATGGGGGGTTGAGATTACCGGTTTTCTTCATCGAGAACCGAATCTGTTGAAAGAGATGGATCACCGACCGCTCCATTCTTTTAAGCCGACACCACTATGTTCGCCGAGGTTGAAAATTATTGCTGGAAAGCCGGCGACCTTGGGTTCCATTTCACAGTGGATGGTGAGAGTTACTGTACGTTATGATGTCAAGCCGGCGTGCTGTTTATTTTTCTCCCTTTCGTTTTCTTTTTTTTTCTTCTTTTTCTTTTTCTTTGCTAAAGTGCGGGCTAAATGCGGGAGGCTGAACAGCACAGTGCAAGAAAATTACCACCTGCCGGGTCGGGCGCCCACATCGATACCTCCACTGCTGGAGGCAGCCCAGCGGGTAACTGTAGGCCGGCCCACAAGCCCACTGAGCTCCAGGGCGGATGACAGTGCGCTTCTGCCGCGTCTGGTTGAAATTTGAATTTGATCTTCTCCGCGAGCGCACGGGCGGCTTGTCGGGAATCGTCTGGACTCCGGTTGCAGCAGCAGGTGAGGTGGAGACGATGGCTCGGTGCAGAGACGACGCAGCGCCCAAAGGACCGAATCTGAAGTTGTGAACAAGGCTGGCTGGTCCTCGTGGAGGGACGGGCAGCGTCGCACCGAAAGGACAAAAAAAAAAAAAAAAAAAAGTCTGTCGTGCCGCGTTGAACAAATCGATAGTTTTCCTCTTCTGTCGCTGTCCAGGCGGCTTTTGCGCCCTTTTACGCAGCCAGCCGCGGAACCCTTCCATTAATTCCCTGCTTCCTTGATGACCCGCATGCGCAAGCTCGCCAATGGGAGAGAGTGGACGGGTTGCTTCGGGAAATTTTAAGCGTCGGGTGAGGAGAAGAGGAGCCGGCCTTTGGAAGCGGTGAGTGATGGTGGGTGGTCGGTTTCCCTTCCGAGCCACGTCTCTTTCCTGTATGATACTGCCGTTTCCCCCGCTCCCTTCTCCTCCTTGTCGTCTGAGCCTAGCTAAGGACGGCTTCCTCGACTTTGCCAGGTACATACGGTACTTGCTTTGCATGTCACGCTTGTGCAGTAGGCATGTACCTTTTCCCGGAGAGAAACGGTTGCAAGCGGGTTGATGCACGTAGACTGGCTAGCTGCTTGTATACCGTATATGGAATATCGCTGCGAGAATTGAACCCCCCAGCCCAGACCAAGGCCTCGTACTGTGCTTGCCGACCAGCATCAAAAGGGTGGCTGGGACGACCACAAGAACGAGCCCTTGCCGGCTGGGCGAGACTCCACCAGGGCTTTACTTTTTTTTTGTTGTTTGTTATTTTCCTTCCACATTTCCCATGTAAAGTGTCAAACCCAAACTGACGTCTGCCCTCGTCCGGCCTATCTGTAATCCCGGACTGGCTCCGGCCCTACACCGGGGCTAGAAAAGCTAGAAACTAAAAACAGATGGCGAAACGGATAACCGCACATTACCATCAATTAATTAATCTATTTTCCTTCCTCTTCTGTCCATCCAGAACACGATGGAAGCCAGCTAGACGGCACACCCCCGGCGAGTTCAGCCCCTTGTTGTTGTGTTTGTGTGGGTGGGTGGGTGCTAACCGGATTCCCCCGTCATTGCATCCACCGGGGAAGACCAGGGAGGGGAGGTCCATCTTGCCCAGCGGGCAAGCGGGCTGATTGATAGATGGCATGCATGAAAGTCGTATATTCCTGCTCCCTGTCCTCACCCCTACCTAGCCTCCCATCGTAACCCGTTTACCTAACCGGAATCCGGTCTCTCTGCCCTCCAGCTTGCAACCTAGCTGACAAGGGTATCATACATATTGTTGATACCCACGAGGCACACACTGGCCTCCCCAGCAGGGCCGCTCTCGTATGCGGTTCCCTCCGTGGACAAGGCCCAAAGATCGACCGGTGGCCTGGGCTTCGGCGTAGCCACTGGGAGGCATGTCATGGTCCCGATCCGAGTTCTAAATATAGACAGGTGCTCATAGCTTTCCTGCATGGCAACGCTCTCCCGAGGGAGCCAGCCAGCGTCCTGTTGGGCGGCGAGAGGGCCCCGTAGCACCACCATGCATGGAATCCCCGTGGCCCTGACCTGGCCTTCCTTATCCCCTTGGTTGTCATGTGACTCCATGGGGTGCTTGTTACACCAGGCGTATTGCGATCTGCTGCCCCGTGGATGTCACGACATTTGGGCTTCAGGTTTTATTTCTTTCCCTCTTCGGTGGTACCCGGCAGGGCATGCAAGTCGAGCCAACCACCACCACCACACACCGCCTATCCCTCCCCTGCACGTGCGCTGCTTTTTCCTTGCTGCGCGGGTTCCACCACAGAAGGGTACCTACATGGCTACCAGGCTTTTTCCGCTCTTGCCATGCTTCTGTCGAGCTACCTGCTGCCAGGTACTGCTGCTGCTGGTGCCTCGTGACGCGAGCATGCGCAAGGGCAGGAGAGGGTAGAGGTCACCTCACAGGTATAGATGCTTCCGGAGTGCTCCGACACTGGCTTATAATGCCTTGGATGATATTAGGAAAGATTTTCATCAGACACCTCGCCACATCGCCCTATTGCCTTGACTGGTAGAGCCCCGTCCATGTGTCTACACATCACCATGGCATTTCAAATCACGCACAGCGTTGTGTCACCAAGGTATAGGCGGTGGCTTTCAGCCGGGTCTTTCTGTACCACGCGAATTACGACATCTGGGCTGAACACCACCTTGCCGAGCGCCATCCTAAAAAAAAGGTTCCTTCTCTGTGGTATCTTTCCCACGCACAGAGGGTAAGTTAGTCGAACTCACCGGGCCGTTCTTCCATGGTCGTCGACTCCCGTCAGCGCTTTTTAGCGTCGTTACACGGAAGCCGTCCTTTCTCCTCTGTTCTCCTTGTATCCACCGGGATCTTGCGCTGCCAGGGGATTTTGTATCTCTTTATCTCTCCTTGATGTCTGCAGATGGACATGGGGGAAAGAGGAGACCACCGTTGCGTAAGACAAAGACAAAAAAGGAAGTCAAGACACAGGGAGGGGCCCAGTAAGATGGCGCGGGGGCCCCAAGGTCGTGAACTCGCCACTCGTCTCGTCTGCTCGGGTTACACGCCAGTTCTATCGCCTCACACAATGCCGTGAACAGCGGGCGCAAAAAGACCCAGCCAGGATCGTGGAAGCAAGAACTGACTTGGCGCTTCCCTTGTCCCGTGTTTGAAACATGCCAGCTCAGACAGGGCCTGCATAGGCAGGTACCTAGGCTGCCTGTCAAGCCCTCTCACCGAGACTCTGGATGGACGGACTGACACATGGCGCGGCGATCTTTGCCCGGCCGTATGAGCTGCCAGGATCATGGCAATCTCCGGATGGCACATCGGGCATCTGCGAATCGGCATGCGGGCCTAGCAGGAAAAGGCTCTTCCAGGTCGTACGTACGTGCCTTGCTTTGCTAGCGTCGGGAAAGTGTCGTTTGAACCTCCTACCCCATACTTGGCACCCGCTCTTAAGCTGCTGCCGCCGTGAACTGCCGCCCGGACACCGCCTGCGCATACGCGTTGGCCCCTGAAATCCCACCCCCGAAGGATTGCTTCCTCTTGCGGCAGCGGGCCTTTCCCGGGGTTGCTGGTGTTTTCCCGAGTACACGTTACATTTATGCCACGGTTGACGGAGTGAGGGTGGATACGAGTTTCCCCTTCTGCTACGTGGCATCGCCCTCTCTCGCGGCGGCACCAATGACAGACGGCCTTTGCTCTCGACGGCCCAGGCCGCGGATGTATCCATCAGCCGTCCAGCCCTACCCAGCTACCTACCTATATACACCGATACCTGGGCATACCTTGGGTAGCTACCTAGCTTATTCGTTATCCGCGTGTCTTTGCTAGAGAAGCAAGGAAGGGGAGAGCCAGGGGAGTGGGTGCGGCGGGGAGAGACGAGCGGTGAACCCAGCCCTGACCGAGCCACTTTGTAGCAGTCAAAACAGCAAGCTCGTCGACGTTCAGGCACCTTTGCCTCAACCAGCACGATTCATTACTCCAAGGTCAGACCGGCATGTCGTCCTGTGGAGGCACTACACAGGTCCAAAACCCTTGGCCCTCAGCGGCTAGCCGACGGAGCCGGAAGCTTCCCGCCATTCCCCCGTCTCGAGGAAGAGTGTGGCAGACTAACCCTTCTGCCACAGGCTGTCTCCTCTCCTCCTGTCGGCAGTAGGCATTTCACACATTTCCCGAGTAAGGGTCGTGCTTGGCATACGTTCTTGGGGGCTTCTAGTGAGCGAATCCGGCCTGAAGGTTCACACAAGGCACACAAAATGAGCGTGTACACCACGTGAAAGAGTAGGCTTCCCCCAAGCCGTGAAGGGACGCTGTCAGTACCCACGCTACCTCGCTCTTTCTTGCCATAGCGGCCAACAACACGCAGCGAGGCCTCACCGCTGAATTCTTCCCATTCGGAATCGACCCAGAGAGGGCTTTGTATCTACCTAGAAGCTACCTACGCTACCTATCTACCTAAAGTTACCTATCTACCGAAGCCATGCAATGTACTAGTATTTGTGCCCGCTTGGGCACTGCTAAATTGTCCTGCTGTATCCTCCGAGATCGTCCCACCCCTTGTTTTGGTGGGCGACATAAAAAAAAATACCTATTCGTTTTTTCCCCCTTTTTTTCTCTCTTCTTCTGCTTCATTCCCTTGCAAGGCCGTGTTAAATGATGAAAAAGGAACGCAGACGAGAGCCGAGAGGAAGGGAGAAAAAATGTAAAGACTCCGACGAGATGTCCGCACATTCCTCACAGTTTTTTCTGCTTTCGGCATAAAAAATCCCTCAAAGAGCCAGCCAGCCTATGGAATCTTGCGCCAAGCTCTGAAACAGCTGTCCTTGGATAAGGCATATAACATAAGGGAGAGGTGAAAAAGCAACGGGTGGGGTGGGAGTATAAGGGATTCAGTCGACGTAATGATTCCAGAGATCCCATCCATACCTTATCCTTGGGAGAGTCCAAGAGATGAGACTAACCATGATCCCCCTTTGGCATACTCGTCTTCCTAGGCCGGATCGTCGCGGACATACACGCCCATTGTTGTCCATCCTTCCGGAAAATCGTCAAATTCCTTTCCGGTTGTCTGAATTGCTGCTGATGCTAAGCAACGAAATTCTCTGCCTCACCAAGTCCCGCCTCCTTGTGATGACGTCTCCTCGAGCCCGTGGTGTCGTCAAGGCCCCAGGCAGACAGCTCGGAGAACTCAACAGTCGATTCGCCGCCGGAGAGCGAGCCGACACAGCGTGTGCCGGACCGGATCCTTGAGTGTTGCCGCTGGCAAACTTGTTGGAAGCGACATCAAACTGAAAAGGGAGGGATAAGGGAAGGCAGTCGAACTCATGAAAAAGTGTCCTCCACTAACACCATCTTTTCCAAGACCGTCAACACCGTCCTGCCATTGCGCTGCATCAGATGGTCATCTTTTGAAAACCAGAAGAGAAAAGCACGAGCTGTTCAGATGGGGAAACCGCCAAAGACATTTGAACGCCCTTGGACCACATCATCTCGGATAACTGTCCCCCTCGTTTTTTGTTCGAGACATAAAGTGCAAAGGAAATAGGCTCGAGCGATGGGGCACACTGGGCTTCGGGCACCATGTGCCCCGAAAGCAGCACAGATAATGAAGTTGGGGAATAAGGCGAAAGATGAGAAGGAAAGGGAAACTATCTACGTTGGGCACAGAGGTTGGGGACCGCGAAGATCACCCCTGCCACTTGCGACGGCGAGCTCGAGTATCCCGCCATCGAACCCAGGGACCACAGCATTTCGTTATATGCCGTAAAGGGATTTGAGGTTGGCCTGGTCCTGCGGGTCCATCTGGCCAAGGAATGAGTCAAATTGTGGTATGATTTGCTGGTAGACGTTGATGACCTGGCAACCGACATGCTGTTAGTGGGGAGTTTGAGCAAAGGAGTTGTCCCAACGAAAGCAGCCAACTCACGTTTTTGAAGGCATCGTGCAGCTCCTGCTTGATGGGGTTTCGCAGGTGCACGAGGTCAGAGTACCTAGCGATGGACATGAAAAGGTGTGGGATCTCGCCCTCGATGGACTGAGGGTTCTTGACAACCGTGGCGGCGAAGCCCTTGAAAGCCGTCGCCTTCTCCTCGGACGGGTCAACCTCGTCCATGGCGCTGAGGAAGTCCCCAGCAAAGGCATTCAGGTGTTGCGCCATGACATCAGAGCTTTCGATGCCGAGACGGCCCAGCGCGATGGCTGCGTTCTCTGACACGCTCTTGGGCACCCTCGGGTTCGACACAATCTCGACGCAGCGCTGCAGCATCTCCGACGCAAAGGGCGCCATGCCCTTGCCGTGCTGAAGCGCAACCTCGCCGGCACTCCAGCAGGCGTTGTTGACCACGCTGAAGCCGTTGTCTATCTCTTCGTCCAAGATGTTGTCCAAGTCGAGCTGCTTGAGCAGAATCGGGAACAAGGTCGGCAGGTGCGGCTGCAGCTGCGGGAAGATGAACTTGGCACAATCACCCAGTAGGGCATAGGCCGACTGCCGGACCTCGTCTGCGGGATCCTCCATACAGAAGCTCAGGAGCTCAAAGAATGCCGGCTGCGCCTCTGTCACCAGCTCGGCGGCCTTCTTGTCCACAAGGCACTGGATGACAGCGCTCAACAGGTCCAGGCTGGTGACCAGGAAGTCCTTGTCGGGCTGGTCAAAGCTGGGGTTGCTCTTGGCGGCCAGCGATTGCTCAAGGTTATGGTGGATGATGTTGATGCACCGGCGAAAGATGGGAGGCGCATAGGGCGAGAAGCTGTCCCCGAGCGCCATTGCCACGTAGGACAGGCACTCGAGTAACGGGAACAGCTCGCGCGACTGGTCCGAAACCCTCTGCCACCGGTCTATCAGCATGGGCATTAGAGCGCCCGAGAGTTCCGGCGTGGCCAACACCGGACCAATGCTCTCGGCCAACGTCTGGACGCAGTCGTAGAGAATGTACATGTTTTTGTCCTTGTACTTTGCGAAACACTGCACAAACTGCGTGATGATGCCCCTGCTGTAGGGCTCCAGGACCTTGCCGGCCTTCTCCTCGAGGTTGGCCATGGCAGACGAGGCTGCCTCCTGGACCTTCTTGTTCTTGTCCAGCATCTTGGTCAGGATGCCCTCCATCATGGGGACGAAGTAGGTGGCCCTCTGGTTGGGGTCCTGGAGGTGGGCGGCCCAGCCCGAGTAGCGCGCCAGGGTCCAGCAGGTGATTTGGCGCACGACGGGCTCCGGGTCGTCGAGGAGCGAGATCAGGTAGGGAACGAGCTCGGGGAGGTGCGGCGTGACAACCTGAACGCAGCCGTCGGCAACGGCGCCGAGCGCCAGGACGGCGGCTTCTCGGTGCGGCCACTCTTCGTGCTTCAGATTCTCACTGAGGTAAGGGAGGATGCAGGCAAAAACGGGCGCCTTGAAGTCGCGTGCGAATACGTCCAGTGCGGCTGCCGAGCACTTCCGGACCGTCCACCTCTCGTCGGGATTCTCGTCACCGTCGTCCTCGTCGTCGTCATCGACCTCGCCCTCCTCAACGTCGTCGCTCATGCCCTCGAGCTTCTGGTACTCGGAAGCCTCTTTGGAGTCGTCGCCCGCGGCAGCCTCGCCGTTCGCGGCCCGCTTGAGCGTCTTTTTCGCGAACTGCGGCTTGATGTCCTCCTCGCGGTCATCCTCGTCCTCGTCATCCGAAGCTCCTCCCAGCAGCGCGATGTCCTCGCCGGTATACCTCATGCATTCGAGCAGGACGGGGATGATTTGGTGAATGTGTGGCTCCAGCAGCTTCCAGAGGTTATCGTGCTCGCCGACCGAAAGCCAAAACTCGGCGGCCTCGACCGCCAAGTCCTCGTCCTCGCTCTTCTGCTGGCTGATGATGTACGATACCAGGTCGGCAATGTGTGGCTGCAGCTTATCCGGTCGGGTCTCGACGAGCCGCACAAAGGCGCGGCAGACCTCTTTGCGCACGTCGGGGCTGGAATCGCCGGCACGGTCGAACAGGGCTTGCAGCAGGGTGTCGATGGAGGTGAGCATGGCCTGGGACTTGCGCGGAGTGAAGACGTTTATGGCAGTCAGTGCGTGCATGCGGACCTTGGGCAGCGGGCTCTTGGCGGCCTCGATCAGCTTGGGAAGGAGGAAGTTTAGGGGCCGCTGGCCGTTGTGCTCGCGCTCCAGGATCTTTGTGTTGTCCTCGCAGATCTTGGCCATGGCCGAGATGGCGCCCTCCTGGGCCTCCGGGGGGACCTGGCCGCTTTCATTGCTGAACAGGTCTAGCAGCTGGGGCAGGAGGCTGGGCCAGCTGAAGAGGCCGCCTCGCCGTATCAGCTCCGTGGCGATGTTGCCGGCGAAGTTCCGGATCTGGAGGTTCTTGTCCTGAATGCCGATGGGCACGGCCTGCTTGACCATCTCTAGACTAGACTCGGGGATTTGCTTAAAATCCGCCTTGATGTTGTTCTTGAGCATGATGCCGGCGGCGCTGCGCACGAGGTGCAGGTCCTGGGGCGTGACCTGAAGGCCGGGCAGGGAGTCGGTTGAGGAGAATATGAAGGCGAGGTAGTTGTTGATATCAGGCGACGTTTTCGCCTGGGCAAGCATCTGGAGGCTCGCCAGCCCGTCAGTTCCTCAATCTCGGACGGAATCGGGGCAGCGCATCGGCCTGCGGCGCTCGGTGCTCACCTCGTCGGCGCGCTTCTGCGCATCCTTGTTGAAGCCGCTCAGGGAGTCTTTGAGACATCCTGCCAGAGTCTGCAGGGACTCCTGGCTCGGTTGCCAAGCCATTCTGACGGCGGCGTGCTCACAGCGAGCAGGGGCAGATGGCTAAGTTGCGGTCGCAAAATGCTGCCGTGGGCCAGGGGTGGCAGATCTGCTTCTGTGTGCGTGCGCAGAGCGTTCCGTCGTGCTTCTTCCTATTCGCAGGGCGGAGAGTGAGGAGAAGACACACAGAGACACGCACCAAGCAGAGAGAGTGAGGAACTGGCGCCTATTACTGCTACGAGGATCGGTTGCAGTCTTTTACGTCGTGGGTGCTGTCATTGGGGGATTTTTGGTGGGCGGGCGGGCGCAGGCAGGGCGACGAAGTGGGGGTGGGAGGGACAAGTCTGCTCCTCAAGGCGGGCGGGCAGCACCAAGCTCAACCAAATGTGTTCCGTGCGAGCACAGGTCGGGACTGCCACCCTGAAGAGGGGTGAGCGGAGCACCCCTCCACTGTGAAAACGAAGCGCGGGCACCACCAGGCAGCATCAATGGAACGCGGACGAGAGCGAAGGGTGAATTGGATGCAACAAAATCAAAATAGAGTGTGGGGAGGAGAACCAAGGACCTGTCAAGTTTGTGTAGTCTCTTGAACAAGCCGCGGGGTGAGGCGCCAGTAAGTGCCTCGAGATTTGGTCACAATTCGGAGCAGGGGTGATTTGTTTCTGGGTCGAGGCACAGCCAGTCTTTCGACTGGCTAGCTCGAATCCAGCTCCACGCCATCGCAAACGCATCGAATTCTCCGCAGCGACAAATAGCGTTGGCCGTTGGGTTTACTGGTAATCTAACGTTGGCAAACGTCGGTCGACATCGCCAGGTTTCATAGAAACCTTGACTGGGGCTGGACGGTCTCGGTTCAATATAGGTTGATCGTTGGAAGCTTGTGGAGAAAATTTCCGGGGACCTGTTGCCTGTAAGTGCTGTGGAAATATCAACACGAACAGATTGAGGCTTGACTACGAGTTCTCCTCAGATCGTATGTACGCCTCCCACGTAGTAAAATACCTGGGTCGAGAAAACTCTCTCATGCTACCTTCCGCCTTGGTATTTCGGAAGCCAGGCAGGGAAGGGCCAAGGCTTCGGAAGGGAGGCTGCATAACACCAGGCCGTGTGCCTGGCCTGAGGGAGCGTATGGAGGTAGCTTGGCGATTTGCCGCGAGCTCATCACATCTCTTTGTTCTGGAACTAAAATTTCCTCGTGCCAATCGCAACTCGGGCTCGACGAAATGGCTTCTGAAAGCGGTATTCCGCCCAAATTCCTAACATGGATGCCCTTCGCGACGATCTGAAATCAAGAAAGAGCTTCTATGTCTCCTGCTTTGGCCAGAATGCTTCCGCACGTCATCGAGGTTATCGGCCTTGAACAGCTGGGTATGGGGGACATGGGTGGGCAATGCCTCCTGTACGAGGCCACACGGGGTCTTGTACGACACTGCTCAGCAATCATCCATCCACACCATCCCAAAGAGGCATCTCACATATAATTTTCGGAAAACCACATGACACGGGAGGGCAAAATCTCTTTCTCCCTGCGTACCTAGCCGGCTTCAAGCCGGGGATGTTTTTGATAGGATGACACATCGTCGTGTATGTATCCAAGGAGGAGATCCGCGGCGGGCCCTAGATGCTGGGAGATTCACTCTGCTCTGTATCAAAAGTGGCCGAGACTCCCACGAGGACCGGTGAGACACCGGGCACGGGGGAGGCAGATGCGCATGGGCTGGTCACGGTATGTATCACGCTCTAGATGCGCGCCCACGTGACACTGCTTGACCTTACGACACAATGGAGGTGGCTCTGTAGCTCAAATGTGCGCCTTCTATGTTGCTGGTTTCTTGGATGAGGTGCCGGTCCTTCCGTCGGGTTGATCTGAACAGTCAAGATTAGGCAGCCTAACAGGACAGAGGGAGCTTCATTCATTGTGAGCTCGGAGGAGTGGGGCACGGAAACTCGAACCGTGCTCATGGATCCCATCCTAGGCGCCACCTCATAGCCAGGTCGGTCGGTGATGGTAACTCTGTGCTACGAATCTTGCTGCCGATGCTAGCAGCCTGAGGCAGTGGTATTGTGCTTGCAAATGGCAAAATGACGTGTCTGGTGTGCACGCGCTCGTCCTCGGGAATCCTCGGCCAGGGCTCGTCTCTTCCACTGCCGGGTCGATCAGACGTGGGCTAGTCCATGTTGGGCAAGACTCGCACTAAAACGGCCTAGCGGCCGTGGTCGCTCCACAGCATCCTGAACTCCACCATTGATTGATCAAACAATCTGCTACCCCAGATTTGCGCTGTGGTTTCTTTGCCCATGAAAGGGTCTACGAAAAGTGTCTATCACGATTCGATTTGCTTTGAGCGTCGACAGCTGCAAGTATCGCATCCGGAAGTGAACGAACCAACCAGTGCAGAAAGGCCAACTGGCTTCTACGACACCGAGCTGCCAGGCCTGGTCGGCGAAACCCACCTCCGCCTCGGTCCACCTCTTGCAGGCCGAATTCTCCTGGTCCGTGGCGTCGGCGGTCACCGCACCAGCCCGGAAGCGGTTTTAAGATGCCTGCTGGCACCTGCACAGCAAGCATCCAGCGCTATCCCTCTCGTCCCACGCCCTCCTGCATCGGCGGCAGGTAGAGCGGCACGTCTGGCGCTCCTTCGCCAGGCCCGCCCATCATGACGCGACGCATCGTCAGTTCTTGTCTGCCCCCTTTTCTTCGTCTGGCCTTACGACGAGCCGGCGCCGACGGGACGAAAACGAACCATCGGTGTGGTTCGACCAGCCAGCTAACAGAAACACCGCCGCGCAGGTACGCACCATCGTCCAGGTCGCAACGGCGGCCACGGCGGCCTTCATAATCATCTTCTTCCTCGACCGCAACTTCCGCGTACTTCCCGATGCGATCCACGAATACATGCCGACGCACCATGTCGGCCTGGTCATAACGGACATGACGATACAGACGTGCTCGAGCGTCAACCCTTTCTCGAGCTGCCAACTGGATCCTCTGGTGTGGCACAGGGTAGAAAAGGACCTATACCTTGGCAAGGGGATACTGACGAGCGCATGGTTGCACATTCGCCGGCAGAAGGAGGAGGAGCTCAAGGCTGACGACAAGATCGTCATCGACGTCAGTGTTGGCCGTCTCGATCCGACAACCAGCGGGACCAAGGGCAAAAACAAGGACGATATCAAGTGGGAGTCGAGGCCTGGCGGTATCTGGCTTAAGCGGTCCTCCAAGCGCCATGCTAGCGATAGCAAGGATGCCGTCACGAGCGTCGACCTGCTTTTCGGCGATGACTCGGTTGAGGTTCGTGACGGCTGGCATGTCGTCGGCACCCCGCTGCTGCTCGATGCAGGCTCCAAAATCCCCAGCGCGCACCTAACCGTGCAAAGAGGCAAGCCGCCGGCCCCGCCTCCCAAGCCGGTGCCGCGCATCCACGACAATGGCAGGTTCAAGATCATGCAGATCGCGGATCTCCACTTGGCCACGGGCACAGGCAAGTGCCGAGACGCGGTCCCGGACTCGTACAACGGCGGCAAGTGTGAGGCGGATCCAAGGACGCTGGATTTCGTGAACCGAATTCTGGACGACGAGAAACCCGACCTTGTCGTCCTCAGCGGAGACCAGGTCAACGGCGGCACCGCTCCGGATGCGCAGTCGGTAAGTCAGCCCTCGTTGCCGGTGGAGTGGGCGGTCTACTAACCATATGATGCGGAACTGCACGGCAGGCTATTTTTAAATACGCAACCCTTTTGATCAAGCGCAAGATCCCCTACGTCAGCATATTCGGGAACCACGACGACGAAGGCAAGACGATGTCGCGCGCCGGCCAGATGGCCATTATCGAGTCGCTCCCCTATTCGCTCTCCAAGGCCGGTCCGGAGGACGTGGACGGAGTGGGCAACTACTACATCGAGGTACTGGCGCGAGGCCACTCGTCGCACTCGGCCATTACCATCTATCTGCTTGACACGCACGCCTACTCGCCACAGGAGCGCAAGTACCCCGGCTACGACTGGCTGAAGGAATCGCAGATCAACTGGTTCTCCCAGACGGCGCAGTCGCTCAAGCACAAGCATCGCGAGTACACGCACGTGCACCTCGACGTGGCCTTTATCCACATTCCACTCCCCGAGTACCGCGCACCGGATCAGTACTTTGTTGGCCCGTACAAGGAGCCCGTGACCGCTCCCATGTTCAACTCTGGGTTCAGGGACGCGCTTGTCGAGCAGGGGGTGGCCATGGTCAGCTGCGGGCAGTAAGTCAAACCCTTGCATTGTATTCTGTATTTACTTGTTTAACCCCAACCGAACATGGTGCTGACAGTACGTGTTTTCAGCGACCACGTAAACGAGTACTGCGCCCTGTCCATGGACGAGGAAAAGAACCCGAAGCTGTGGATGTGCTACGCTGGCGGCGTGGGCTTCGGCGGCTACGCAGGCTATGGTGGCTACGACCGCAAGATCAGAATGTTTGAGTTCGACATGAACGAGGGCCGAATCACCACGTGGAAGAGGGTGGAACACGGCGATCCCGACATGCTCCAGGCCCGCATCGACGAGCAGATTGTCGTCGAAGAGGGCAAGGCCTACTTTGTCCCGCCCCCACCAGAAGAGGAGAAAAAGGAGGGGCAATAAGACGTCTTGATGGATTAGGGCGGCGTTTTTCCTGTCACACTTTGCGTAGTTTTGCATGCGTGATTTTTTCTTCTTCCTTCTTCTTCCTCTTCTTGTTCCGTCTGTGTTTGCGTCTTGTCTGCGAGAACAGGCCAGCACGCTCTGCATCGGTCCGGCGTCATCATGCTCTTGGGTTCTCTCTTGACTCTTGGTTGGAAACGCAGAAAACAACATCAAACGTGTATATACCTCTTTGCAAAAACAAGGCACTTCATTTGGGTTTGACCGGCTTGACATGCACAGTTGGCAGCGGGAACCGTCCGCTTCTTAAAGGAAAAAAAGAAGGCTAAGCTTGAAATTCCAAGTTATTGGTTTCCTCTTTAGTCCACGGCTGCCCGGTTGTCACGGCCGTGTTTACGAGCTGATCCACGTGCGTTTGGCGGATCCGGCCGGTGACGGACTCGGAGAAGAGTATATACCTGCCTAGGTACTGTGTTTCACCGGTCTCAAGCACAACCTCGCTTCCGGTGCGGCGGTCAGCAGGGGAAACCCGCATGGCGGACGAGTTCCGGCTCTGTGAAGTGTTTGTCCGATCATGCACGCACGGCACGGCATAATGCAGGGGAATCTAAGATCTGACTGCGGCTGACGGGCTGAGCTGTGTGCGGCCCTTGCATACCACGCAGGTGGATTTACCTGCCCTGTGCCTCGAGGGTATGGACGTAGGTACACAATAGCGTGCGTGCTATTTCCAGTCACCTGTTTCAAACTTGGAGAATATCCTCGAAAAAAGGGCACCAAGGTTCGTTTCTCTTTTTCGTCCCATGGAGCCCTTCGCTCAACGGCGCTGATGGGGTACCACCCTATTTTTTTCTCGGACGAAGCAGGAACCCTCCCCCGTGTCAGGGAAAGCTGGCAGGATACCTATGGATACAACCATCCATTCTTGGGCCGGGGTTGCGGCGAATCCACTCCGCGATCGCCCTGAAGGTGCAACAGAAGATGACGGGGGGGCAGGCTGGGATCTGGGCCGGGGCGGAAAACGCACGACATCCATGGGCACACTGGATGGCGGTGAGACGTGTGTCTTCTGCCAGCTGAAATTGATAATTGACATGCATCAGATTTGGGTACTGAGTGAGGAATTCGATTGGCAAGGAACGCGTGCCTGCTGGGCGGCTCAGGGGTGCCAGGATGGATCGGATTATCAAATCCCGTCAATGGGTTCCCTGGGGTACAGTAAGTCGGCTTGGTTCGCTGGCTGTGTTTTGACTTTTTGGCGAGCGGCGCAAAATGCCAATGTCTGGTATCAATGTATTAATACCTGACATTTCGACTCTAATGCGACCGGACGAGACCATCCATCTTGGCTGGCTGGCCGGCCGCGTTTTCAAGGCTATCGTCATCGGTAGAGATCGGAGAGGAATGGACATGCTTGAAACGAGCGAAATGCGACCTTGGGAGTTGAAACCACCGACAATGACCATTTTTGGGCTTGCGTCGTCGCCCCCACCCGCCTCAGCTGTGCCCTGCATGAACCTCTAGCCCACTCTCCCTTTTCAGCGCCAACACGCCATGAGATAGTGGACGTGGACTGTTGGCTCAGAAGGGGCCGTTATTTGTTGCCTTGTATTATGTATTATGCGCTATAGGCTGCACCACAAATATCATAGCGACGAGATCAGGATCCCCTCGTTGAGTTGAACGCAACATTGGACAAGCTGAAGAACTGAAGCAGGCGGCAACATGTAGAGTGTTGGAGAAAGGGCCCTGCATGTAAGGTAGCCGTCGCCTCAAAGGCCCACGTCTGGCAGTGAAAGGAACTTGATGCTCTGCCAGCGTCAGGCCCAGCGACGATGCCCTCAATAGGAGGTCGAGACGACAGGAATGGAACATGAGTTCAAAACAAGTCTTGGCTCTGATGGTGCATGGGACTTCCCCGCCGCATTCTGGAGCGTCAGCCGCACAAGAAGGCGTTGTGCTGTGCTGTGCTTTGCTGCTGCCCCACGACCGGACGGGACCCTCCCCTGTCCCTGCTTCAATTCTGGACCTGATGTGCGGCGCGAGAGTCTGGTGTTCCGAGCCCGAGCCTTCGGGGCTCTGCACCGCCTGGACAACGCGCTGTCATGGAGCTGCAGCGCCCGCGCTGCGTCAATCCCTCGCTGCTTTTTTGGGTGGGCACCGCCCTCTCCCGTCCCCTGGCTCACCACTTCGCTGTCATCATCGGACCCAAACAAGCAACCTTGGCTTGCGCAGCTTTTCCGCATTTTTTTTTTGTTCCTTGCTTCTTCTTTTTCTTCTATTCTCCGCTTGTTTCCCCTTGTTTTCCCACTCGTTCAAATTCTCCATCTGCTTCAGCTCCCTTGCCTGGATCTTTCTTCCTTTCAATTGTCTCTCGATTGTTTTGCCATCGTCGCCCGGTCCCTGCCACTTGCGTGCCGTGTTCTGAATCCTCCCGCGCTACTGCTTTGGCTTGTTTAGTTCCAACTCCTTTTTTTTTTCCTTTGTATTTTTTTTTCTCCGTCTATATTTTATGCGACCGGCGAGTCCGTCACCTGCGACCCTTTAAGTGGCACACACACGTCAGATTGAAGCGGAGACACGCGCACGCTTCCGGTGGGAGAGTTTGGACAAGGCAGCAGGAGAAGAAGAAGGTTGAGGAGGTCCGACTTGGCTGTGGAGCCCACCACACACCCAACACACTTTTGACATCCACCAGATCCAGGCACTCTGCATGACCGACCACGCAAAAAGACCGTTGCTGTAGCCCGATCACCCGCCGCCCCCTCTCAGTCGACCCGACGCTCCCCGTGCTCTGCACACCTGCTGCGAACCCAATCTCAATCCGTCCCTCACCTTTCACCTCGTCCGGCACAGACGCCCTATCCGACGACATCGAGCGAGCCCTCGACTCCCCGCGTTGACTCGACCAGCCCGGCGGCGCTGCTCCGACGCCAGACGCCGTGCTTGGGCTCGCCTTACGTCTGCATTACATCAGGAAATCACGCAGCCAAGGAACAGGTGACCGCGATCGACTCCGCCGGCCCCCCGGGCGGTGACGCCACCCTCCCGCATATTTCCGTCTCCCAACCGAAAGCGAAGCCCAACCACGCACGACAACCGACCCAGGCACCCAGTTCTAGGTTGTTGCCCGCGAGACGAGCCTTTTCGCCGTCGCCGTCGTCGCTCGCGCCATCGATTCCACACTCTGCGCCCCCGCCTCGTCACCCACCAGCCGCAATCGCCGCGACGCAGCGCACATTCCGACAATGCGGCCGGCGGACTCAATTAATGCCGTCGTCATCGGCCTATTGTCGTCCTTCGGCTCGGCAATCCTTATCGCATTCGTTTTCATCGTCGTCTACATCCTAAGATACACGGCACCCGGTCGGATCCTGCTCGATCGTATCGGCAGGCCCGGTGAATTCGATGATGAGCAGGCGTTTGCGAGGGAAGAGGCCGAGGCCTTGGAGTCGATGGACGATATGCAAAGAACCGAGTACTTGAGAGCGAAAGGTTCGATCTCCCGCAGTTTTCCCTTTGTCTCGACTGCTTCTTTCTACCACCAAGCCCCGCCGCCCGGACTTTGTTATTCTATCGGTGTTGGAACCACTGGCTGACCAAAAGGCGATTATCGGCCTTCTCTAGCATTTATCACGGCCAACCCTCCCGAGTCGCTGCAAACCGACATATCACTATCTCAGTACCTCGCCATCCAGGAGAAGGGCGTGTCGGCCTGGGAGTTCGAACCCGAACTGGAGATCGCCAACTGCTTCGTCGAGGCCCGCACCGAGATCGAGTTCTTTGATTCCGAATGCTGTGTGCTGAGCAACTTGCCTGTCCCCAAACAAAACGAGGTCTACTACTGGGAAACCAAGATCTACGAGAAGCCCGAGAACACGCTGCTGAGCATTGGCATGTCGACAAAACCTTACCCGTTGTTCAGGTTGCCAGGTATGAGTTGCCATTTTGCCCTTGTCCTCGATAATGTGCTTGTGCTGACCCCGACGCCACCTGCAGGTTTCCACAAGTACTCGGTTGCTTATTTGTCCAATGGAACCCGTCGATTCAACCAGCCGTTTGCCGGCACCAACTATGGTCCGCAATACGTCCAGGGTGATGTTATCGGGGTTGGGTACCGGCCCCGGACCGGCACAATATTCTTCACCCGCAACGGAAAGCGTCTCGAGGATGTTGTCCACGGCCTCAAGTCGCAAAACTTCTTCCCCTCGATTGGTGCAAACGGGCCCTGCGTCGTGCACGTCAACTTTGGCCAGTCGGGCTTCGTTTTCATCGAGGCCAACGTCAAGAAGTGGGGCCTCGCGCCCATGACGGGATCATTGGCTCCCCCGCCGCCGTACGGATCAGAGCAGGGAAGCATTCTGTTAGAGTCCGGACGGAAGGACGGCTATGCGCCAGCTAGAGGGCACTCGCAAAGCGTCTCGGTCCTCCCGTATCCTAGACAGCAGCACATCCACGACGCACACCAGCATACCCGATCGCGGTCTGGCAATTTTAGGTCGATGCCACCCACGAGCCCGGGCCCCGTCCGAAGCCCTACCGACATCTCCCTCGCGCACCTGATTCCTACAGACGAAGTGGGTGAGGCAAGCGGAAGCTCTGCTGTGCCCTCCTCGTCCGAGCCTGCAGTCCAGCCCTCATCCGCGAACAACCAAATAACCGGACTCATGGTCCAGGATCCCGGCCAGCAGCCCCCTCCCGAGTACACAAGCCCTGTTACTTCGGAGAGCTCAAGTCGCCGTGCGAGCACCGACAGCGAGGATGCGCCTCTGATTTCTATCCCGGGTAGGAGTCGCGGTGCTTCCACAGCGTCGGCACGCTCGGCCACCAACCACACCGACGGCCCGCCGATTCCGAGCTACAGCGATGCGCTCCGACAGGGCGCCGGTCGTGAGCGAAGTGCCAGCTCTATATCACACCGGAGGTAGAAGGGCTCGACCCGAGTCGACTTGTCGGATTATGCTCCGACTGTCGACAACGGATGTTTTGTTTGGCGATGGCACTGGTGCCAGCACCCTGAAGGCACGGGTGCCTCGGCGCCAAGGTTCGAGAGATAGCAAGATCGGTCGATCTAATACGCATTGCACAAGACGGCTTCTCAACTAAAGTCTCCTTCGGTGGAGCACAAAAAACGACCAAGGAGTGGTCAAGCATCAGCGACCGTAGCTGGAAAGGTGGCGAGTCTTTTTAAGCTTCCTTATGTCTGTTTTTCTTTGTTTGTTTCTTGTCAAATCACTACGCATAGCAGAGGAGAAAACGGAAGGGGACCCCGCAGAGTCTGGTTCCAACTGATACCCGCACGACGCTTTTTCTTTATTGTCCGTCTTCCTTTCCTATCATTTCATCTAGAATCTTGCAAGTTGCGTCTGCTTCCATCAACCTGGGCATAGGACAGGCGCAGCGACGCGGCGGCGATTCCCTACCTCTCTTGTGATGGGGAAGCCAGATCCGCGAGCTTGAAAGATATATATCTCGGTGCGCGCGGAAAGTGACGCACCAGGGGCGGTCGGAGTTTTTGTTTTTGGTCGGCTTGTTTCTGGCTTCTGCGATCCAACTGTTCACACATCATTTTTTATCCGCGTCTGTCGTGGTGGTTGCCATTTCTTTTTATTTTTTTTTGGAAAAAGGAGTTGAAGGGCAAAGACACTCCAAAGAGACGTGCGTCCTCTATACCACCAACTACCTACCTACCACTCGTGTTCCTATCACAAAACGTACATAGATACAATACCGCAAACATCATCTAGCGTGTAACTCTGTTCGGCTAGACAAAGACTGTTTGAGCTTGTCATCTTGGGGTTTTCGTGTGGTATGTCTGCTTAAGGCAGCATCGCGGTCTCATCGAGCGCGGCTTCTATCACCCATGGCGAGAAGAATGCTGGGCCAGCCTGGACGATTCGGCGGATGCCGACTTTCTTCAAGGCGGTAAAGGAAAGATGATCTGGAAAGCTCCATCACCGCGTATCTCGATATTCAATTTTCTAGCATGGCCGCCACGACGACCCCGATGGCGAGACGGCTGAATCATGCCCACATTATCAAGTTTTCTCGACGCCGACGCGGAGACGGAATGGTAAGACTGCCGCAACATATTCGAGGATGCGGGCGCTCCACGAAGGACCTAGCTAGCCTTGGATGCCGACGCAGATCAGGTCCGGCACTCTCTCCGACGGTGACGATGTCGACGTCTAGCCCCGGTTCAACCATGAACGGCCCGCGACGTGCCCCTTCGTTATGAGGCGCCTGGAGCGGGAGGGAAAGGGGATGTGTGCGTCGAGCAGAGGTACGTCGACACCATCGAGCTTGCTTCTCATCACAGCCTTCCCCTCGACCTCCTTGCCCGGCACCAATCACAACGCCTAATTAACACGCAAATAAAAAAAGAAACTGGTATCCAAGCTAGAACGAAAGCGAGTCTGTTAGACAGGTGCAAAATGAAATAAAAAAAAAAAAAAGGCGTGGTCAGAGAAGCCCCGGAATCCAAGCGGGATTAAGGCGTACCCTACCCGGGCTCGAACCTGGGGCCTCCCTTCCCCTCCGGAGGCCAGCTCGAATCAGTCTTCCCAGTTCTGAGGGCCTCCGACACAAGCTTGTCCCCGCCTTGTTGCTGGCCCATAATGGTGTCGTATGTCTGCCCATCGACCTCGTTGCCGTATTTGGAGCCATGGTGGATGGTTTGTCAATCCCAAAGAAGCACGGCTCAAGTGCGCGCCAGGCTCGGTGCACGTCTGTCATTTTCTGGTAGAGATC
Source organism: Magnaporthiopsis poae ATCC 64411 (assembly GCA_000193285.1). Lineage (NCBI taxonomy): Eukaryota > Fungi > Ascomycota > Sordariomycetes > Magnaporthales > Magnaporthaceae > Magnaporthiopsis > Magnaporthiopsis poae. Next base: position 357,588 of record GL876977.1, on the reverse strand, counting down.
GTTTGCGATCTCGATTAGCTGACTGTCGCTGATCTGGCCAGGGGTGAGGACTTTGAAGATTGCCGAATAACCGACGTAGCCCAGGTATTTCAAGTCTGGAAGATCTGATCGAGGCGGACACCGTACGTCTGCCCTGCGGACGGTGGGAGTGTTGGTGCGACTGCTATTTGCAGCTGCTGGTGATGCTTTGTTCGCGTAGACGGAGACTGTTTTGTCCGAATAGGGAGGAGCAGGAGGAGTGGGAGTTTCTTGGTCTGTAGAGTGGTGATAATGTCTTATTCCTCGGCTTTCACAATGAGCACACACGACTCCCTTCTTGTAGCTGAGCTCACCGGCATGCGAATCGTCATCGCCGTCACGGGCAAGGTGCGTCCGGACGTTGCCGTCACCGATGTTGCCGACGTGGTAATCGCCACGGCTCGACGTCGGCACAGCCCGGCGGGCGTCACCCCTCGAAGCCATCACCGTCGCGCCCGGCATGACATCTACGTTTTGCAAAAGCTTCCCTATCCAGTGCGCGTAAGTGATGTTCGTGTGACCACAGCCTCGCCGGGGTCTTCCACGGGGCGCAGACTTATGTCACCCTGGGCCGGCAGAATAACATCTCGCCATCATCCAGGCAGATGGCAAGCTTGGCGGGAGTGGAGGGCGGCCCATGTTTTGCATCGAACTCTGCGACCAACAGAAACACCGCAGATCCAGCCCTGCACCGAACTGAGGCGGCGACAGGGGATGAGGCCCAGGATGATGAATCACATGTTAGCGTTCTCCTGACCACGGGCGATGGGTGGCCTGGATATTGTGTGCGTGATATCGCCCACATGGCCGAACAAGACGGCTAAGCTAATTTCTTCCGCGGGCACAAAAGACGACTTACTCCATACGCCGCCTCCCTAGGAACAGAGGAATCGAGATAGTGAAGGGAGACAACCTCACGCGGCCAACTTTGGCAAGGTGTTGCGAGGGGTGGGAGCAGATTAGCGCCACCCACGGTCCCCGTTCGCCACGTGGAGCCAAAAGGTGCGGCCCCCGGAATGCCCAAGAGATGGAAAGCATGTGAAAATATCGAGACCTCCGCCATGCTTTCTACTATTTTCGACGGCTACATTTCGAGCCAAGCTTGTGAGAGACCACCAGATCCTAAACCTCACTCTGTATGACACACATAAAATGGCCTCTAAGAATTGGGGTACAGCACAGAAACGGCTGTGCATCAATGGGACGCAGACACTGGAATATCGTGTTGCCCATTACATGCAAAAGGCGAGAAGAAGAAAACATATCACATGCCGCCAGAAAGCGATCGCTTGACTTATATGCCCCGACCGTGGTCAGATTGTCAACAGCTCACAGCAGCAAACCGGGTGGTCGAATGGGTACAACCGTGGTGTTAAATGCCACAACCTTCTTCCACGGGTGAGGGCCAAGAAAACCCCAAGCTCGCTGATTCGAATCCGTCCGTTGGCGGTGATTCGACTTTAGAGCTACCGAAGTAAAACCTCCAAAGTGGGGTTTTCGTAACTCGACTCCCCCTCGAAGGGCAGTCGAGTGAGCTTTTGCTTTTCTTTTTGGGGTCGTTTAGCAAGCACGTAAAAAATGTTATCCAGCACGTAAATGGCGGAGCCCACAGTGCGACATTGGGACCCATCTAACACTCCAAATTTCTCACCCAAATCATGCATTTTCAATAAAGGCCTGTGACTACTAATGGCCGGTCACGCAAATTAATGAAGTTGTCATATAAATCACAAAGTTGATATTTTTTACAAAGTGAAGCTATTCCCAGATCCAAATTAGCCCTTGGATCTCCTGTTGGGCCTCGCGGTCAGCGTTTTCGTGCTGGGTGGCCTGCACGTCCAAGTTTCCTTCAAAATCAGTAGGAATCAAAGATATCTCGTCATTTTCTAGGATAGTAACCTCCTTAACGTCCGCCAGGTTAGCCAAGTAGCGTGCAGAAGCCCGTGATCCCTCTGTGCCCGCCTCGTATAAATCTGTAGGCCCTGCAACAATAGGCGAGGCGGCCCGTTTGCCTCTGCCGCGGGCAGCCCCTTTGCCGCTACCTCTCGTTATAACTGCAGGCGCCGTTAAAGGCGGCGCCTCTGCATCTCGCAGTTTTTCCGCCTTGGCGATCTCGAACGCGCTGGGTAAGCGTTTGGTTGTTGCAATGCTTTTTTCCGTGGCCACAGCGTTTTTGGGACGGCCTTTGGACTGGATGATTTGCGGATCGTATGGTCCCAAAGTCACGGGCCCGTACTGGAAGGCCTTGTTACGTTGCCAGCGCCAATAGGAGTTAATAAGCCGTAACGGAAGGGGCTCGGCCTGTTGGAGATAGTTGAACAGAACGTGGCAGCAGGGTAGGCCGTGAGAGATCGGGATTGTGCAGGCGCAAAGCCTGCCCGGAGGGAGATCTTCGGCGGCAGGCCGGGCCGGCGGTAGATTCCAACGGTCACGGCGAGGCTGTGAAGGGATAGCCGCCATTTTTTTTTTGACTGTATACAGGGCTAGGGGGACGACTTAATGCTTTATTTCAGCGAAGAAAGCGCCCTGCACCTCGAATGGCACCTTATTCATGCCCTATAAACGTGCCAGGCTAACCGCAGTGGTTTAAAACCGCCAAAATTGCTGCAGGCGTCGAAAAACAGTGGCCAGGTCGCTTTTAAAGCTGACGAGAAAATGCTTAAGTGCGCCGTGGGAGGATTTGACGATAAAGGTTATGCGGTGGCCCTAATGCAGGCCTTAATTAACCCAAAAGTCAACCAGTACCTTTTTATAGTCCTGTAGCCACGTTTTTACCGCGTAGGTGATTGCCTCTCGAGGGTAGTGCTTATTATTGCAAAAGGCTATGAGCCTTTCGCCGTATTCCGCTTCCGTTATTAAGATCAGCAACAAGTTTTAATTTTTAAGATATTTTTTAAAAGCTGGATTACGCTTTATTTTGCCGCCGGGAAGCTTTTTGGCGGCCGGGAAAAAGCGCTTTCCCTTGGCGAGGACGTTCATATTAACGTGCCAACGGCATAAAAGCTATTTGATACCGCCAAATTCCGCGTCAGCCTTAAGGGCGTTAATTAAGGCCAACTCGCGGTCCGTTAAAATCAACCGTGGGAGAGGGATCGAGTGCCCGGCAAGATACTCGCGTAACGTGCAGAAAGCCTACGCATAGGGCTATTGCTTTTCGTGGTTTAAAAAGACGGCGGCGATCGAGAATGATTTTCTAAAAGGCTGAATTCCGCATATATTTAAAAGCGGCATATTAAACCGGTTCGTTTTGTAGGTAAAATCAAGCATTATAACGTCCGGGGCGGCCTCGAAAAGGGGAAGGGTTAATTTGGGCGCAATAAAAAGGCACTCGATTTTGCCATGCTTATCACGCATATCTTTAAAGTAATACTCGTTTCCTTCATCAAGTTGCTGTTAAAAATAGCAAATTAGCAGGGAAATCAGCCAAAGTATCATAAAGTCAATGGAAAGGCCGGGATTTACGTTAAACAACCACTGGATCGAAGTGCGCCCTACAAGCTCTTCCCTCCGCAACGCATGCAATAAATTCTGCAGATCCTGGTAGGTAAAGTCGGCCCTAACGCCCTCCTTCTGTAAGGTAATAAGAATCTAACAAGGCCTAACCCCGGATTTCCACATGCTAATAATCCGGGTTTAATTCTCGCGGAGGTTCTGCTGCCGGAACGAGCTAAAGATAGCCGCTGGAAAAAGCTCGTGGTTATGGTTCGGCTTCGTGCCATCGCGGGCAGCGATCTTCTCGGCTCTCCAAAGGCCAGCAACGAGCTTCAAATTAACCTTATAGGGGCAGGCCGTCATCTGTGAGGCTGTTTTTCGCCGTTTGAAGGCGTGCGTGTAAATATTGCCTTATAAGGCCGAAACACGGCCCTTGGCGCAACGGAAGGTGATGCGGCGCGCCTCGCCGGCCCGCGGGTAACGCTCGTGGATCGCCAGATCAAAGCCGTTATTATAAGCGTACTTTTTAAGCGCCGCCTGCGCTTGATCGGCCGTAGGGTAGCCCTCCGGCGGTAGGGCGGGCAAAG